>CM021101.1:582154022-582668654 GCA_007115665.2 Sequoiadendron giganteum
CCCTCATGAAGGAACAACATACAACACTAAAAAGGATTTATGTTCTTGTACATAAACTAATCCTTCACTGAAGCACACAAATTCTTCGTTTAACTTGGAAGATTATTATGGTATCAGCTACCCCCTCCCTCCTACACATGGATGCAATGAACACATGACGCAAACTGACATAATACTCTTTCAAGAAAAATTTAGGGTTACCTCCCTTCTCGCCATTTCTTCACACAATAAACATCTCATAGAGTGTGGTGCTCTTCCTTGTGTTGAAGCACCTAATTCCTCTCACTAATATGTACCTTCATACTATTTATCTCACCTTTGTCCTGCACTAAGTGGGAGCAAGGGGTTTGTTAACCTTGTCCTTGTATGTCACTTGTCATTATCTCTTTTGATTCATCGTTAACCTTTCATGAAAATATAAGAGAAAGCTTGGGATGTGGATTAAATGTCTTAAGTTGACTCACATGTGACATACTTATCCTCTCATACCTTCTTCTACTTTAAATCAATTGCTCATAATATGGTGTAGCAATTCCTTTAAAGTGGGGGCATACACTAGCACTATTTTTTATTGAATTTTTCTTTTTCTTGGTTCTTAGTGCAGCCTTATTACTTCATATGATGTTTTTTGTCGCTTTGTGGATGACATTGGGTGTAATGTCCTTCATGAAATTGACTTATCTTAGCATATTACATTCCTCTTAGTGGCCTTATGTGACACACTGCATCCCCTAAGTTGTGAATTTTCTATTCTTTGATTGGTCCTCTATTGGAGACATTAGATACAATGTTCCCTAAGTTAAAGACCTCACATGAACTAAGAAAGACTCATTTGAATATCCCTTTTTTCATTTTACATGTTACACTTTGCATATATGGCCACCTTGCATAACCCAACTTGCATGCCTGTGGTGCCATTTTGCACTTGTTCAAGAGTTCTAAGCATACAAAGATTTGCTTGTCTCATGAACCACAAACCCTTGTCTTTTGTGGTGCCTTATCAAAATTATCAGGAGGTATAACTTTGGTATGGTTAAGCGGGAATCCCAACTAGCAGCATGACTTTCCCCATAGCCACTTGTGTGTGTGTGGGTACATACCAACCATATGTTTATCACCTTTTGGGCCTTCTCACCTGACAGACAACTGAAAGTATCATCGCCCCAGAGTGAGTACACTTCCTTTTGAACAAACAACCTAGATTTGATCCACAACTAGTTGGACAAACGATTGAAGCTTGATCTGACTTTCCCTCTCTTTACTCTTTCACATCACTTTCTTGTGTGATCTTTTGTGCTAATGTTTGGTTTGCCATGGGATCTTGATCCTGGGGGCTTGATCATCCCTCTTGATTATAGTTGTCTCATCTCTCTAACATGAATACATTCAGATCCCTCTAGATATGCATGTCTTGACTACTTTAGTGTGAGTTTGAAGCAAGTTCATCCTCTCACTAAAGTGGGGGCTAAATGTGTCGCCAAAAAGTGTAGCCTTGACACTTTTCACTCATTTGGGCCTTTTCCTTGGATTTTGGCCTAATTTTGCCTAGATCTAATGTTGTAATGTGGCCAACACATTCACATTAAGCCTTGAACGCTTGAAAATCAATAATAACCTAAAGGTGTTGTGAAGTGTTGTAACACATCTTCCTACTTTTCTAAGACCCTTTCAACATAATTCGTCTAAACAACCCCTTTTCACCTCTTACCAAGCCTTATGTTAAAGTGTTGTAAGGTATTGTAACACATTTTCACACTTTCCTAAGCTTGTCATCAACAAATCCACCCTTTCTTATGTTAAATTGACCCCTTAATGTACTTTTAGGCCCAACTTAAGTGTGTTTCGGGGGACAATCTTGTTAATCAACATTAAACGCCACTTAATTCACAACCACCACTTGAATTTTTCCAAGTGGACTAGGTCGCCACCTTGGGCGACCTAGTCCCTTTTGACATAAAAATCAAAATGAAAAAAAAATTCTAGCGGGATTTTGCCTCCAAAACCCTAAGGTTGGCCTATAATGTGTTATTTTTCAGGGAAATTAGAGCATAACATATATAAATAAGGGTTTTTCTCCTCCCTTTACCCCTTCTCCCTCTTCTTCCACATCTCTCCAACTCTTACATCTTCACAAGCACTCAAGCAACCAATCTTCTCAAGCAAGCCTTCAAGCACTTAGTATTTTAGACACCATCCATTGGAGTTGGTTCTTGCATGTCTTCAGACTTCTTCAACAAGGGCTTGGTGAGTGTTTACAATTACATGTTATTCAATCATCTTTGTTTTCCCATTTCATTTCATCATTTAGGGTTTGATTACCAAAATAGGGTTTGACTAAGGCAAACCCCTATTCTCTAACCCTAACCCTTTGTCTCCTCTTTGCATGTGTGCTTTGCAAGATTTTGTATGCAGATTTATCAAAGAGAAAGGTTCTAAAAGGGTGTTTTCAACTCATCAAATTCATTCAAGTCAAAAAATCCCTAGTTGAAGCTTGGAGACCTCTTTCAACTTGTTTTTGTAGAATCTGAACCAGACACCTGCTAGGAACCGAAGTGGAGACCAAGGGCTTCCACTTCCACTCTCAGATTTTTAGAGATTCAAAAGTGGACTGAATCGCCAATAGTGGCAACCTAGTCCCATTGAACTAGGTTTCCAGAGGTTTTTGTAGATTTGGACACCCTTTTTCTAGAAACCTATTCCGACAAAGTTTTTTGGGAAGAGGACTAGGTCGCCCATTTTGGCGTAAGTGTCCCAATGAGCATTTTCAAAAGATTCTAGGAGATTCTAGAGCTCCTCTTCTTCAAACTTTAGTTTTTGGGTGCACCACTTTTGCTACTTTAAGTTATATTATGGTTTACTTGCATTTTAGATCATTTTACATAGTGTTTTCAATATATTTGCATTACATTAGTTTACATTCATTAGACAGATGCATTTCATTAGTTTGTAACATTCAAACACATTCCATATCACACCCATTTCCAAACCCCCAAATATTTGAATGAACTCACCAAGAATACATTAGTGTGAAAGAGAGTCATTCTTCCAACCTTGCTCCTAGGTGAAAAACCCCAGGGGCCTAATTGGGGAATCCTCTTTCCCTAATTGCATTTTTTTGGTGGTTGAAACAAAAACATATTCTCACCCCTTTTTCTATGTTTCAATATTGTTCCTACAAAAGACACTAATCCCAGATAAAAAATTACAATCTCTCTAGCAAGAGATAAGATGGTTGATATGTTTTATTAGTCAATATTTTATTTTAATTCATCTTAATTATCTCATTTCATCACTCAATCGAAGCCACCTTGATCTTTAATATCTTGGTGTGTCTAGAAAGATATGTAATGAGGCATAGTCATTGCTTTTGTTTGCTATGTTTATGGGATGTTCTTGTAATATGACCATGGAAAATACTTGTCTTGTGTGTGTAGGGATAGTTTCAAGAAATACAACCTTTGCATATCTAGTTCTTTATACCTTTTGTGCATTAGCATAACTTGCTTCAAGGCTTCATTCTCTCACAAATAAGGTTTTTTTATGTTAGGTATGAACAAGGATACTCTTATTTGTTTGCAAATTCAAAGTCCATGCAATAGATACAATGCCACCCTGGTTCTTCATACCTTGGTGCATAGTTTCTACTTGCTAAATAAAAATAAGGATTACTTTGCATTCTTTAGCATAACCTAAAGCAAAAAATATATATTTATCCTATCTCATCTCATTTCCAATAAAGTCTCAAATCAACAATAATCGTAGCTTTCTTGATATTTGATCAACGTCATTAATTCATCTTATCCATCTAATCACATATCATTTCTTCTATCCTACTCATCATACTAACATTTCTATCCAAGTATACACAAAAAAATCAATAGCATCCTCCATCCAAAAAAACATCAACAGTATCATATATTCATATCTCATAGTATCATACATCATCCATCTTGCATAGTCATCATATATATCTTCAAAAAATGCAAAGAGATATCTTATCATACATCCTACATCCACAAATTATTAGTACCATCCTAATATCACATCATCACATAATCCATATCATAACATCATAATCTATAAGCTTTACATCATTAGATTATATCAATACATGCATACATCTTGTATCATCCCACCATAGACTCATTAAGAAGCATCATATAAAAATCATACATCATATTACATGCATCCATAACATCACATAAGTCATAATTATAGTCGCATCAAACTCTCATCTCATATATATCATCAAAATGTATGTCATGATACAAGTCTATATAATGAATGTGTTTACAAAGGGCTATTGAGAGCCAATAATACATATATACATCATCAGGGTATGTCTACAAAATATTTGTACATCAAGATATATACAAATAAATTTACATAATCTACATCAAGATCCCTCTCTCCTCTTGTCCTAGAGAAGGAGGATGAGGAGCAACTCCCCACTGAACCTGACCATTGGAGGGACATGCGTGTTGTGTATGTCCTCTTGAACCCCCAAGCTACTATCCTTGTCTCCTTGAAGGTCTTGCCTATGATGGTGGTTGGGGTGGATGCCAATTGATCCATCTGATCTCCCCCTATCTCGTGGCTACACTCTTCATGAAGAATCAAGGTCATCTCCTCCCAGCTAGTACCGCTAACTTATAGAGGCTACAATAATAGGTGGCCTCTCCCTCTAGCAATATAACCTCTTTGATTATGTCATAAACACCACAATTCCTTTCCCTGTAGCCTCTAGCTTTATTTCCTTCTCCTCTTGGTGTCTTTATTTTCTATGAGCTAGGTAACCTAGGCCTCCAATTGCTACTTTTGTGCTATCTCAACATCCCTCTTTGAGGTATGTTGATCTCTCTTTGATGTACTTTGTATCAAGTAGGCTATTAGGTTGTCTCTCTCTGCTCAGTATCCATCACACTCTCTCTGAGCTTAATTTGTCTTAGAGAGTTCCAATGCAAGATGTACATCATTCACCTCCCCTCATCTACCCTTGACATCATCCACCCTCTACTCCTTTGCCTTGGGTGCTACCATAGGAACTATCACTTTTTTCTTCCCATGTTGAACCTATCCTCCTGATGGATTGACCTATTGTCCTTAATCAGGACCTCCCCCACCTCCTCCATTATCACCTTTGGTTTCCTCCACTCTCTATCTCTATCGGTGATATCTCCTTGGTTCCACCTCCCTACTCCTTCATCTCCCCATTACTCCACTATCATGGTGGGTGAATCAAAAAGATCTATGGGGGACCCACCATGCATAATAATTTTGTGTGGTACTTGGATCCTCAGGTCCATTTTCCCATACTCATGCTAGAGGCATCAACTATTCAAACTCTATAATGGAAACCTATGGCACTTCCATAGGCCCCCACTCTACTATCTCCCAAGTAGTCTTGGAAAACACAACATGGTAATCATCTGCAGGCAAGTCATGTGCCACCCTAAACTATCGCTTGACTTTGTCTGGTAAATATCTCTTAAGAACATGATTGGTCCTACCAATTAGCCATCTCATCTATCAATAGTAGACAAGATGAATGTGGTCATTTTGCATGCCTCGTACCAAAGCCCAAACCTCCAGGTAAAATCGTCCATCTCATCAAGAATTTGTCTCCAATAATTGAGGTCCCCAAGTCTTTTTTACATCAACATGGTGTCATATCTGTTGAAAAATGAAGGTAATATTGTAGCTTGAAACTTGTAAAACTATAAGACTGTAGATCTAATTAAGTGTTCTTTGTCACAATTATTTATGTATGATTAATCTATTTAGATCAATTTTACCAATTGTAGAAAGAGACGAAACATTGTAGAAGAATGAGGCAGAAGATATAAGTGACACAACATATACATGGAGAAACCCTTTCTAGAAAAAACTCCACTAGAATCAATAGTGCTTGTATTATTTAACCTTAGAACAAGATTACAATAATATTGTATCAACCCTTAAATGATATGCTTCCTTTGCTTGAACAATCCTTCTTCACAACTGGCAATAAACTCACATTGAACTCTCATGCACGCTGCAATTAATAGACAATTATGAGCATGTAAAACTCATAAGAGTTGTACAATATAAGATCATAAACCTCTTCACAAAAATATATGCCTAGATTGGGAAAGTAGAATTCCATAATGTAATCTGAAGTCAAACCAAAGTCTTCCTTAATTTAGGCACCCCAAATTGAACACTTGACTGAACTCTCGTCATGAAGATATCTTGTAAACATCACCTCAAAGTTGGTACCCAAGAATGGATCCCACTTGATTGAGCCTTGTAAATATATTCTCATCCAAAATGTGTTAACTGAAATATGCCAACTTGGGCACCCAAGGTGGGCCCAAGTCAATCTTAGTTAACTAAAACATATCTCTCCATCAATTCATGCAAACATTATGCATGATTGATCATCCCCACTTAACTGAAAGTATCCACCTATTATCTATCATGAAACTCAAGTCAACCAACATGCAACTCAATTCAACTAGCATGCAACTCAAAATAACTGCATGCAACTCAAGTCAACTAGCATGCAACTCAAAATAACAACATGCAACTAAAGATAACTGAACCATAATTGAACTAAACTAAACTAAACTGATACCGAACTTTTAGTGCCACTCCACTCATGTAATTATCAATCCCTATTTTGTAGGAACAAGACATGCATTACTGAAGTGCTATCAATCCTCCAAACAGTTAACTGAAGCAAGGTGGGTACCACCTTCCATGTGGGTGCCCCATGTGCTCCTATTATTTAGAAACACATCTTGGATTCCCCCACATGTTCCTATTATTTAGGAATAATTACAAATGTCAATTTACATGTTCATTTCATTTGAATTTAATCTCTTTCTAATCGTAGTGTTGGGGAACACTTTTCAAGGACTTCGGAGATACATGAAATATGTTTATGATTGCAATTAAATGGCATCCTATTCCCAACAATATCTATATATGAATGGATCCCTCCTTAATCAAGGCACATCACCAACTGGTTGCATAACAACAATATGATCCCATGCATAGATGTGTAAAAGTGTCACTCCTATGGATAGATTGGTAGTTGACCTATAAACCACCTAATGTATATCATGATATAAATGAGTGAGAACACAAGGTCCCCATGCAAATGTAACCCCATCCTGGAGCATGCTCTCAAGTACAAATCCCCATCTAATTGAGAACCCTCTAGACCTCCAATTAGGCATGATCTGTTTGTAAATCAATCTAACTACCATTGGAATAATATCATCAACTGCTCCAATGCATGGGCTCAAGTCGATTTGATTGTCATCAATATATAGCTCATCGTCAAACAACACTTTCTCCAATGCCTCGATCCCTTAATCAAGGTCATATACTACTCGAACACCCTCAATGGGAATCCTCAAGATCCACCATACATCCTCGAGTGTGATGGTGACCTCACTTGTAGGAAATCTAAATGAAGCCATCTTAGAATGCCCTCGATCTATGATAGGTGTCATGAAGGCTTAGTGAGCCCTGATCTTGAGAATATTGTTACACCCCGTTGTGTTGTTACCTATTTACTATTACCTTGATGGATTAAAATGCTTTAATATATGAATATTTTGTATATGAATCTGAATGAATGTTTAATTTAATTTTATATTTTATAATGTTCTGAAGATGAAAATATATTATGCATGTGAATATATAATGTTATCACCTAACTACTTTTGCGATGCACTAAGTTGAATGTAGGAATGGACTCGAACCTCCAGAAGAGAGGGGGAGTATCACTTAGGAGAAGAACTTGGTCTGGTAACCCTTGATGAGCCTAATTGAGCATACATACACTCACTTCCTAGTTGGTATAGTTGAATTAAGATAGTTTAGGAAATGGTAAGTAACCTTCTATCAGGGTTTGAGTATGTTTTGTACTGGTATGTGGTTTTAGTCTTTGAATGTTCCTGTTTGGGGATATCTGATTGAGTCTTTGTGATAAGTATAAGTTATTTTTTCGTATTCTGGTTTATATATTAATCGATGAATATATACATGGAATATGTATGTATGTATGTATGTACATATATCAAATAACTCATACATATGAATATATACGTACATGCATATATGTAGGTATACATACATATATATTCATGTACGGATATATCATGTGCATGGGAGTATCGATTGGAAAAGCAAGACATATATATATATATATACACACACACACATTTTGTATGTATGCACCAATCGATGAATATGAGAATATATGTGTTTAAGTATGGATATTAAATAATGTTATATATATACATAATATATATGTATATAATTATATTAATGTAAATGTATATGCATATATATTAATATACATAAATATGTATGTATATATGTAATTATTTTGATTTATGTTTATATATATTTAATTGGCAAGTAATGCATTTGATAATCATGTGAATATAATTATATATATATGTATATGTATATATTATAAAAGATGTAATATACATATTAATAATATATATTATATAATGTTTGATATATATTTAATAGTGCTTTGTAATGAACATAGTGCATTATTATAGCATTGACATATATGTTATTATGGCAAAAGCTTAATGCTACACATATAGCGCATGAAGGGAATAAGCTAAAATAATTATGCATAGTGCATAAAGTGAAAGCAAACACTGATTCAAACATTGTGCATAAAGTGAAAGCAAATGCTAATTCAAACATTGTTGACTTTGTCTAAAAGCTATGCATGAAATAAGGTGAGTAGAGTATGAAAGGTGGTGCCATATTTTGCAAAGAGTGGGAACTAAAAGAAGTATGTTCCCTATGCCATCATCTAAGCAAAGCCTTTTGGTAAACATGAGACTCGGTCTAAACCATGAGTTGGCTGAGGTAGTCGACTTATACTACAATAAGGAAACCTATAGGTTGCATTTTTTGAGTTTAATCTTTGTTGTCATCAAGATATGGGCGACTCATTCTTAACTAAGAAGCTGAACTATTTAGTGTTTGTAATCTAGTGTTTTGATCAACCACCTCTCACCTCTTGAGCCTAGTCAATGCATTTAGAATAGGAAGGTGATAGATTTGTTAGCTTATTTGTAGCATTAAGATGCTCATATTTTAGTATTAATATAATTATCCATTATAATTTCCTTACCCGTCATTCTCTTGTAGTTTTTTGTGCAAGCATAATTTGAGAGTTTTGGTGAGAAAGAGAGTTGTCTTTGTAAGTTTTCAATTGTTGAGAGATTTGAGAAGAGTCTAGAATTTGGAGATAGATTGGGTTAGAAGGAGATAGTTTTCTATTCCTCTACTATTTCATGATTGCAAGATTATTTGTTTATAAATGTCTTTGTTTGGGAAAGATTGATTTTGAATGCATGATAAACTTGCCTTGTTTTTATGAACTTGGTTTATTTCCTAGTTTGGGATATTCATGATTTATTTCCTAGTTTGGGATATTCGTGATTTATTTCCTAGTTTGGGATAATATTTTGTGATTCATGGTTGAGTCTTGAATTGGTGAAACCCTTTAATATGGGAATACATATATACTATATTGGAATTTTCATGGCTTTAATGCTACTAGAACTAAACTTAGTTTGTCAAGACTATATAGATGTTGCATGAAAAGTGAAATGTGGAATATGTTCCTATCTTATAATAATTTTATGAAAATATCATTTTGAACATGGGTGGGTGGCTTGGTTATTCTTGGGTTAGATAATCCATGAGAAAGGGAGTAACCTAGTTGGTCACTAGTATGTGATCATGTATGGTTAGCATGGTTATACCTGGGGTTAGATAAATCCATGGGAAAGGGTCTAATCTAGTTAATCATTTTGTTATAACTTGGTTATACCTGAGGTTAGAGAAATCCATGAGAAAGGGTGTAACCTAGTTATCTAGTTTTTCAAGTCTTGGTTATTCCTAGATTTAGTATAATCCATGGGAAAGGGAATAACCTTGTTGGATAGTTTGTTATGCCATCACCTTAGGTTGAATGTGTTATGATTGTGAATGGTCGATACCAAATCGAGCTAAAGAGTGGGTAGACAGATGAATTACACTCAAAGTACTGGGTGTTGAATTATTTGGCCAAAGTGGTGTAAGTATCCACTATTTACATTGTTAGTTCACTATGATCCAAGATTGCATACTAGGCAAGAAATCATGCATTTAGGTTGTAGCTAATGTATGGTAGCTCTAGATATGTAGGACACAACACTATGCTCAGGAAGGCCAAGATTATGGGGTTACCAAACCAATCTCTTCATCGAAGGGTAGGTCCATCTTACCAGTTAGGTAGATGTGTGGGGGACCGCAGTAATTCCATGGTTGGCGAAAAAGCACTTGAGTGATTCTCTCCCTAATACAATTGGTAGCCAGGATTTTAGGATGTAGCGCTAGTTTGGGGACACCTAGAATGTATGCACTAGTGATGGGGACATCTAGGAGGTATGCACCAACATTGGGGACATCTAGATCATTGTATTCTATTTGTATATCTATATCATTGAGCTCATAAAAGTTATGAATGTAAACATGTACCTATTTTCTTAATGAGAAATTGAAACTGGAAAATGTCATCATGAAATTATGTAATGTGAAATCATTACTTGAAATATTGTGATGTTTCTTTGTTATGCAATGGGAAAGTTTGAAATGGTTATGTTTCAAATATGCATATTGTTATTTAAATGGAAAAGAAAAAATTTATTGCTCATAATGTTAGTAGCATAAATTGTTCACTTGTGGGTAAAACATAGTTAAAATAATGGGTAGAACAATGGGCATGTTACACATATGGGTGATGTGATATAATCTGATTGCTCTAAGAAACTCTACATTTTTTGTAATCAAATGCATCATCTGATCGAGAACCCTAAGTCATCCTTTCATGATAAGATAGGATCAAGTGCAACTTGCGACCATAACGCCCACAATGTCAATTTGCCAAAAAAAAATTAAAAAAAGTTTAACTCTGCAAATCCCAAAATCAAAAGTAAGATTTTTTTTGCAAAAGTGTCATTTCATATTAGTCATAAGCAAAAAAAATTCAAAAGTGTCACTTTACCATTTCAAAAGTGAGTTATTCTACAAATACATCGCTCTATCACATTCAAAAGTGAACCAAAATTTGAAAGTGGCTTGCTTTTGCAAATGTGTCGCTTAAATGCAAACATATCGCATCAGGGATCAAAAGCATTATGATGGGCTACAAAAGCATTGAATCTAAATCAATGTGTATGATGGGCTACAAAAGCATTGAATCTAAATCAATGTGTTTGTTCACCTTGTTTGACCTAGAATTTATTATACCTAGAACTACATGCACAAGTAAAAATATTAGATACATACTAGCGGATTTACTCTTGCAGGTCGTTGGAACTGACGAACTACATATGTGCAGTGTGTTGCATGTGGAATAAGGATCATCTCTGTAATAGCTCTACAACAAAATCTCACCTAGAGCTCTGAAAACTATAAACTAAAAGAGTGAAAATGAGGTGAAAATGGACCCCAAGTGCATATATATGATTCCCCAAACCTTGTGTTTCATCCTCCTACCCCCTTCATTTTATTTATTTCCTTCACCATCCCTCTTGATCAGTTTCCTTGTCACCTAGTGTAGACACATAAAAATGACCTAGACCCACAGGCTCTTCTTCTAACCCTAATTGGGATATTTTAATTAGGTCCCTAACTCACGTCCAATTATTAATTAGATAATTCTTAATTATTTAATTAATTCATATCCCTTTTTATTCTTCTTGATTATTAAATACATAAATTTTATTTATTTATCTAATGCGTCACTAATTGTCTAAAGTCCTCTTATAATTAAATAAATTTCTTAATTTATTTATTTAATTATGTCACTAATCAAGCCCCCTTCTTCCTAAAATTAAATAAAGTCTTATTTATTTAATCCACCTTCCACTATAATTAAATAATTATATTTAATTATCTAATTATTCATTAGCCTCTTCTCTCCTAAATTAAATAAATTTTATTTATTTAATTTGGTCCACTTTCCTAAACTTTGAATTAAATTATTATATTTAATTTAAAAGGTTCTATTTGTCACATTCCTCTAAATTAAATAATATCTTTATTATTTAATTCTCACCTAAATTAAATAAGCTTTATTATTTAATTTCTTCTAAATCGTATTTATTTAAAATAAGTCCCAACATCTAAATTAAATAATTTTATTATTTAATTTCTCCTCTTTTATTGTGCTCATTTTAAATAAATATTATTTATTTAAAATAAGTCCCATTTAAATTCCCTTCTTTAGTAAATAATTTAATTTAAATTATTTACTGTCACATGACCCCACCCTTTTTGAATTAAAATAGTTTTAAATTCGAAAAGTCAACATCTCCTCTTAAATCAAATAATTTTAAATTATTATTTGATTCCCCAACGACTCCGTTTTTCGTGCCCGAAATCTTTTGTCACATGTTTTGTCAGCCATTGATTTGATTTTCTAAAAATCAATCTTGACCCTTTATTTCGAATCTGAACTAATGTTGCCCTAACCCTAATTGTGGGTTGCTTTATTGAATCTCGTCCATTGATTCTAGGGCATTTACTAACTTTCAATCTTGGCCATTCACACAAAATTGCCTCTTCTATAAAAGAGCAATTTTGGTCTCATTTTGATCATCTTGCATTTTTCATATTTTATCATCTCGCTTAGGAATTATTATCATCTTGCACTTTCATACTTTTAGCATTTTTAAGTTTCATTTGGCATAGCATTTTAGATTTTATTTGACATAGCTTAGACATTATAGATGCTTACTAGTTGCAGTAGGGCATAGTATTGCATGTAGTTGTCAAATCCTTCAATATTTGCTTAGGGCTTGTCATTTCCATTGGCTTGCTCTTCACAAATCTGAGGGCAAACAATTTATTTCAGCAAATTAAGAAGGTGTAATGGAGGTTAGTCATGGAGGATGAAGATAATCTATAAGATTGTTCATCTATTCCTTTGCACTCCATTACCTACTTTGGGTTTTTATGTTCTGCATATGACATTGCTAAATCTAGAAATTTCCCATTGTTACATTGGTGAACCTAACATATTTTGACATATTTTGAGGAATTTTGGAGTTGGATCTTTTTGTTGCAGGTGTTGGCTTTTTGTTGCAGGTTTTGCATCATTTTGGAGATACAAACCCTGGTTTTCAAAGATTTGGCCATATCTCTCAAACGGCTATATATTTTCTGGCATAATTTTGTTTGCAGGTTGGTGACATTATCAAGAGCTTTCAGTCTGAAAATCAGATTTTTTGGAGCTGTTTTTAATTTTTAATAATTTTCTTTGTTATTTTCATGAAAAATCAATTTTGAGAGCAAATCAGCAAGTTTTTTGGATTTTTTTAAATTTTAAGAAAGCTCTCCAAATTTCAATAGGGGTTTGTTTTGTATGTTTTTAATTTTTCTTGCAAAATAATTCGACAAAAAATAGATCTTTAATAATTACGGTTTTACAAAGATTGACTTATATCTCACAAAATTTTGCAGATGTATTCACAATTTTTTTTTTGTAGGTTTGGAATGATGTCATGCCCCTTTAGTAAAAATATCAGAGTTTTTGGACTTGTTTTTAATTTTTAATTATTTTTTTATGATTTTTTATTAAAAAATAAATAAAAAATTTGGATGCAAAACACAGAATTATTCGGATTTCTTTACATTTCTAGAAATCTCTTTGAATTTCAGCAAGGGCTTATTTTCTGTATTTTTACTTTTGATGCAAAAATTCATTCCAAAAATCAGATTTATTTTGACTAGCTAACCCTCTAATATTAGTGATCAATAATAGAAGTATCCTCTCCCCTTGCGCACTTGTGTGATCCTAGGTGTAAGAGAAACTGTTATTGACTTTAGGAATTGGGCTTGCACTAGGTCAATTCGAGTTAGGGCAACAATTTTTTCTGTATGGTAGCTTAAAGATTTTGGGTTACTGATTTTCTGTTTGCAGCTTGTGGCGAGGAGTCTAATATTTGTTTGTTTGTTTTATTTCACAAATCTTAAACAAACAACTACAAGTTTGCATTTTACATTCATGGGTTAAAATGAACGTGCATGCATATTCATTGGATTAAAAAGAACACAATCTTGCATGATAACTCATTGGATTAAAATAAATTTGCATCTCTTCATAGCATTGGGTTAAAATGGACTCTTAGTTAGCTCACACTACAAACGGTTAAAATGAACCCCATGTTTTGACAAATACTACAAACGGTTAAAATTAATTCCATGTTTTTTATGTTTGTCAACACATTTCAGTTTGGGCTTAAAATGAACACCATGTGAGTGTGAGTTAGGATATTCATGTGTTCTCTCTTTGTTTTTAAACAAGGATTGACTGAACTATGAATATTTTGGCTTGCTTTTGTCAAATTTAAAAAATTAGGCCTGCTTTGGTGGGAAAAAGTACTCACCCCAAAGCGACTCAAACCAGCAACGAAGCTCTTTAGCCGAGCTACTTCTGACCGGTATATAAATGTGAATCCTAAGGGAAAGCTTAGGATTACGAGTGCAGATATGTTATACGGACCAAGTAGTACTCCACAAAACCCTGTTGAGCTTAACCTCTTCAGGTTGGAGTGCCTCCATAACGAAGCTTAATCTTGGCCCCATGTATAACCACTCAAATGGATGTTTGAATTAAATCCTTTGTTCTAGCAAGCCAAAAACCTTTTATTCTTTGGTACAACAACGATCGTTGCGAAGACACCCGCACCTACGCAGTTCTTAGTAGAGATGATCAATCTGCCATGGGAGTTTCATGGAGGTTGGAAGCTTGTTTTCCTTGAGAAGTGAGTGCACTGTAAGGGGGAGCCCATGGGGCCAAGCTTCTGAATTCATCTGCTAAGGATATGCGGTTAGTGGGATCCAAAAGAATACTATCCTTGCAGCCATAAGATTTTGTAAAATGACTTCTATGTGGTTGATTTTCATCATTTTTACAACACCATGTATTTGCCAACTGTTTTGAGACAGATAAACATCAAACTTGTCAAAATCTGAAATAACTTTGCCAAACTAAAACAAATCTTTGCAATCGGCCTAAAATTTTGTCAAATCACTTTCTGCAACTCATTTGCCATCATGAACTGCATTTTTCAAATCAAGTCCTCAATTTTGCACACTTTGGGATAGGAAAACTTTCCTTTCTTTGTCAAACCATTGTCTCAAAAAGTAAATTATCATTGGACCAAGTCAAAAAAATCAGTCCTTAGTCATTGTCCTTTGGTGAGCTACTTCCAACTCATAAGTCTAGTGTGGAAATATCACTTTGTCATTTGTCATCTTGTCCTTCAAACCAGTCCTTTGACAATCCAAATTGAGACATTGGCCAAACTTTGAATGCTTAAGTGAACCTTTCCTAAAAACCATTTGACATAAGGCATCCCCTTTTATCACTTTGCATTGTAACTTTCCATAGTCTTAGTCTCATCCCATCCACCATCATGTCTTCAAATCATTATGACATGCTTGCTAGTTGACTTGAATGCCAATTCATTAGTAATGGTCAAGCACAACTTGCTAGGGAGTTCAAAACACTATACCTCCAATCCAAGTCCAAATTTACAACCCCTAGCCCTCCATCCATCTATCCATCTTGCCAACAATCTATGAGTCCTAGTCCTCTTTCCATTTACTATCAAGGGTCCCCTAACACCATCCATGGCACTAAGTCACAACAACCTTCCATTGGTCATACCCACCCTAACTTTGACAAGGGAAATCAACCATCCATCAATCCAAACCAACTATCCACATCATATCCTAGTCCTCCACACACATCATATCTTAGTCCTTCATTCACATCATATCCTAATCCTCCATCCATGTCATATTTTAATCCTCCATCCACGTCATATCCTTGTCATGCATCCATGTCCTATTCTAATCCTTCATCTCATCCTAGTCCTTCATCCACTAACCCTTTCCAAACCTTCACATCATATCCTAGTCCATTATACACCAATCCATTCCAAGACACTCCATTTGGTCATGAAAACATATCTTGTCATGGTCTCCAAAGTCCTATCTTCTTACCTACACTTGAAGATACATGTCAAGAGGCAAGTCCAAAGCATGACATCATAACATCACCATCTTGTCATGATCAAAGTAGTCTATTTGACCCCATCTTTACATCCATTCAAGAAGTCCTCCTAGACCATCATGGCATACCAAATACACCTATCCTTGGTCAAGAGTCCATCCAAAACCATGTCATTCAAGATGACCCTATCCTTGGTCAAGACCCTATTTTTGATCATGTCATTCCAACTGAGCCCATCTTTGATCAAGACACTACTTTTGAAGAAGTCCAAAATGATCCACTCCTTGACCTTTATGCCCTTCATAATGAAACACTTGAAGATGACCCTCTCCAAACTTCAAGTATTGACACTTCCAAAAATGAGACACTTGCCTTCATGGGACACATAGACAATCTACCACTAGAACAAGAATATTCTATCATGGACATATTTGCAAATGATCAAGCTATAACTAAATTCAGTGGGCTCTATGACAATGACCATGAAGACAGTTTTGATATCAACTTCGAAGCACCAGCAGAATCATCAAAATCTAATATGTCAGAAAATCAAACTGAAGATGTCAATGAAGCTACAACATCCTATCAATTAGGATCATCTATCTTTTTCAGAGCAGGCTTTCTTAAAGATGAGAAGATTTTGAGCATTAATTTCCACAATAAGGATGGGTTAGCATCTTGCTTCCAAAGTAACAAGTATCCCATCGCCAACAAAATTTGTCAGAACATGCATTATCAGGGAAAAGGATTAGGCCTACATGAGCAAGGAATTTTGGAACCCATTCAAGTTCAAGCACATTACGGACATCAAGGTCTTGGATATTCATCAGTCAAAAAATCTAATGATGTTAATGATACCTCCTCGATATCGGGGGCAACTTTATCTGATACAAACATCAAAATGGCAGTCATGAGTAGTCCTTGTCATAAGATTGTTGCCAACACCCCTTCCCTCCACACCCCAAATCGTCATTCCAACATGAATAAGCCTTCCATTTGGAACCAACAAAAACAAAAGTATTACAAATCCAAAGTTCAAAATCACATGTCAAAGGCCATCAAATCAGACAAAAAGTCAAGTGGACAAATGAAGCTAAAATGGATCCCAAAACAAAATGGATCAAGTCAAGAATCGGGCAAAGAAAAGATGCCAAATTCAAAAGTCAATCAAAATGTGGAGCCACAAGACAAGAGGACTCCCACATATAATCAATGTCCACCTCCTTCAAAATGGCCATCAAGCAAGACATATAAAAATGTTGGTTCCAAACACTATCCTAATAAAAATTCCCAACTTCGTCATCCAACACCCCAAGTTTGGAAAATAAAAATCAATGCATCCAAATGTCCAACTAACCCGTCCACATCTATCATCATCCATCATAATCCTACATCTCACCTAAAGTCCAAACGTCCCATGTCACAAATTCATCGCATCTTGGCAGCAACGCTTTATCATAAGGACTCTCATGACACTCTATCATGATGTGCGTATTTGGATAAGGCCAACTCTAGTATCAAAAAGGATCACAATGACATAAATCAGTTGTATGCAAGTGTTATGATCTTGACAAAGCAACTAATTTAGAAAGGTTATTATTGGCATGTCATGGCACTAGTCTCTACATTGGCATCGTCAAAGGCTTAAGCACAGTCAGTGGTCATCTAAAGAATCAAGGCTATTCGACAAAAACGCAAAAATATAAAAAAAATGAAAAATTAGAAAAATCATCACCTTGATGAAAACTTGGCAAACAGGCGTCATGGTGACACCAAAAAAATTAGAAAATCCAGAAAATAGTAAAGAGAAAAATTTCCTTCAATGGTGAAAACCTAGCAAACAGGCGCTTAGAATAAGTACCATGATGAAAACCTGGCAAACAGCCATCATGTGTAGAATAAATCATCTATGTGGACCATTACACTTGGGGGCAAGTCATTTCATCTCCCATTCCCTTCACATGAAATTTCGCATGACATTTTCATCCATCCATCTGAGCCCTATCATTTCGTCCATTTTCCCACCTACTTTGATTTTCATAAGGACTATAGTACAAACATAAATCATGCTTTGAAAAATAAAAATAAAAATTGACATGTCCATCATTTGGCCATACCCTATTCCATATCATGTCATTACCATCATAGCCTCATGTGATATTGTCCTTGACAACTATATGATAATAGTCCTCATGTCTCCTATCTTTTACATAAGCTATCCATTGTCCTTTTATACCTATCACCCATCTTGGTTTCCCTTGTCCATGGTCTAAAGATCCCTCGTCATCCCATCTAATCCTCATGAATTCATTCCAAATGCAACAATATGGAAAACTTGGCCCATCATCCAAAACATTCCTTGGCTTTGTCCCTGGCCCTACTGCAGACTTTTATCCTCTTGTCATATCATTATCATCCTCATGTTGTTTCGGGATGTGTCCTTCCCATGTCAAACAACGTTGTCGTTGTCATCGTCACATGTCAATCGGTATTCAACTTGACTAGCAGCAAAATCATGGTTGTCCTCGGATTCATGTGCGTCGACATCATTCACATGCATTTGTCACAATTTTCGTAAAACATCAAAAAGACCTAAAAATTCAAAAAAGTCCTGAAAAAATCTTTAAAATATGAAAAAGTCCTAAATAAAATCCTAAAAATCGTATAAAGTCCTGAAAAAGACCTAAACATTGAAAAATGTCCTGAATATAAATACAAAAACATCCAAATCATTGTCACTATCCCAAAAACAAAGTCAAAGTCAATAGTATCTTGTCAAGTCCGTTGAGTCAGTCAATCTTTGTCATTTGTCTGAACTACGTTGTCTCTGCGCATTTACTACATAGGAAAGATTCATCTTTGAATCCCCGAGACATTAGGTTAGTCCTCCTAGGTTTGTCGCAATGGAATCATGATTCAAACTCTTGTCCTTTGGACAACGTCATTGGTCGTGTCGAACTATGAGGTCTCTGAGTGCATGACGTAGGCAAGGCCATCAATCGATGAGCCCTCGAGGCCGCACTAGGTCAATAGATTAGGGTTCATGGCACAACATTTTCACACACGTAAAACTTTTTTGAAATTGAGAAAAATCTTCCATCAATTCTGAGCAAGCAATCTATCAACCATCTGTTTCATCAACAATTGTGGTCAATTCAGCAATGACATGTAATCAAATTCTATCAAGGCAATTGAACCTGGCAAAAATTTGGGGTTCTTCTTTAGATGTGTCCTTCTAAAGAGAAACTCTCATCATTTCTTTATGCTTTTGGATGTGTCCTTCCTAAGCATTATCCTCATCATCTGGCATTTTGATGGATTCTCCTAACTTTGAGAATCGATCTCCTAGATATCAACGTCATTCAGGATGTATCCTTCCTAAATTTGATATCGCTCAACAGTTAGCAACCTTGATCTTAAAACACTTGGCAAAAACTTGGCACTTATCTTTGGCCTTTTCATCGTGTTACTAGTTTTTCAGCAAGATCCCGACAACAGGATTTAGAGAAACAACGATGTCTCATGACGTTGTCTTGTCTTTTGACACTCATGTTACTAGTTTCTCAATGATGTCTTGACTACGAGATTTAGAAAAATAGCGATGTATCATGATGGTGGTGTTATTTTTTGTTATTTTGGAAATCATGTTGCTAGTTTCTCGAGGATGTCCTGGAAATAGGATTTAGAGAAGCAACGATGTTTCATTATTTGTCCTTGTCTTTTTCTACTTGCAGTTGGTTAGGACAAAATGACTGGGGAAAATTGCGCTCTTAGTATGAGTTATGATCATCCTTGTTTGTGACTGCTTGTCTTACGTGATGGTACGACCTTGCACACCTTGGTTTATGTCATATCATGGTGTTTATTGGCCATTACAATAATTTGACCAATGATGATTAAAGAGCAATAAATATTAAATTCCTATGGTAAACGTTGAAGGATTTGATCTAGGAACTAACATGCATCTCATATAGGCATTGCATTCATATCATCATCCATATCTTTTACTAACACTTTCTTGTTCTATCGTCTTCTAGTCTTCTCATCCATTTCGAGAGCACACCCATGTTCTTGGAACCCATCTGTCCTCCCGAGGGGGCATACCACAACCCTCCTCGTCATTCTTCCTCGTCCTATTTTGCACTGGGGCATATGTTTGACTTATTTTCTTTGCCACAATGCGACAGGCTGCATTATGACAAAGAGGGGCAAATGTAGACACATAAAAATGACCTAGACCCACAGGCTCTTCTTCTAACCCTAATTGGGATATTTTAATTAGGTCCCTAACTCACGTCCAATAATTAATTAGATAATTCTTAATTATTTAATTAATTCATATCCCTTTTTATTCTTCTTGATTATTAAATACATAAATTTTATTTATTTATCTAATGCGTCACTAATTGTCTAAAGTCCTCTTATAATTAAATAAATTTCTTAATTTATTTATTTAATTATGTCACTAATTAAGCCCCCTTCTTCCTAAAATTAAATAAAGTCTTATTTATTTAATCCACCTTCCACTATAATTAAATAATTATATTTAATTATCTAATTATTCATTAGCCTCTTCTCTCCTAAATTAAATAAATTTTATTTATTTAATTTGTTCCACTTTCCTAAACTTTGAATTAAATTATTATATTTAATTTAAAAGGTTTTATTTGTCACATTCCTCTAAATTAAATAATATCTTTATTATTTAATTCTCACCTAAATTAAATAAGTTTTATTATTTAATTTCTTCTAAATCTTATTTATTTAAAATAAGTCCCAACACCTAAATTAAATAATTTTATTATTTAATTTCTCCTCCTTTATTGTGCTCATTTTAAATAAATATTATTTATTTAAAATAAGTCCCATTTAAATTCCCTTCTTTAGTAAATAATTTAATTTAAATTATTTATTGTCACATGACCCCACCCTTTTTGAATTAAAATAGTTTTAAATTCGAAAAGTCAACATCTCCTCTTAAATCAAATAATTTAAATTATTATTTGATTCCCCAACGACTTCGTTTTCCGTGCCCAGAATCTTTTGTCACATGTTTTGTCAGTGATTGATTTGATTTTCTAAAAATCAATCTTGACCCTTTATTTCGATTCTGAACTAATGTTGCCCTAACCCTAATTGTGGGTTGCTTTATTGAATCTCGTCCATTGATTCTAGGGCATTTACTAACTTTCAATCTTGGCCATTCACACAAAATTGCCTCTTCTATAAAAGAACAATCTTGGTCTCATTTTGATCATCTTGCATTTTTCATATTTTATCATCTCGCTTAGGAATTATTATCATCTTGCACTTTCATACTTTTAGCATTGTTAAGTTTCATTTGGCATAGCATTTTAGATTTTATTTGACATAGCTTAGACATTATAGATGCTTACTAGTTGCAGTAGGGCATAGTATTGCATGTAGTTGTCAAATTCTTCAATATTTGCTTAGGGCTTGTCATTTCCATTGGCTTGCTCTTCACAAATCTGAGGGCAAACAATTTATTTCAGTAAATTAAGAAGGTGTAATGGAGGTTAGTCATGGAGGATGAAGATAATCTATAAGATTGTTCATCTATTCCTTTGCACTCCATTACCTACTTTGGGTTTTTATGTTCTGCATATGACATTGCTAAATCTAGAAATTTCTCATTGTTACACCTAGAAGCTGGGTTTTCCTCCTTTTCTTCATTAAACCTATCCTATCATCATGTCGTGAGCTTGACCTTAAAAAAAAAAAATTTGGTCAACCTCTTGAGGTGGCATCCTCCCATCATTTTCTAGGGCATAATGGGGCATCAAAATTTTATTTAATTTTCCAAATCAACAGTATATCTTTGAAACAACATAACAGGTACATTGTCTTAAAGAGTGGCAAAATATACACCTAAAATTGTCCAAATGTATCACACACTCATAATTCACTATTTTCTATCATTTTCCTCATTATCCCCTAATTCATCAATCTGATTAAATAATTTTTAATTATTTTATTAAATTCACTAATTTAATCTATTAATTAAATAATTAATATTATTTGATTAATTCATCAAAAAAAATCATAATTAATTATTTTCCTCTAAATCACCTTAATTAAATAATTATGAATTATTTAATTAAATTCAAATTTCCCTCCTTTCCACTTTATTAAATAATTTTGATTATTTAATTAAATACTAATTTTCTTCAATCCCACCTAATTAAATAATTTTTAATTATTTAATCAAAAATCTTAATTTTCTCTCATCTCATAATTAAATAATTTCTTAATTATTTAATTACTAATTTTCCTCCAACTTGCACATGGAATATTCTATTTTCAAAACATAATATTCTCTTTTCAAAATATCTGCCCTCCATAAAATATCTCCCTTAAATCAAGGGATCATCTTCAATTAACTGAATCTCTCATTTAATCTTGACCATTGATCTCTTGATTTGATCTCATTTGTTGTTCTTTTTCCTCCAATCTCCACCATTGATCAAACCTTTAGGAATTCTATAAAATGAACCTTCATCTTCCATTAAATTGATTCACAATCTTCATGAGCTTGAGCATTCATCGTTTTTGAGTATTTAGAGCACTTTTGTGAATCAAGATCTCCATCAACAAGCTTTTTCAATATGTGTTATGCACAATTGAGCAATCCACATATTGAATTCTCATGATTCAACAATGGAGTACGAGGCTTCCATGATTCTTTTGAGTAATTTTATCTTAATTAGAGTTATATTCTTGATTAGTGTTTTATTCATTCAAGCATTGCATTCAAATTCTTTGGTTAATAGGTTTAATTGATCTTTCCTTTGTGGGATTTTAGTATTTTCTAACCCTAATTGTTTAAATATGTCTTTTAATCATTTCCCATTATTCCTATTATTTAGTTAACATGTGTAACTCCCTCTTACATCTCTCTTAACATCATGTATGATCTTAAATTTTTGTTGTGTTGGGCATAACTTGTGGAGGAAATAAATTTTGACTCAAGAAGCTTGTTTATCCTTTTTGATTTCAAGATCTTATATAGGTCCATGTTATCATAAATTGCTTTAGCTAGTTAAAGCATGTTTCAATATTTTCAAGAATTATGACCTCTCTAGCCCAAAAAATATATTTTAGTGTTCTCAACATTAATATGTAAGTTTGAGACACCTTTCCTAACATTATTCCACTTATCAAACACCTTAAAAGAGAAAAGGGAATACTAACACTATGAACTATTTGCTAGAGGCCAAGAGGCCATAAACATACTACACCTAAACTTCTATATGCTAACTCACTTTTTTAAAGTATCTACAACATTATCCAAAGTATTAACTTTTTTAACTATCACAATAAAATTTAACTACGCTATGATGTACCCCAACATATTTATTACTCACCCAACTCATTACATTGTCGAATACACTAAACATATAGTCATTAATAAATATTATATTATCGACATCCCTTACCCAATCTAAATCCACATAACATTGTACATCCACTTATTTTTGGTCCTCTAAAAAAAGCACCATTGTGCTAAATGTAATGCTTATAAATACCCCACAAATACTTAAAGAACCTTTTCCCTATAACACAATGTTCCCATCCATGATTAACCATACCATGGCTCAAGACTCCCACTGTTTGGATGTTATATATTCTAGTGTAGACCATATAATGCATAAGGCTTCCAACTGCACAAGCATAGAGTAGTAATCTCATCTCTTCCATCTTTGTATGTGGCATAGGACATTGCTAAAATATAATCTTAGTTCTTGTTGAAATATAAATATCCATTGGTTTGTTATCAAGCATACTAAAATACTACAAAACATAATCAAAATAATTACTTTGAACAACTCAAAGTTCTATTAGCCTTATTTTGTCTAATTTCCATCCCAATGATGTGCTTAGTATCTCCTAATTCCATTTAAAATTATAATAAAAATCTAAAATTTTAATTATTTTTCATTTCCTTACCATGACCAAATAACAACATATCATTGACATACAAATTGATAATGATAAAATGATTAAATTTTTATTTATAGTAAAAAAATAGTATGACTTATATTTGATAAACCCCCAACCTAAAACATATGAATTATTTTAAAACCACATTCTAGGAGACTATTTTGAATTTTGAAGAGATTTATTTAACTAAAAATCCAAAAATTCCTTACCCATCTCAATGTACTACTCTAGGTGTGACATGCACATATCCTCTAAATCAATGTGCAAGAAATTTTTCTTCATATTTATTTGCTCAACCACAAGTGAATAACACTCTAATAGATTTCAACTTTACACTGGTGAGAAAATATCATTTTAAATTATTCTCTCAACCTAAGAATAACCTTTGACAACCAAGGTGATTTATACTTCTTATTATTACTATTGAATCTTGACTTCTTTTTGAACACCCATTTAGAAACAATAGGTTTCCATCCATCATTCTTCCTTATTGCAACCATCTCCTTGTCCATGGCTAATTTGAGGAACCACAACCATGAATTAATGTTACTTCTTTAGTTGTTACAATTCCATCAATAATAGACAATAAATTAAATAGACATCTAAAATTAGGCAGTTGATCCCTTTCTATTTTCCTCCTCTATAAAGTGGACCTCCTCAAAATCTAATGTGGGGGTTCTACTTATTTTTCTAAACCCTATGATTTCTTCATACTATCCTCCTCATATATTCCAACTTAAAAAATATAATTTATCATCTATGCAACCTTCCCAATCTTAGACTATAGTTGCACAACTAAATTCCCATCCTCTTTTGGTTTCTCAAATATAGAAGAAGGTTTGATATCCTTAAATATCACATTTTGAATATACAAAAATTTCTCAACTAAAACATTCAAAGGGCTATACCCTTTTACACCAATCTCATAGCCAATGAAGATGCATTAAATAGCCTTAATATCCATCTTTAACCACTTCCCTTGAGGCACATGACCAGATGCCTTACAACCAAATATATGAAGATGATAAAGTGATGGATTTTTTCTTGTCCAAAAATCCATGGGATTTTTCTCCACAAGCACTAATATAGGAGACATGTTGATCAAGCAACCACTTATAACCAAATGATTTAAACTATATTTGGAATCTAGAGGACAATAACTAGAAAGGGAGTCGATAATTGTAACAAGTAAATATGTAACAACAATAATTATTGAAGCTAAATAAAATATATTTTATTAAGAATTGAGAGAGCTTATATAACATTTGGAGAACTTTGCAAGAGATGCATGCCTCCAACTTTTCTACAGATTTTTGTATTTAGCTTGAATTTATATATTTTCAAATGAAACTAGAAATCTTACCAAAGATGGTAATTTATGCTTCCTTAAAAATTGAAGGGTTGACATACCCTTATCCTTCCTAAAAATAAAAATGGATAAATAGATTGAGGAAATATTAGATTCAAAACTAAAAACATGTAGACTTATTTAATTTTGGTGCCCCAACTTGGAAAGGTCATAACTCCTAGTCCATTGAGAAAAAGAAAGACTAGTTGGATACATTGGAATATCTCCAAGATACTTAGTTCAAGTTTATTAGATGGAAGCCTTCTACACCCCTCCAAAGAAATTGTGAAAAGACTCAAGGGTGAATTCCACTCCAAAGGCCTCTAAAAATGTAGATTATGGAAACATACAAAATATCAAAAAGAAATTGATATTTTTTAGATTTAGTCATAAAACTCCCACTCAAATGCCCTTGGATTTCTTTTAAATCAAATCTACAATCCAAATTTTATTGTTATGGCTATAATGCAAGGCCAAATCAAGTTATCTTCAACTTTATTAGTGTTCCCTTCTTTTAATAAATATTGAGGTGAAACTACTAGAGGTAGGTGGATCATCTTTAATAATAACCATTCTATAATTTTTATTTTGTTTACATAAGTTGGAGAGGCTTGTGGTCTATTTGAATTACTATATTTCTCAGCAAGATATAACAATTTCACTATTTATAGGCCTAAACACTAGAATGTAACTCATTTCCATATGTAGGGTGCATGTGTATTATATTAGAGGACTTGTTATGGTAGGCAACCGGGCTCCTATGTTGAGTGAGGACTACTCTAAGTACATATTATGAAGCATAGTATTAGTTTCAAAAGTGAAAGGTAGAGGTGAAGAATACACTTTTTATAATAATCTATAAGAGGAGGTATGTACAAAAATAAGCTAATTATACAACTACAAGTAAATAAACACAAAATTAATGTATCATAATTATGTGTAAATAGGGTATATTGTTTAACTGGTCCCCATCTAGGTCTTATTCACATTTAGTTAAGTTTACTTAGGGCACTTTTAGGTTATTTAGTTTTTTTGTCTCATGTCATATGATTACAAAAACTTTTTATAATCCTATATTGTCATATCTTTAACCTTACTTATATAACCAAGGTTTCTCTTGAACATTATGTATCTTGTTGTATCTTATAGAGATCCATTGTAATCTGGTATTCATTTGTTGCTACTCTCTTGTGGAAGGTTTTTTTTTACAAGTGATCATGGTTGCTTGTGTTTATTGAGTGACTCTTACATGGCGTAAAAGCTTTAGATCTATTAGCCTCTTCTCAATTTAGGAGAATTTTCAAAAGGAACTTTTACTAGCTACATTTTGGTGCAAAATGGACCTCATCATTGAGTCCAAAAGGCCTAAAACCTATAAATTAATATAAAAATCAAAGGGTTCAAAGTAAAAAAAAAAAGCTATTTTAAGGGTTTGTATAAAATTCATCACTAAAAATCTGTATGAGTAATACAAAATCCATACAATATAAATCTATACCATACAACTCTATCACAATACTAGTTAGAACACTTTATCAACACTTGGCATCAAATCTATAAAATATTCAACATTGAACATTAGTTGGAATTGATTTTTATTAATCTACAAAATTTATCAACTGGGTATGAAGTTTTTTATTTGAAATTTTATTTTATTCTAAACGCTTAACATCTAGTTTGTGGGGTTGAAGTGTTGAACACACAAAATATTGAGAGGGGGGTGAATCAGTATTCTAATAAACCATCTAGTTACTAACCATCCAATTTTCAAAGCATACTTAACAATTATAAGAAATGAGAGCATAAACAATCCATAACACACACAACACATAAACACCAAGATTTTTACGTGGAAAACCCAAGACGGGAAAAACCACGGTGAGGATTAACTCATAATATTTTACAACCAGTTATAAGATATTACTGAAAGGCTCGCTGCCAGGAGGACTCACTGTTCAAGTGAACTCATTGTTCACATAGAAAATAAAGATGCAAAAGAGGTGGCTTCATAGCCAAAACTTGAATTGAGAAAAATGCATCTAATATATGCTTGATTTAATTCCTTTGAAGCTCATAACACATTCTAATCAACTCAGATTACAAGTCTATGCTCTACTTTGTATTCACACACCTTTTCTCAACACTTACAACTTATTCATATGATTCTGCAAGATTTTGCATCACTGCTTGTAGTTAGATCAAATATTCATCAAGTTCTCTACTCCCTTAATTCAAATCAAACTTGTATATATATTGAACTCCATCACAAACATCAATTAGGCTAGCCTAATTAGATGTAGCCTTAAATCATACAAAATGTGCCTTGTTGGGACCCAATTCAAACCAAAATTGCCTTCACACCAAAAACACAAGCAATATAGGTCGACATGGACCTATAAAAACTCCCTTTTCCATTTGCAACACATATTTAATCTTCATAATACTTTGCATACCTCAAGCCGGCCAAGCATAGAACCAAAAGGTAGAATACTCCAACTGATCATCACCATAGGAAATGTGGACTAGAAAATGTCACACCAATTGGAAAATAGAATGTACTGACACCTGTAAACATTTTTTCAAAACCGCAATGACTAACTCAAATCTGCGAAGGAATGCGAACCAATTAGGTAATAGCCAATACATAGGAAACTATGAAAAACCATATCTACCAAACCTCTGTTACTTGTGAATTTTTAAACACTTATCCAAAACAATTGAAATTTTGAAATAAGATGCTAGTGATATCCATGAACAACATACTAGAACCGCATAAGTAGATCTGTCGGGGTGAACAAATGCGAACCAAAATATTGGAGGGTACTGTGTGCTAAAGCTGTCGGTATAGATACTTAGCCAAAAACCCTTTTGCAAAATAAAACATTCTTCATAATAATTTGGTGTTCATCATGCAGTGTTGATATCAATGACAATTCATTAATGACAACCCTCTTCATTCTTTCAACAATCTCCCCCTTTTTCATTGATGGCAACATATGCCAAAATAAAACATTTCTCTACAAGTACCTCTCCCCCTTTTACATCAAGGGAAAAGTGTGCTCTCCTCAAGACATATGTAAAAATTGAATTGGTTCCACCTTAGGAAGCTAACCAAAAACTCCTAATACATTTGAATATGTACAAAAAATCTAAAAACATGAAAAACTAAAAGATATGTAAAAATATAAATTGTCAACCCGAAGATGTTGACCCCTGAAGCTTTTGAAGAATGGCTTGCCAAGCAAATATTTCTTCTTCCCAACTCTTCTTCGCTGCTACAATAATTTTGTGTGGAGACTTAAGCTCTATCAATGTTTCTTCTCCTTCTTCTACAGTACTGGGTGTAATATTTATCTTTAAAACTCTGTCAGAACTGGAAAGGGCACTTGAGATTAGTTTATGCTTTGTTTTTACCAAGTCCCTTAGCTTCGCAAGCTGCTTGATAATATCTTCCTTTTGACTCTGCAAAGTGAATAATATGCCATGTAAGTCTACTATAGCAATCCAAGTCTTGTCATTTTTGTCCAAAGCTAGATCACAAGCTTTTGATGCATTACCTATCTGAGACTCAATCGAGTCCATTTCATCTTTTATCCCTTGTGTGGTATCTGACCACTTCATGTAATAAAAAAATAGTGTTTTTGCATCACCCTTGCAAGCTAGTACTTCCTTCAAGTATTCTTCAACTTTTGTATGTGTAGATGCACATTTTTCTATGATATCCATCAACTTATTTTCTTTAATCCTTGACTCAACCTCTATTTTTGCTTGTCTTTTTAATCCAAAGGCATATTCCTTAGAGGAATTAAACAATAATTTATAATTTTCCACCACGGGTAAGGATGTATCAACATTAGTTCTCGAAATGATCTCCTGTAATTCTTTTACAACTTCATCTATTAATTCATTACTCTTTTTATATGTTCCAATGTTTTTTTTCTTGCAAATGCATTAAACACAACACTTAGCTACAATTTGTGTATGGGAGGTATCTTGTCTAGATCAACACTGCCCTGTTGCATGGGCAACTGCAACAATTAAGAAGAAACAACCGAGTGAAACTTCAAGTATTTTTACAACAAACTTTCTAAAGGATTACTAGAGGAGGATTCACCGGAGAGCTTAGGTAAATCCTCAAACTTATTTGCTTCTTCATTCTTTTTGATATCAGAAACTTCTTCTTCTACTGCCTTTTCTTCTTCTTCACCAAAGATTTTATCTTTATCTTTGTCTTCATCTCCTTCATCCTTGTCCTTCTTTCCTTGCTCATTATCTTCATTTTTATCTCCTTTTCCTTCCTTTTCACCATCATTCTCTCTTTCTCAATTCTTTTCATCCTCGTGCCTTTGCTCATTGATTGTATCAAGCTTCTCACCTTCATTGGTGTTTTGTTTTGTATCTCCCAAAGGAATAAATGTTTTTGCATGGTCTTGATCTACAGTCACCTAGGTTATTGGAGGAACATAAGTGTCATATTTTGCATTTTCCTATCTAAACTTATCAATATTCACATCTTCAACAATCTCTTGCATTGGTTCATCTATATCTGAAGGAATATTATCTAGATTTTCTTTTGTATTAGTAGCACCTATATTTTCATCTATCAGATCTTGTCCCTTGCTGGTAGAGGCAATGGGAATCATATCATACTTTTGTGCAATATCAATAAGCTTTTCTTTTGTTTCCTTCTGTATTTTCTCAATTTGATCTTGATCTCTTCTCATTAGAAGTGTGATCCTTCGTTTTGATCTAAATTCTTTGTTGAGTACTCGGGCTAGTATGGCCTTGTCAGCATAAGATATAGAAAATCTAATTTTCTCTACAACATATGATCTAATATTCTCTTTCCTTTCTTTGTCTTTTCTTCTTCTTTCCAACAAGAGTTTACACACAATATCAAGAACTTTCTTCCTAATGTTCTCCATATCTGCCTCCATTGTGACAATGAATTTGATAATTTCTTTTATTATTATGGCTCTATTCTCCTCATGTTCCTTTTTATATAATGTTGCAATTTATTTTGACATCTCATCATGCAACATAGCTTTGAATAATGAGTCCAACTTCATTGGATTGAGTGGTCTTTCCATAGATGTCTTCTTTTTCTTCTTAGGCGTTTTTATGTTTGATTTCTTTTTCTTTCTTTCCTTCACCTGCTTATGTACATGTATTCAAAAAAAAAAAAATTCCTTCCCAATTTCTTCTTCACCAGAAGTATCAAAAATATCTATTATTTTTTTCTTTGAAACAACACTTCTTTTCAAGGTCACTAGAGAATCTTCTTCCTCTTCCTCTTCTTCTTCAGACTGTACACTCAAGTCCTTTTCTCTCCTAGATTTTTATTTTATTCTTTTTGATGTAGTAGTAGTAGAGGCTTCCAGAGCAATTTTCTTTCTCTTTCCAAGCCTTGTGGCTTCTTCCACCTCAAGTTCTTCTATTACCAGAGCACTAGTCTCCTTTCTCTTTGTTTTGTTGGAGGTAGAAACTGATCCAGAGGGTTGTTAAGTACTAGGGGGAATAGTAGAAGCAATTCTTTCCAATCTTCTAGGTCCAGTGGTTCCACTTGTTATTCTTGCTTCTCCTTTTGCAATTTCTTTCAATTTTTGTATTTCATATATCAATCCTTTGTCCTTGAAATACTCGTGTAACGCTTTTGTTGCATTCTTCTCTATTTGAGGCTTTTTCATTTCCATGTGCACTTTCATAGATTTTTCTTCATATGTTCCATTTTTTTCTTGTGTAGGGTCCTTAGGACTACTCAATAAGATTCCAACATATCCGTCTACTTAATTTTTTGTGATCTCATATCCAAGCAGTTGAATCCAAATAGTTCTGGGTTCCACAACCTCAATGATGCATTCATCGATTTTGACCAAAAATGTGATATCATATGAATATTTTTCCACTACAGACATAGGGATCCTTTCCCATTCATGCATTATCTTTTGAAATACTGTGAAGAAAGCAATAAGAGCCTCATCTTGAGCTTTCATATCACCAATGTTGCATAGAAGTTCAAATATTTGATGGGATACAGGTGTGCTTCTACTCCATGCAATATTGCTTCTTCCTAGAAGATCCTTCAAAAAATAGAATAGAAAACAAACTACCAAAGAAGCAAATTTGAAAGGATGTTTCTTATCTTTAGTTTGCTTTAGATTGTAAAAAAGTTGTTGCGGGAGCAACTCACACAAATCATATTCTTTCCCCTTTTCCACCATTTCATGGGCTACATGAATTGTTGTATCAGACACAAAATTCTCTCTATTTGTGATCCAAGGGATATTTCAGTAGAAATTGAAGTGTCTCATTTCTCTCTAGAATCTACACCATCAAAAAGAGCTCGACATCCTGATTCCAACGCAACTTGAACGGAGCAAAAAGGAGTCCGTTTGTGCAAGTTATGGCCAGTCAAACCTTGGGTCAAACTGGGATCAGGGGGCGTCCAGGAAGCGAAAAAAATGATGTCATCAAAAGTTGTCGAAGTTGGCATCATCACAAAGAGCTCGTCGAGACGATTCCGACGGTGTTCGTTTTGTCGAAATCCGACATCGTATGCTCAACTTATCAGTGGTCAAAGTTTCAGGTTGACTTGGTGGACTGAAGGTATAGTGATGACGTCATCATCCGTACAGCTGATGTCAGCACATGGTATGAAATCTGAAATGAAACCAATCAGGTGGCAACACGTGTCCTTTCCGTACAGTCGTTCACATAGTCAGCAGGTCCGTAGCTCGGTCAGCAGGTCCAGTCAGCATTTGCATGGCGGTTGAGTCAGCATACAGGCGGCAGTGACGTGTCTCTTCCAGCCAATCAGATGTTGCCACGTAGCATTCCCGTGGCATGCCACATTTCCTGAGTTCTTCCGTCGGTGTCGGTGTTTGTTGAATTGGTTGATCGTTTGTTTAAAAAAAGAGCTTGGGTGGACTCGAACTCCCAACCACCCGCGGGCGAGATCACCGGGTGGCCATTCCACCAAAGCGTCGGTCGTTAACCTTATGTGGTGACAGTTTTGTTTTGTTGTGAAAGAGTTGGGAAATGGCTATTTAAAGCCAGCGGCGGGGGTTGAACCCCCAACCGCCGGCCTAACCAAAAAGCCTACCTACCGGTAAGCCATGCGACGGGTTGACAATGTAATTAGCATCGGTTTGTTTTGTTAGAGGTGTCAAAACCGAATGTTATTTAAATTTAAAAAAACAAACTCCCTAACTCCCTAGAAAAACAAACAATAATCCTTTTAAAGGATTAAATAAAAACCTTCTCAACCATAATAGCCCAAATAATGCTAAATTGAAGGGCTTAAATGAATTTATGGAGATGTATATTCAAATAAGGGATATTTTTAATGATTCTTATGTATTTTGGAGAGATAAGGGGAATATTTTGAATCTTTTGGTTGAGGTCCAAATTGGGTTAATTCTTTGTATAAAAAGGGGTGTGAGATGAGAGTGTGAAAAAAGTTTTTTTCAGGTGATGAAGTTTTCTTTCAGGTGACGAAGTCTTGAAGCTGTGGAGATAATCGAAAGAGAGGTCTTGTAGAGATTCCATTCTTGCACGTTAGAGCGTTGTTATGCTGCCGAAGTGCTTGGAGAATGATTGTGGTACTTTGTAATTGATTTTGGAGTTAATCGGATCGGTCTCTCTATTGGAGTGGACCCGGAGACGTAGTCACGTTTGTGACGAACTCCGTAATCAAACACTGTTTGCACTTCTCTTCTTCTCTCTCTTTCTTTCTCTCATTTCCTTCCTTTCTGTTATAATCACCTTGTTATTACTTGTCATTTTAATTATTTCCATAAGTTAATTTTGATATTATTAACTTGGAATAATCATTGTAAAAGTTAAGCATTTAAATACTGCAATCTAGTCTAGATCCTATACAGATCAAGTGGTATCAGAGCTCAGTTGACTATTATTGCAGTTGTTTTCTTGAATGCTAACGAGATCCAGGATTCAGAAGGGCGAAGGCAAGCTTGAAGAATTTGATCCTGAGATCGGGAAGCGAAGAACTTTTTCGAAGATGTCTATTTCTGGAATGGAGGTTCCTGAAGAAATCAGTGAGCAGGAATTTCGAAGAGCATTCCTTGAGATGAAGGCTAAGGTGGACATTCTTTTTCAAGAGAGACAAGAACGGAAGGAACATGAAGGAGGTTCATCAAAGCAAGAAGATCGCAAAGACAAGAAAGGGAAACATCATGGAGATGGTGACAAGCAACCAGATCCACCCTCTTCTTCTTCTCCTCCCTCTTCTCCTTCTTCTCCTTCTTCTCCATCTTCTCCTCATTCTATTTCTTCTAATCCTTTCAAGAGTGGGTATAAGCCTAAAATTAAGTTGGATGTAAAATTTGATTTACCAAAGTATTGTGGTGAACTTAATGCTGAAAAATTGGATGATTGGATTCAGCAAGTAGAAGTCTACTGTAGAGTCCAGAACCTATTAGATGATGTTGATAGGATCCAATTAGCTACTCTTCGGTTAGGAGCTACAACTTTAACCTGGTGGGAGAGTAAGACTAAGGCAGAAATTTCACAACATGGTAGAGTCGGTTTAACTTGGGCAGAATTTATTAATGCTCTTAAAAAGCAATTCTATCCCTTGGGTCATATGCAACAGTTAATGATGGACTGGCAAATGTTTAGGCAAGTGAAGGGTCAATCTGTCCAGGAATACACCCATGAATTTAGGAAAAGGGCTATTGCTTTGAATGTTCCTTTGTACACCCAGGACACTTTGTTGAAGTACATAGGAGGTCTGCATTCCTATCTTAGGCATTCTATTTTGGTTTTGAATCCTAACAACTTGGATGAAGTTTGTGTCCAAGCTACCCACTTAGAGTCAAGGGGTAAAGGATCTTTTATTGATAAGTTTGATAATGATGTAAAGAAATCTTCTAAGAATGCAGAGATAGGGAAAGGAAAGAAGACAGCTACAGTTAAGAAGGATGATAAACTTTCTTGCTCTCATTGTGACAAGAAAGGTCATGATGAAGAACATTGTTGGCAGTTGCATCCAGAACTGAAGCCTAAGTGGGCTCAAAGACAGAATCAGAAATAGAAGGGTAAGGAGAAATCCACAAATGTTGTTATGGATCTTGGTTCCGATTCAGATGATGAAACTAAGATAACAGCTATGGGTATGAAAGGTAAAGCTCCTACTTTCAGTGTTTCCTTTGATAGTTGTGCTTCTACTTCTAAAGTTAATGATGCCTCTGAAGATAAGAAAAGGAATGAGCTATTTCATTTAAGGGTTGTTGCTAAGAACAGTAAAATCGATGCACTCATAGATAGTGGTTCTCAAGTTAATCTAATTTCAGAAAGTGTTGTAAAGAACTTGGGATTGAAAACTACATTGCATAAGAAACCTTATCCACTAGGTTGGATTTGTGAAAATGATAAGCTGCAAGTAACAAGACAATGCACCTTAAGGTTCACAATCACTAGTAAATTTGTGGATGAAGTACAGTTTGATGTGGTTCCACTGGATATCTGTGGGATAGTGCTTGGTAGCCCTTATTTATATGATAGGAAAGCAATTTTCTACAGGGAAAAGAACCATTATCACTTGTTTAAAGATGGCATACAGTATATTGTACATTCTCACAGGATTAAGACTGATCGTTCTTTTGCAAACACAAGGCAGTTAAAGAGGGTAATTAATGCAAGTAAAGAGTTAACTCTTATGTCTGTCAGTACAGGTGGTTCTAGACATGAACTTGGAGTAGCTAACCAAGGTCAGATGTTGCAGGATACACCAACAATACAACATGAGAAAATGATGATTGAAAGCATTGATGGTTCCTTGGGTAAAAATGTTCCTGTTGTGAAGGATCGAATTGTTGTTGATTTATTCTCTTTCATTTCTGCATTATTGTTCAGCTTGATGCTAGTCAATTTTTGTTGGTTAGTGGCTACGACAGTTGATGTAGAAGCTTATGGAAGTGATAGAATAATGTTTATGTTCAACAATATTTCTGCAGTCTTCATCGTGCTTATGAGTCAGGTATTCAGATGTACAGAAGATACAGGACAAGTGGGGAGGCCAAGTCCTCACTTAATGTCAGAATGAATGTCACTTTTGGAGGTCCAAAAGGTCTTTAGTGGGGAGGCCTGATCCAGGGGATATTTCAGTAGAAATTGAAGTGTCTCATTTCTCTCTAGAATCTACACCATCAAAAAGAGCTCGACATCCTGATTCCAACGCAACTTGAACGGAGCAAAAAGGAGTCCGTTTGTGCAAGTTATGGCCAATCAAACCTTGGGTCAAATTGGGATCAGGGGGCGTCCAGGAAGCAAAAAAAATGATGTCATCAAAAGTTGTCGAAGTTGGCATCATCGCAAAGAGCTCATCGAGACGATTCCGACAGTGTTCGTTTTGTCGAAATCCGACATCGTATGCTCAACTTATCAGTGGTCAAAGTTTCAGGTTGACTTGGTGGACTGAAGGTATAGTGATGACATCATCATCCATACAGCTGATGTCAGCACATGGTATGAAATCTGAAATGAAACCAATCAGGTGGTGACACGTGTCCTTTCCGTACAGTCGTTCACATAGTCAGCAGGTCCGTAGCTCGGTCAGCAGGTCCAGTCAGCATTTGCATGGCGGTTGAGTCAGCATACAGGCGGCAGTGACGTGTCTCTTCCAGCCAATCAGATGTTGCCACGTAGCATTCCCGTGGCATGCCACATTTCCTGAGTTCTTCTGTCGGTGTCGGTGTTTGTTGAATTGGTTGATCGTTTGTTTAAAAAAAGAGCTTGGGTGGACTCGAACTCCCAACCACCCGCGGGCGAGATCACCGGGTGGCCATTCCACCAAAGCGTCGGTCGTTAACCTTATGTGGTGACAGTTTTGTTTTGTTGTGAAAGAGTTGGGAAATGGCTATTTAAAGCCAGCGGCAGGGGTTGAACCCCCAACCGCCGGCCTAACCAAAAAGCCTACCTACCGGTAAGCCATGCGACGGGTTGACAATGTAATTAGCATCGGTTTGTTTTGTTAGAGGTGTCAAAACCGAATGTTATTTAAATTTAAAAAAACAAACTCCCTAACTCCCTAGAAAAACAAACAATAATCCTTTTAAAGGATTAAATAAAAACCTTCTCAACCATAATAGCCCGAATAATGCTAAATTGAAGGGCTTAAATGAATTTATGGAGATGTATATTCAAATAAGGGATATTTTTAATGATTCTTATGTATTTTGGAGAGATAAGGGGAATATTGTGAATCTTTTGGTTGAGGGCCAAATTGGGTTAATTCTTTGTATAAAAAGGGGTGTGAGATGAGAGTGTGAAAAAAGTTTTTTTCAGGTGATGAAGTTTTCTTTCAGGTGACGAAGTCTTGAAGCTGTGGAGATAATCGAAAGAGAGGTCTTGTAGAGATTCCATTCTTGCACGTTAGAGCGTTGTTATGCTGCCGAAGTGCTTGGAGAATGATTGTGGTACTTTGTAATTGATTTTGGAGTTAATCGGATCGGTCTCTCTATTGGAGTGGACCCGGAGACGTAGTCACGTTTGTGACGAACTCCGTAATCAAACACTGTTTGCACTTCTCTTCTTCTCTCTCTTTCTTTCTCTCATTTCCTTCCTTTCTGTTATAATCACCTTGTTATTACTTGTCATTTTAATTATTTCCATAAGTTAATTTTGATATTATTAACTTGGAATAATCATTGTAAAAGTTAAGCATTTAAATACTGCAATCTAGTCTAGATCCTATACAGATCAATTTGTGTAGTATATCTTGTATCCAATGATCATAGCTTCATATCTTACTGTAGGATTCCATATGTTGTTCACAGTGAGAGTCCTTTGATCAAATGTGGCTCCTATTAGCTCCATTACATCTTTGTTCTTTATAGATTTCAACACAAGTACAGGTTCAATGTCACAAAGTCCAGTAATATCCTTTATGACCTCCTTAGTTATCAAACTAGGCATATCAATCCATAAGAATGTATCACACACTCTTCTTAATGTTATCCTCACATAATTAAGATAATCATCATACACGAAGGATGGAAACATCTGCCAAACATCCAATTTTTTCTTCTTTAGGTTTTTATAATCAGGTTTGATGTCAAAATTATCTCCAGTAAGTTGGCTTGTCCACAGGTCTATGATATTTTTATGGTTGTATCTTCTATCTTCCCATGGATGTATGCCCTAACATCCTCAGTAGGAAAAACCCTATATGGAATACTTGAAAATGCACCAAGCAGGTCATTCTCAAAAACTTTCATGAGATATTTCTTGAATTTTGGTTGGGTTTTATCACTCACATTTACCATTGTTGGTGTTTCCATCTCTACTAAATTCAAATGCTTCAAAAAAAAAAATCGATTTCATCTTTGGACAATGGTAAATACCTTTTTCTTGCTCAACTAGAATTAGGGTTCAGATGCTTTGCTTCTCAAATTGCCTTCAGACTCTTTGAAATCACTTCAATTCACACTCCTTGCTCCAAATTCATAAAAGTGAATGAAATAAACAAGGGAGAGGTATACAATCCCTTCAATTCTGCCCTAAATTCACATTTAATTCATCAAATAGTAAAGCTAGTAAAACCTTCTCTATGTAACAATAAACCTCATATTGCTCCGCAAATCTCTGCATTTGCATATTTTCTTTTGAAGTATTCTCCAAAAGATTCATACTATCCATATCCATCTCATATCTTCATACCAAGCTATGACACCTCATATCGACAGGGGGTTATATGATTTTTTGTTATTGCTCCCCCTAAGCCAGTGCCTAGGTTCGATTCTTGGAGGAATTATCTACATCGGAGGGTGGTACAGATTCATTTGTAGTCTATGATTCTTACTTGTTCTTAGGTTCCTCTTTATTTCACCAAATATTTTCTATTTCCTTCTTTACTTTAGTCAGATCAATATTTTTAACTGGTTCATTTCTCCTTACCGAATTATCCTTCCTTGAATTTTTGTTTCTGCAAAATCTGGCAATATGTCTAGGTCTATTGCAACTGTTGCATATGATATTTCTCTGAGAATTATTTCTTTCATTCATTCTAAATTTTCATTGATTAGATTTGTGTTCAAATGCATATCATGTATAACAATAACCATTGAAATATTGAATCATTCTACCACTATTATATGCATTCATCACCTGATTTCTACAATCATTTGCTCTATGCCAAAATCTCTTGCATGTAAATCATTGACTAGTAAAGGATGAAATATTTTGGTTCATTCTACTTTTGCATTCCATTGTTCTATCTCCAAATTTATTGTAAAAATAATATATGCCATTAAAATAAGGGTACCTTTGAGCATTTGGTTGTCTGATGGGGGGTCTTCTAGCATTGTTTCTTTGATTTCAGAACTTGCCACTGTTGTTCTTATCTTCGGTCTTCTTTGAATTAGGTATCTGATTTTCTTTTGAACTTTCTCCTTTTTCAAGTCCTAAACCACCTTTATCTTTGGATGCTTTATTTCTTGCAATTAACTCATCAAGCATTGTAGAACTTGTCTTGAATTTTTGCTTTCTCTAGATCTGATCTCAGGTTTACCACTTCTTGTTCAAGCCTTGTGCACTCATCAGTCTTTCTTTTTACCATTGCATTAAAAAATTCCTCAATTATTCTCTTTTCATCCACTTGCACTTTTAGTCCGACGATGTTCTCATTTGGTTGTTTCAATTTTTCATTGACCTCCTTATGTCTTTCTCTGAATTTCTTGATTTTCTCTCTCAATTTTTTGATGTACTCATTTGCTTCTTTAATATTTTCCCTTAGATCTCTATTTTCAACTTTGATTTTTTCAAGGTCTTCAAGAGAAACTTTGAGTTCTCCATCTTTTTCAAACATGCAATCTTCTTTTGTGTAGACATAAATCACTTTCGGAGCCATGTGTTCAAATTTCAAGATCTTCTCAAAGCGGTTAAGCTTCTTCCAAGGAACCAAGATCTAATTCCAATTGTTGAACATATGGAATACTGAGAGGGGGGGAAATCATTATTCTAATAAACCATCTAGTTACTAACCATCTAATTTTCAAAGCATACTTAACAATTATTAGAAATGAGAGCATAAAAAATCCATAACACACACAACTCATGAACACTAGGATTTTTATGTGGCAAACCCAAGATGGGAAAAACCATGGTGAGGATTAACTCACAATATTTTATAACCAGTTATAAGATATTATAGAAAGGCTCATTTCCAGGAGGACTCACTATCTAAGTGAACTCACTATTCATGGAGAAAAGAAATATACAAAAGAGGTAGCTTCACAGCTAGAATTTGAATTGAGGAAAATGCATCTGACATATGCTCGATTCAATTCCTTTGAAGCTCATAACACATTCTAATCAACTCAAATTACAAGTCTCTACTATGCTTTGTATTCACACACCTTTTCTCAACACTCACAACTTATTCATATGATTATGTAATATTTCACATTACTGCTTGTATTCAGATCATATATTCATCAAGTTCTCTACTCCCTTAATTCAAATCAACCTTGTATATATATTAAACTCTATCGCAAACATCAATTGGGTCAACCTAATTAGATGTAGCCTTAAATCATACAAAACGTGCCTTTTCGACACCCAATTCAAACCAAAATTGCCTTCATGTCAAAAACACAATCAATATAGGTCAACATGGACCTATAACAACTCTATTTTCCATTCATAACACATATTTAATCTTCATAATACTTTGCATACCTCAATTCGGCCAAGCATAGAACCAAAAGGTAAAATACTCCAGCTGATCATCACCATAGGATATGTGGACCACAAAATGTATTCACGCGAACTAGAAAATACAATGTACTGACACCTGTAAACATTCTATCAAAACTGCAATGACTAACACAAATTCATGGAGGAATGTGGACCAATTAGGTAATAGCTAGTACACAAAAAACTATGAAAAACCATATCTGTCAAACTTCTATTACTTGCAAATTTTGAAACACATATCCAAAACAATTGAAATTCTAAAATAAGATGTTAGTGGCATCCATGAACAACATACTAGAACCACATAATTATATTTTTCAAGGCGAAAAAATGTGAACCAAAATATCAGAGGGCACTGTGTGTTGACGCTGTCGGCGTATATACTTAGCCAAAAACCCTTTTGCAAAATAAAACATTCTTCATACTAATTTGACATTCATCATGTAGTGTTGACATTAATGATAATTCATTAATGAAAACCTTCTTCATTCTTTCAACATGAAGTCCCTGATTCTTCCTAATATACAAGAAGCTAGAGTTCCTACCCACTAGGAGTGGCAAGATCCCAATGCTACCCTTCAAATTTTTCTATCATCAACTACAACCTTCACCCCTCTTGAATATGCTCTAACTATGCCGAATCTCTAGGAAAATCCACTTTGACCATACCACCTGTGGGCTTCCCTAATCTACTACCCAGGATGGCTATGCAACCATCTCTCTACCACAATAGTGATTGTAGGGCCTTTCTAATGTTTGATTAACTTGGTACTACAGGTAGACACACAATTCATAGGATGACTTCCTAACTGAACAATTTATCTTCTATGAGAGGCTTCATTTAATTATCAACAAGGGCTTCGTAAGATTTTGAAAATGTTGGCACTATATGTGCATTCATAGACTCTACATGCCCTATATCAATGAGTATAGGTGGTTACACATGTATAGAAAACTATAAAATCTAGAAAATAAAATGAATGTGTTTAACTTGCAAAACAAGGGAATCAAATTTAGCTATTGGTTAAGCTACGAGTACTTATCACTTAAGACTATGGCTATTAAATTTTAAGACTGAACTATGACTAATCACTCTAGGAGTATGAAACACAAATTAAGCTACAAAATCCAACTCAATTACAAAATTACATTCATGAATTCAACAATGCATGTAACTAAAAACTATCTTAATTCAATAATGTATGAACTAATCTAATAACAAAAAATAAAGAGTGGATAACAACACCTCAAGTGTCCCTTACTTGAGTTGTTACTTCCACAACAAATGTCAACACTTTCTACTTACTCAATGAATCATAACTTTGAACTAACTCCTTTATTATACTGAAAACTTGAAACTCTGACAAGAATCTACTACAGATTTATCATTTAGCAATACATATCTATTATTCAACTGATAACAAAAAAATAGCACCGATCAATTACCAACTAGTAACTAGAAAAAACTAAAATAGATAGCTAACTAACTAGATTTTCTCCTCACAATAGATCCCACTATGTAGGGTTTGTGAGGAGTCTAATTCATCCTAGGACTAAAAACAAAACCATAATATATTTGTCTACTCTCTCTCAAATATAGGGAGAGGACGTAGTCTTGTAATAGAAAACTATATTTGAAAAGCAAAAGAAGAGAAATTAAATTGAAACTCTACCCTAATGGTTAACCACCATGACATAGATGTGTTTCATGGGTAATTTCACATCATGGTTTAACTTGATTAGATAAAACTTATTCTTCTTACCATCATCTTATTCGATGTGATTGTGGTGACTCATGGTTGACTCATTCTTTAATCATTCTGACCTTTCCCCTACAACTATTTGTGGTCCCTTAGGTTGCAGGCTAGAAATCTAGTTGTTGCGGGTTATAGTTCTTCTAGTTGCAAGAGGTTAGTTTTAGCTTAAGGCATACACATCATGAACAATCATCAATTAAGCATAGAATCATAGTGATTTTCATGAACATTCATACATTCACACATACAAATGTCATCATATCATATTTGCATTTCCACATACTAAAGTCTAGTTTAAAGTGCATAAAAGATATAAAATATTTATAAAGTCTTAGGAATGTCTGTGAATTTTGATAGATTGAAATGGTAAAGGACTTAAACTAATGAAGAAAACTAGCCATAAATTAAGCCCATCAGTGACAAGGCCCTCTTTACATTATCCTAAAAGATATTTTTTTAGAGGGTGTAACCTTTTGGTAGGGTATTTTTTCATGTTCTTATAAGCATCAAATAGTTGGTTTTGAGCACTCCACATTGGTATATATATATAATTATTACAAGTGCCTGATATTTTAGTTTGAAGTCTATTTTTGACAAGCCATATCTTGTGCGCATGTTATCCAATTTTGGAGTTATTATAGACATTGAAAAGATGTTTTTGAGCACTTCACATCCATCCATATTATTTCCTAGATTTTACCTAATATTATCAAAATCTTAGTTTGAAGTCATTTTGAGTACTTTCGCTCATTTATGAGAAATTATTAAAATTGGTAATTTATTTTTCTTGGAAAATTTTAATATATAGTATCACTTCATATTTGGGAGGCTATAAGGCATATTATTAATATATATTGTGTATTTTTATCTATCGGTGTTTTTTCTCCAATGGTGTTTCTGATTCACTTGAGCTCTTCACTCCTCATAATTATCATACATGAAAAATAAAAATACAATGATTACTATTATCCAAGGGTTTATGCTCTAGATTGGGTGATCAACATGATTTCAATAAGGATTATAAGAGATTTTTATTACATGAACAAACTTGATAAGGCTATGGGTTTCATAGCTTTATATGTTTTTGAAAATTTGTTTTTTTTATATTGAGGATTCTATAAAACCTAAGTAGGTATGGAATAAATTCAAAGAAATATTTGGTATAGTTAGTGAATCTCATCTTTATATATAGAGATGTAATTGGCTTCTCTTTCTCTTGATACATTTCCATCCATTGAATGTTATTTGGTTAAGTTTAAATATTTTAGATATCAATTGGCTAGTTGTGGGAGAGATAAATACGATAAGGAATCTATATTATTATTATTTTTGAAGCTAAAATGACCATATGTAGTCTTTTATTCTACCTTTTATCTTTCCATGGATGCCCTAGGTGATGCATTTATGATTTCTTCTTTTGAGACATTTTGTGACATTTGATTAGATATCAAGCTAAACTTGTCTAGTTATATGTACTTCCTAAGAGTCAGACATTAGTAGCCCAATCACCCAAAGGAAAAAAAAAGAAGAAAGCAAAATATATGATATAATCTAATGAGCCTTCCACCTCTTCTAAATATGATAGCTTAAGAAGGAAAAAACCACATGTGCTTATTGAAAGAGAATTGGGCATGATGAACATAATTGTTATAAAAAAAAACATATTGATTAGTTGAAGCACATTCTTTAAAATAACAATGTCAAATTGCTTGCCTTCAACAATGTGTTCTAGTTTATCTTCTTCTTTTACAACATCATCATCTACATACTTAGGGACATTGAGAGTGGTGAATGGGATAAAAATATGAAATGAAAGGTACTTTTTGTATTTACAAGTCTTGAATTAGGGAGATGACCTCTTAATTTTGGAGCTTCACATTATATGCCTCTATCCTAGGGTATATTTTCTTCATTTGAGCCTTGTTCTACGACACATCCTAATAGGGAACAACACATATATGTGTGTGTTTATTGGAAATGATAGAAGACACCTTACATAATGTAATTTATGTTCCATCATCAACAACAAATCTCCTTTCCATGTATCAAATTACATAGTAGAGTAGGGAAGATTATTGAGTTCACACCTGATTCAATAAATATTAGGGACTTGGAGAGTAGAGAGCTCACTAATTTTGGGATGGTTAATGTTGCATCTCACTTGTACACCTTTGATTGATACTCACACTCATGTATCTAGTATGAATTATATTTCTTAGGAGAAGTTTGGTCACTTGAACCTTGGTATTCTTTTATCCACTTTGGTTCTTGAGACTTTTGATCCTCCATCTCCTCCACCTCCTTCATATTTTAGTGTTGTTATGGCTTCTAGTACTTCTATTTAGCATGATATTTATAGTCTTCCAAATTTAGCTTTATGCGATGATTTTTTGTCAAGTATTGTAGATTTGATTTGTGAGTCATATCTTGCATATTTATAGACACATTCGATGACATCCATTTTCTCTTTGATAATAGTAATAACACACCCATTATCACATTATTTTTTTATCTTTAGATATTTTTCTTCACAAGTTCGCATAGGTGTTTAAATTGGTTTCAATTTATTGCATTGTGACATCCTTTGATTCTAACATGTAAGACGCTTTATATTTTTTAGAGGCATGTATCATGATATTTCTTCCATCATCTCTCTTCTTAGAGTTGGAGTTTCTCCTACATACATGATTAGATTTTTTCTTCCCCAAGGGGAGATTTTTTTTAACAATTTTGGAGACTTTTAGCATTCATCTTTGAGCATTCACTATTGGATATATATATATATATATATATATAATCTTGTAAATCCTCTCATTTTTCCATTCATATCTATCTTCCACATGACGATAGCTCTTGCACACACACACACATGTATGAAATATTATTTTCCAAATTTGGACAATTTTTAGCATTCATATTTGAGAATTCACCATTGGATATATTTAATCTTGTAAATCCCCTCAAGTAAAAGCACGAACATGTGTCACACTTTTTAAAGGAAATGACCAACACAAATAAAATTTTCAACTTCAACCACATAAAAGTGACATTTATGTTTTGAATTTCAAAATGATGTAAACTAATGAAATTTAGAACTTTTGATGAAGTTTATACTTGTAACTTTATTTTATTTTAAAATTGGTTTGATATATTTTTTATAAATTTAAGAGTTGAATTTGAATTGCTGAAAGTTTCATAAAAAAGTGTGCACCCTTGGTCTCCTTGTGTTGTGCAACACAACACTCAAGTTTGTGACATGGCTTAACCACATCTGGTGGATTCATTAACTCTAGCGGCTGTATCAAGCATTAATAGGTTGATCTTTTGGTGCAACGACAACCATTTGTGCAACACACACACACGCATATATATATATATATATATACATTTGCATAACTATATGTGTATATACATAGATATAGATATATATGTATAAAGATATACATATATGTATATATCTCTATATATGCATAGCTATATATATACACATGTATGTATGTATATACATACATATATATATAAATCTACATAAATGTATATATACATATGCATGTTTATGTATGTATATGTATATTATATATGTATATATGTATGTAGATACAAATATAGACATATATATAGATACATATATATAAATACATATATATACATACATATATATAGGTATATATACATATACATACATATATATATGTATGTACATATGGATATACGTATATATACACATATGTATGTATGTAGATACATATATATAGATACATATATATAAATATACATATATATAGATATACATATATCTATTTACATACATATATGTATATATATATAAATACATACATATATACATATACATATGCATATGCATATGTATGTATGTGTGTATGTATATATAAAGACATCAATAGTGATAATAAGAACTATCACCACATGGAAGATAGATATAAATGGAAAAATACAATGATTTACAAGATCCTTTTAAAATGCTCAAGAAGATGACACAAAGGATGTCATAATAAGGAATAAATAGAAATCAAAAGGAGGATATTTTAAGTTGGAAAACAAAGACCAAATCATCTAATTTTGGGAGATAGAGGAAGAAGTACTTTGTAAAATAGTAAATATTAGACGTCTTAGCCTTGGAGAATCTCTTCTAAAAATAATGCAAGAAGTAACAATGGAAAAATTTACAAAGACCTATAAAGTTATAAAGTTTTCATAATGTTAAGAATATCAAATAAATAAAACCTAATAACCTTGGTCATGATATAAATATATTATAATATGATACTATACAAGGAACGAGGATGTAAGAGAATGCTAGAAAATTACAAGAAGATGAAAGTTTTATTGTAAAATCAATCATGGGGTCATGAGAGCCAAAACTCATTCAAAATTGCATGCAAAGATTAAAGATTGTTAAGCTTTAAAAGGGAATCACAAGGATGATCATTGGTGTACATATTTAGACTCAACATTGGTTCAAAATCATTAAAAATACCTCTTATTTGACTATTAAATTGAACCCATATTGTTGTACCATCGAGAGACATTACTACAACTACATAAATATTTGTGTAACTACACTTTGGCCCAAGAATACCAAACTAAAAAAGCACTAAAATGGACATGACAAAAAATAACATAAATGAACATTATTTTAACATTTTAATCATAGGAGAGACTACAAAAATGGTCTAAAATACATCCTAAAACACATGACAAAAATAGTTACCAATACAAGTACAAATTATAGCATCAAAATTGTAGGGTATGCACTTTGAGACATTACATGTTTTAGCAAATTGCTTGTCTAATAAATTAGGAGTGATCTATTATAATTCTACTCATCGTTGTGAGATATTTGGAATTCTTTTATGTCTTATCCTTGAAGCCTGATGTTCAAGTTGGTTGGGCTATTCTTTAAAGTCTTTCTAAATTGCTCTAAAATTTTCTATTCTTTTTTATTCATAAATGAATGGTTATGGATCAAGTTATTATAGATTCCAAACTACCTTGCATTTGCTAGCCTATAGAGCCAGATTCTAGTTATCTATTTTATTTATTGTAATGTATGTAGGAAGCTTCATAGTACTTGAATTGAGCAAGCACATGTTATTTCATCTAACACTTAGTTAAGTATTCTCTTTATATCTTGTAGAATATAAGATATTTCATATAGATTTGGATCTCTTATAGAATGTGAGATACATATTGATACATTAGTGTTCTCTCAAAATTTTAGTCCCTTTAGTTTGAATTTTTTTCTTGGAATGACCTCTTAATTGTTAGAGAAAGTGAAGATAAGAAAGCATAAATTGATAACCTTTCACAAGTGAAACGATGAACACAATAGGATATCTATCATATAAATGAAGAGTGTGTGTGAATACAACAAGAAACCTTCCATATATAGGCAAGGCAAATAAGGCACGAGAAGGTAGGAGATAATGATTGACTACCCCTCCAAATGTGCAACATTTGTGAGCTCACTTGACAAGTGTGTGATAAAGTGGCAAGTATGCATGCAATAGGTGTCTTAAGTGATGAGCACACATGTCTCAACCATATTAAGTGAGACAAAAATATAAGTCCCTAAGTGGAGACTTAAATAATGTGAATATGACTCTCCTAGGTAGGGTAAAAGCTAACTAGATAGGTAACATCTCTATCTATACCAACATTAATGAACTATATTTTGACTTATCTCAATACAATGTTCATTAGAATCATATTCTAATAAGTATTGTGTAATTGTTTTACCTTAATAAAATTATGTTTGCCCTTATGTCTGTAACACACTTCTTGTCACATTTTTTTTCAAGTTTCAAAATTATACCACATATTAATTTATTTCACAACTATCAACTATTTTTTTGAGTTTGTGATGGATTCAATTTGTAGTATTCTTTTGGTATAAACAAATGAATCTTGAGTTAAGTCACAAGCTTCTTTAAATTGCGTGTACCTTATTTAATATTACAACTCTTTAAAAATCAAGAGCATACAAGTAATAAGTGTCATATTTAATTTATTTTATTCATAGATGGAGGTCTCTCGATTTCCTTGATAAATATAAATATAAGAAATCCATTCGCCTAACACATTGGTTAAGCAATTAATTTCATGGAGAAATTGAGCCAAAGTTCTTTTTAAAATTTTGTTAATAAAGTTTAAGACATCCCTTCACACGTCAAGTAGTCTACTTTGCACAATTAATATTGATTTTTCAATTTATTTTCATATAAATTTTTGAAATGATTAATAATCAAATAATAATAATTGGGTATACATTTTAAATGATGTATGGAAGAAGGGTGTGTGGATGTGCTCTACTAGGGTTTTGTCCTTTATCTATGCAAATTGGCTTTCCCTTGTGGTTTTTTTACTATTATACCAAATTTATCGTGGGATTTTTAAGCCTCTCTTTATATGGCCTCAACTGGTTTCAACCCAACAATTCATGTTGGTGTTGACAGTTCGACACTCTAAATCATGGCTCCTCCAAACAAGCGTTTGAGGAAATTCGTACCAAAAGTATTCCATGAGGTATATCTACTTAAACTCCAATGGATGTGGTTCTTCTCATCCTTGAATTTGATAGTGCATATCAATGGTTATAGAAACATACTCTTATTGGTTATTTTGTGGGGAGAAATCCACCTGAAAGCATGCTAAGGGAATAGGTTGCTAAATCTTGGGCCCTGCATGGGGTTCACTTAGATGTTGTTCAAAACCTCACTAATGGGTTTTTTTCTTTTATGTTTTCTTAGGTCAATCATGCCTAGACTATTCTTTAGCATGGCCCATGGTATGTTTGGTCATCTCTATTAGTCTTTCAACCATGGACCTGAGACTTCTCTGCCTCAGATGATAAAAAAAAATTATGTGCTTGTATAACTTGAATTTCCCAATCTTCCCTTGCCTTGTTGGAATTTTTGCATGTTATTGCCTCCTCTTTAAGGAAGGTTATTTGTGCTATTCCAAATTGATTTTATGTCACGTACTGATTTTATCGATTATTTAAATGCAATTATTAATCATGAGATTTTTAATTATTACGTTAGATGATTATTTAAATCAAAATTGAAATTAAAATTAAAATGCAAATGAAATTATTTGAAATTCATTATTATGAAATTTGGTGTTTGTCATTATTGATGAGAAATTGAGTGCAAGTGAACACAGGAACAAATGAACGAGAATGAAGGTGAGAACATTGATCAAGTAGAGTCGTTTTAGCCATTATACGTTAATGAGGATGATGGAATCTCACACACCACTTAGTTAATTATAATGTATTTCGTGATGATTAAATAGTTTAAAATTTTAATGGTTATTATGGCTATGTTTTGTTGAAAGTAATGGCAATTTGATTATTTCTATGAGGAAAATGATTTTTATTCGAAGAATTACTTCTTTATGTAAATATTTTATTAATAGTTGAAAATAATAATGCTTTTATTCTAAATTTTTGGAATAAAATATTAATTGTGAAAATATAAAAGAAATAAAATAGTGTTATTGATTTAATTGTTATTTTCTCATTTAATAAATGAGAGATGAAATATAAATGTTTAAATGATTAAAAATATTAAATTAAGTAGAAAGATTTGTTTAAAGAAATAGGTAAATATCAAAATAAGTTATTTAAAACAAATTAGAAAACAAAATATGTTCAAAATTGAATTTGAAAACAAAACAGTAGTAAACAAGTTGAAAACAATTACACCACAATCAATTTTGCATGCAATCATAAATTGAAACTTGGAGTTATGGCCAATTTAGCTGGAGATCAAGCATGAATAATGGATCAAAGATATTATTAAACTCCACCATTTTGCATGAGATTGCAAGGAATAAATTCAAGAGAAAAACTTCTGAACATATACGCATGTGAGGAGGAAAAATTCATTTTTAAAAATAGAGAAATCCATTTTTTTGAAAGGAGTTGGACCAAAAACACATTTTTATGTTTTGATTGGATTCTTTTGGCTTTCCCATGCACGGCTGGAAGGAAAGATTTTTTTTTAATTTTTAAAAGACCTTACTCATTCCTTTATTCCCCACGCAACCAGTAGAGGGAGTCTTGGCAACTAAATGGTCACATATCTTCCATGAGGCACGCCTAAGAGAAGAAGAGGCACGACAAGGAAGAGAAGGAAGGAGGGAGCAGGGTAGAAAAGAGAAAGGAGAGGGTGTGTGGGAATTAGAAAGGAGAGGCAAATAGGAGAAGACAAAAGGCAAGGTGTGACAAAGAAGAGGGGGTCAAACAGTCTCTTATCTATAGGAAGAGAGACAAGAAGGTGATGCGCACTGCCTGAAGGAGAATAGGGGAAATTTAATACATAACAAAATAAATCTGCCCTCCATTCATTCTACACAACCAACAGACAGAGGTAAGAACAAAAAGGAGAATTATGTTGCCTGAGATACATCCACAAACACAAAGGAAATTCACAACAAAAGAATAAAACATAAAATTGACAGAGAAAGAGAAAAATTCATTTCGAGATTTGGAAAAGCACTCAGCTACAGGTAGATTTGATAGTTAATTTTTTATTTCTCACATTCATAGCAATTTAATATCTAAGTTTAATTATTTTCCTTCTTTTCAAACAAAAATGTGTTTGTCACTATTTTTATCAAATTTAGGAAAAAGATCAAACACTAGACTGGAATTTTAGTGAAGACAAATTATAGATTTGAACAGAAAATTGTAGAATGATCTTGAACAAAAAACAATCAAGAGACAATAGATTTATTATTTTAGGAAATTTTGGTTTAGTAAAGATTCACACAGAAAAACGTATATTTCATTTAGATTTAGAAAAGCTTCGGAAAAACCAAAACTGTCACATAAATTTAATTTTCAAAATGAATGAAATAGAAAAGATAGGGAAACATTTATAGAAAGCTATTAGATTGAAGATCAAAGGAAGATTTCTTCATATATCTATTCTATTTATTTCTTGTATGATTATTGTAGAGCTTAAGGCAACAAAATGCCTAAGTCTTGAATTGTAAACTTTTGTTACATATGCTTTTGTTTTATAAATGTCATGTAAGATGACACGTGTATGAATTTAATTGGAAGTATTTTGAATCTATTTGTAGACTTCAAGTCGTTATTTTGGAATCTTTTGGATTTTATGAATTTGAATGAATGGAGTTTCGACTTTCTTAGAATATAAATGAATTTATTTAAGGAACTGTCGATGTTTTGAAATTAAAGAGTTTCAATCTTTACATTTTATCAAGCTCACCCTCAAAAATGGGTCTATGTCGAGGTGGATTTGTGTAAAGACTTGAAAGAGTCGATATACATTCAAATTGATAATCTTCATCACTCTCAATGTGTGTTGTATCTGAATTTTCCTAACACCTTTTTTAGATGTCAATCCTCTGAGCATGAAATTAAGGATTACCCTTTGGCGACACCTAGGGTTAAGTCTTCACCCTAGGTTTCAAAGCTTCCTTATGCTTTTGAGTCTTTCCCCTAATGTTTAATTAATTGATGTAGATGATCATACATGTCGCTCATGAACCTACAAATCTCCAAACTAAAAAATTCATTGTTCAAGAGGGGGATTCATTGAAATTCCAACCATCGAGTCATAGAATTAAGATGATGTTGGCACTATATATGCATCCAAGAATCCTAGACTTCCTATATCAATTGAGTATAGGTGATTGAGCATGAAAAAACTCATTAAAAGATTCTAACTGAAAATAACTCCTATCTAAAGAACAAGGTAAGCAATTGCTAGTTACTATTAATTGCTATGGGTACCTATCATTCATGGATTGTAATTGATGACTATTTGTGCTACAACATGTCCTAATTCAACTAATCACTCAATAGTATTAAATAGAATACAAATTGGAGACTCAATTTATAAATTACAATATGGATTTCAATGTAATATAAATTGGAAACTATGATGCATAATCTAATTAATCATTTAAACTAATGTAGGATATGTAGTACCTCAAGTGGCCCTTGCTTGACTTTTTGCATCCCACATTATCTTCTTCAACTACTTAACTCAAGAAAACATGCAACTGAAATATCTCCTTTATTATATTCCAATCATACACAAAGTTCTAAATAAAATATAACAAACCTCAAATTCATTCTAATTTATGCAAAGATCTAGCCATATGGTTTCTCAAAAGAGTACCCTGCTATATAGGGTCTTTGGGAGTCTACTTATTCAAAAATATAAACAAACTAAAATCAAATGTCAAATCTCCCATGACAATAGGAAGAAGATAAAGTATTTTATCATAACAAAAAATAACAACTAGTGAGAGAAAGAGTGTAGAAGTTTAATAAGGTCTCTACACTATTTAAGATATTTTTTATAACTTGGAAACGTGCCCAATAGGGTAGCCCTTATTATAACTGCTATTCCTTGTTGGAATAAAATTCTTCTTCCTCCACAATTTATTGAAAAGATGGACACATGGCCATCCATGTTCATGTCCTCAAATCATCGTCTGCATCTCATTCTAAGAATATGCACATGTTGTAGTAGATTGACTCCTCTGGCTACATCTTGAACTATCATCCTTTTGCTATGGGTTGAGAATCCTTTTGTCACGAGTTGATAGGTTCCTCACTATAAGTGTTAGTCTTATTTCTTAAGGAATTTCCATTGTTAGAAACTATGATTGATCATGAAATTATACTAAACTCATATTCATTCATAGTTCTCACACACATTTATTAATATAATATATATCATCTTTAAATGCTTTGAAATATTTAAAGTATATGGAAAAAGGTTTGGTAATGTCTTTTCAATTTTAGCAAAAATAAGATAAAAACATGAAACCACAGTTCAAGGAAACTAGACATTCCTATGGATCATCAACCACCTCAAAATTTGAAGATAAATGGACAACAATGACTCATTGGAGAGGTAAATCCACCTCTTTGACTGGTACCCAAAATAAAGCTTAGGACTCTTCGAGTGCTATTTAGGTGTAGTTTTCTATTTCAAACACTTCTTAGAAGGGGAAGTTATGGTCACTTCAGTCGATCCTCCTTCTCATCCATAGTATTCTCAAACACCTTAGCTAGCAACAATTCTCTCATCACAACTGGAACTTCTAATGCATCTCTCCACGTCACCAAAGACTTTGTGACGTTTTCATAGCCCTACCAGGCACTTCGAGGATAGTGAGTTTATTTCAAAAAAATAAAGAAATACCACACTCATCATTCAACTAGATTCTATCCCATCAGATTTTTTGTTGAAACACTTCTCCTCTCTAGATGAGTTAGATTATGATGATATACAAGACTCACACCCATGAATTTTCTATCTTGGAATGTCAGAGGTCTTATTGACCTCTCTGAGAAGTATTCTATGTAGGATACTCATTAGCAACATTCTGGTTTGGATGTTTTATGCATTCAAATGGTTAATATTTCATGTTTCATAATTTATGCAACATTTTTGGTTATTTGGCCAAATGGAACCTTTTCACGACCAATCACAAAGTTGGTTGTGCAACGTTGCCACTATTTTGGTGCTATGGTAGAATTCCTGTGTGATGGATCATGTGTCTGATCCAACTCATTAGCTAGTTTATATCCTAATGAATGCTGGAAATTATTAATGTTTGTGCTTCCAATGATGTTGTGTAGAGATATTTTTATAGTGATGGATTGCAGATTCAATGCCCCTTGTCACTTGGGTTTGGTGTGGTGATTTCAATATGGTTGAGATGACATATGATAAGGATGAAACTTTTCCTTTTTGTTGGATAGTTGGAAAAAGAGAGGCATGGTTTTACATGCAAAATAAATTGTGTCTTTATGACCCTAACTTGGGTTGTCACCATAACCAACCTATTTGGAATTGCGAAGTAATTTCTAGGCTAGATCTAAGTCTTTAAATGACTTGATCACACTATGATAGTAGTGTAATGTTTTTTCTCCTTTGGCACTTGTGATGCCTTATTGATCATGCATTTAACGAATGTGACTTTGTAAGACCACTTTCCTATTATATTCAACACTGAGAAGCAAGCAAGCTCAGTGCATCCTTCTAAGCCCCATTTTTAAAAAATACCTCATTGATGAGTCATCAACCCATGTTGACTCACATCATGAGGATCTAGAATCTTGAATATCAACCCACTCAATATTTTAGGTGGATTTCTTGGTGGAATAGAGCCATACAATACAAATCTTTCTTCCTTCACATCTATGACCACCAATGAACCATTTTTCAGAGGTGTTCATATGAGGTCACCACCTTAGATATCCACTACGCCACAAAGGCACTCATAACCAATCCTTTCTTCCCTAAGTTGTAGGTTAGGGTGGTGGAGCTTAGGCAACAAAAATTGTTGAAAGAAGGTGAAACAAAGTTATAATATTAACTTATGTATGTGAATTTAAAATATGAAAATAAGATTACCAAATCAGATTATATGTGTGTGATTGCACATTCATCAAAATAGAAAAATCAACAAACAAAATATGACACCAAATTTATATGTAGAAACGCTTTTGGGAAAAACTCCACATGAGAAAAGTGGGAAAGTATATTATTAATATTCACAAGAGAGATACACTATAATACACTTCATTTTTTATATTTGATAAACCTGGACGCATCCATATACCTACAAATAACTCAATATGAAACTATCATCCAATGAATCCAATATATAGAACTTGTGGGAGGTAAAACCACAAACGGTGAACCAAAACAAGAGGTGCAAAACCACTTGCAAAAAACTCACACCCCCTTCTTGGAAAACCAAAGGTCATGATAAAATATTAAATTAGATTTACAAGACTCCAACATGGGTGCCTAGCCAATTTATCCTTTTCAATTTTTTCCTTTCGGGATGCTCCAATGATTTTTCAACTTCTAGATGGAACATTGGAATGGACACCTCTTTCCCTCCAAACTTGGGTGCCACACTCATGAACTTTCACATTGCCAATGCACATGCATATGAGAAATACTTTATCTATAATTATGTGTAACCTCCTCCAATCATTAAATCCTCTCTTGAAAATATAATTATAATATGCCAATATTTAATGAATTCATCCCATGTCCGCTAGAACACATTCCAAGAAATATGGAGACATATGAATTACATAGGTTTGCAAGGTTAATGTTTCCTATCCCAACAAGAGAAAATTGAAAATAATCACTTGGTAAGAGGTGCTCAGATCAAAGCTAAGCTTCACTAGCTTAAAGTTGGTGACCATGCCTCGAAGGAGTTTTTAAAATATCTTTGAGCCCATCATACTTCCCAGGGAATAAAAAAATAGAGAAGTCCATCTGGTCCTCATGGAGCTACTAGATATTCTCCAAGCCTTTGTCAAGCATTACAAACATGTGTTCACAACTAAGGCTAATTCCCCCGAAAGAGAGAATGCCATCTAGGAATGCCTCTAGGATATTACTAATCGTCTCTCTATTGAGAAAAATAACTTTTGTGAGCAACTTCTCTCTAAGGAATATCTCATGGAAGCAATTAACTCCATGGTAGATGATAAAGCCCCCAATTGTTATGGTTTCCTTGTGAATTCTACAAGAATCTTTGGGACTGTGTTGGCAGTGACCTTCCCAAAGTTTATCTTGAGGTGTTTCATTCTAAATCCTTACGAAAAATCATAAACACAAGAAACATCAAACTCATAACTAAATTTGGTGATCATGAGGAGATTTATAATTGGAGGTCGATAATGTTGCTCAAAGTTTCTTATAAAATCATTGCCAAAGCTTTAGCTCTAAAAAATTGTCATCTTCTTACTCAGATTGTTTGCCATGAACAAACAAATTTCATTAAATCCAAATACATTTTGGACAACATCATTGATATCTAGGAAGGTATGGACTAGGCTCAACATTCTCAACAGAAGGCCATTTTTTTGAAAATTGACTTTGCCAAAGTGTATGACCACATTGAGTGGCCTTTCATTCTAGCCATGTTACAAGCTCTAGGATTCGAGCCATGATTCATTCAATCTATTAAAATGCTCTTAGTGGATGCCTCTACCTGCATCACCATCAATGATTTCCAATCTCATGCTTTTGGGATTTTCCTCTCTATTAGATAAGGGTGTCCTCTTATACCCTCGTTGTATGTTATGACCGTTGAAGGGTTCATATATCTTTTGGTTTGTTTAATTTCTTGTAGGCTTGTCCAGTGTATTACCTTGCCTAAGTCATCAAACCAGTTAGTTAATGGTCATTTTTCCTTCTCTCACTCTCATTAAAGAAGAGGAAAATATCAAAGAGGTGCTCCAATTTTTGGAGATTTTTTGTCAAGCCTCTAGCTTGACAATCTAATGGAACAAAACCCAATGTTATCGATAGTCTATTCTCCCTACACCTTAGTGGCTTCATTCCTTTGGTTGGAAGTGGATTGATCATGTGGAAATCTTCAAATTATTGGGCATTCTTTTTTCAATTTCAAGCCTCACTAGGGGCCTTATGGAATGAAATCCTCTCCAGAATTGAGAAAAAAAATTGCCTATTGGATCACCAAACCTCTCTCTTTGGCGAGCAAGTTTCAAGTTTGTCCTTTAAAAATTCTTTATTCCATCCATGTCTACTATTCTTCATTTTGGGATCCTTCTAAAAAATTCCCACTTAAAATTAGAGAAGCTCCTTCAAGACTTTTTATGGGCCTCTTCTAAAGACCATATTGGATTTCAATGGGTTGCTTGGGACTTTTTTTGCCTCGTGCAAGAATTTGGAGGGTTGGGTTGCTATCCACTCAATGTCAAGGGCTAGCCCTACGTGTGAAATGAATTATTCATTTCCTTTTTGGCAATGAATCTTGGAAGGTTCTTCTTCAACATTATATTTCCTCAGAATACTCGATCAACAGACCTGCTTGGAAGGGGATTGTGTTTCAAATCCTCCTCCCCATGAATGATGTTTTTCAAATCAAGGGCACTTTTGATGCCAAAAGTATTTGGCGTTCTTGGGAAGCCATTAAGCCCCGACTCCGTTGGGCGGGGTCTAGCTTTCAAGATGGCTTCTCTCTTAATTAGCATAATCTCTGGTGGTCTCCTATTCTATAGATTCAACATCTCCCTTTAGATCAGTTTCCAAGGGTCAAGGACTTACACTTTTATAAGAAAGGAATCCAATGTACTTGAGATTTATATTCTCTAGAACTTCTATGAGCCTCATATCCTAGGACAAGCTTAAGATCAAGTTCAATCTCTCTTCAGGACTAGGAGACAATTGATACAATTATGGGGCCCATCCTTGATGAGATGAAACATAAGATTAGTGTCCACTCTACCAAGCCTTGGTGGAAATATTGGAGGTGGTATCCTAATACAACTTTTTATAATTATAAGCTATCAGATATCACTAGCTTTCTCCTCATCTCCCTATGGTGCTTAGCTTAAACTAGAGTTGGCATTTTCAATCACCTATCTCAATGTAGCAACACATGTTCCTTAACATTTGGTCAACTGTTGTGGAGCCCGAGATCACCCACTTTGCAATGGTGTATTGTTTTCTAAGTCTTACTACTGGGGTCTAGGCTTTATTGTTTGGGGGTCTGAGACCCTTAATGTCCTTTTTGTGATATGAATATGGACATGGATTCATGACTTCTTTGAGTATTTTTGGCCGAAACCTTTCTCTTGGCATATGAATCTTTTGGGGGATTGGCCTCGCATTCCCCACAAATATTCCTAGATTTGGCATGCTTTCAATGGAAATTCTCTTTAGCATATGGAAAGACATAAATTTTGCTATGTTTGCTCATAGTAATATTGATCATAATGTTTCACTTTATTCTAAAGCTATCATTTGTTCCAATGCTTTGTTATAGATTCAAGTGCAAGCCCATAAGGTTTCCTTGGAAGTGGCTCACCTCTAAGAGCTTCTCAAGCACTAGGGTAATGTCCCTTATACTAGTTTCTTGTGATTGTCTCAGAGGGAGGAGCCACTCTACTCCTCGCACCTAGTCTTCTTGGTCCCAAGCTCCTCTTTGTTGGGCTGGTGATCAAAAAGGTGTGTCATGTCGTGGCTTGGCTGACGACACTTCGCTTCCCCTCCCCCTCATGGTACCACCTTTGGGTGGCCCTTTAGGGGTGAAGAGACGTCAACTGGTGCTACTCTTGGGTGGTTAGCTGTTGATTCTTTGAAGTGGTTCCTTCATCTCACTTTGAGATTTGTCCAACTCACATTGAAGATAAAGATGAAGATACTGATGAAGGTTGGGATGTCCTTGATGTCACTCTAGGCCCCACTAATGTATGGGGTAAGTCGAGGACTGAGATCCTTCATCTCCTCCTAGTGCCACTGCTCTTGCCGCTTAGTGACTTTGTTTTCTATTTACACATTTCTCTTTCTACATTGCATCCTGATGATGGATCATGGAGTATGATCTAAAACCTTGATGTAAAAATCTCTCACACAATTTCAATCTAGAAATCTTAACACACTATTTACCATGTTCCAAGTCATAGCTGGGGTGACTCTCGGGGTGTGATCTTGTATCCACCCATCTTTTTTTGTGAACATGTGTACTTTTATTTTTTAAATTAATAATATGTTGACATATATTATAAATAATAATAATAATAAAAAAATAAATTTAATAGATAATTATTAAAACATTGAAATATCTAAACATTATCTTAATCATTTTAAAATAAATAAATAAAGTAAAATAGAGTTCAAAGTAAATTAAAAATAAAACAAAAACAAGATAAAAATACATATTAAAGAATTTTTTCTACTCCTTTGAAAACTTTATAATTAATAATTAATGTTAGATGGAAAAAATAATTAATTTTTGAAATGATTAATTATCAAATAATGATAATTAATGAAATATGCAAATATCTTTACTTTTGATATGTAACTTTTAAATTCAATTACATTTATTTTCTTACATCAATTTCATAAACTTTAAAAACTCATACCTACTATCTATTTAATAAAAATAGTATTCAAACAAATTACATTCAACAAATCCATAAATAACTATATTAAAACTAATAATATTTTATCATCAATGATGAATATGTCCTTGTAATAAGCCCCTTAATATTCCAAAACATAAATAATAAAATATGTTCACATACAAAACTATATAATTTTTAATCATTATAGAATGTGAAAACAAAAAATATTTTGCTCACACTAATATATAAACCAATAATTGTAATGTAGAATATAAAAATTGTACATACAATAATTTATAACACAATGATTTGTTATCAAAGTAGAAGATATTTTTTATATCATTTACTTTTAACTTTTGTTCAAGTTAGACTTTAAAATAAAATATAAGATGCTTTGTAATCCTAACACTCAACCCTAGGATATATTAAAATTTAAATCTAATAACAATAAAATGAAAATTTAATAGTTATTTACATGTTCCTACAATAGTCCAATTTTAGTAAGCTTGGGATACATCAATTGATTTTTTTTTAATTTATATTGTTTTTCTACTTAGAGAAATAAAATCTAGTTTAATGGGGCCTCTTAATATTTCAATTCTCAAAAGGTCATAGGTATTATCCTTTGTGCCCACCTTTTTTAGGTCAAAATCATTAACCACAAAAACCCTCTTACACCCTGCACAAGATACTTGTTTCGAAAACTACCCACACGGTTCAATGCCACGTGGCGCCGTCCACATTATCAGCAGGGACCGTACATTTTTTTCCGGAACGCCGGCAGCCGTGAAACGGTCAATCTCGTCGTCAACTTCCCGGTACCGGAGAGTTTAAAGTGCAAGACCCCTTCATACATTTACGAGATTTGAAAATTGAAGCGACGAAGCCGTCGCTCTCTGCGCCTCTGAACAAGGAGGAAGAGCAATAAATAATGCAACGTTAATAAATATAAAAATAATCAGAACCAAGGCGACATTGAACGAATCAAATCTATATAATATACAAAGGAGTATTCTCTGCTAGGGTTTATGTTGAGATTGGTCGGAGGTTTGAGTCTGAGGAAATGGCTAATCCAAGATGTTACCTGGATATTATGATAGGAGAGGAGCTGGAGGGGAGAATTGTGGTTGAGGTCTACAGCGATGTGGTGCCTAAAACGGCTGAGAATTTCAGGGCGCTTTGCACTGGAGAGAAGGGCATTGGCCCTCACACTGGCCTTCCCCTGCATTTTAAGGTGTTTATTCTGTTCTCTGCTTTTTGCCAGTTTGTCTTGTTGTTTGTTTTACATTTTATTATTTGGGTTTATAGTTAAATAAGAAGAAAACGACATCGCTGCCTTAACCGTAGGTAGCGAGAATAAAAGCTGCCGTTGAGGCGGTTGTAATTAGCGCAAGGATAAAGCAATGCTGATGCCTCTATTAACGTTTTTTTAAAAAGCTTTTTTCTTAAAAGAAAGTTTTTTCGGATGACAGGCTGATTCATTTTAATGCCTTTCTTTTCACGCTTTGAGAGTCAGATTTTAAAATTTTAACAATTATATTTGTAAGCAATGTATTGAAATTATTGTGTAGAATTTTATACTTTTGCAAGAGAAATAATGCGATGCGATTGCATTCTCTAAGGAGCAACAGCAACAGTTTCTCATTTGACTCTATATTTTTCTGTTTTCTTCGTCCCAAAATCTATTTTCAATTTTGAACTCCTAAAATACATATGGTCAAGGGAAATTCGTACACATACATTGTTACATGCAACTTACCACAAATAAATCTTACATATTTGCCTGAAGGTTTCTGTATATTTTACAGTTTATGCTCTCTCACCTTATGTAGATGTGTACACTTTTACTGTAAAAAACAGGTCAAATTCCAGGCCTGGAGCCCATGCCATATAAGCAAAGAAATTTACGGAAGTAAAAACATTGAAAGCCAACCGGCAAAGGCAAAAACATAAAAAATAATAGAAGTTTTAAAAATTGGATTTTTTTGGTAGGTTTCAAATTTAACTACTAATTTAGAGTGAATAACATAAAAACAATGCTATAGATTGCCAAATTTCAGGTCTGTAGACAATGCCCTATAAGCTAAAAATTACAGAAGTAAAAACATTGAAAGCCAACCGGCAAAGGCAAAAACATAAAAAATAATAGAAATTTTAAAAATTGGATTTTTTTGGTGGGTTTCAAATTTAACTACTAATTTACAGTGAATAACATAAAAACAATGCTATAGATTGCCAAATTTCAGGTCTGTAGACAATGCCCTATAAGCTAAAAATTACAGAAGTGAAAACATTGACAGCCAACAGGCAAAGGCATAACTAGTAGATATATATATTTTGTGTTGTTTGGAAAGAAAATAGAAAGCAAGGTCAATGCCTTATAAGCAAGGAATTTATGACGTGCCCTAAATCCACTTTAATAATTTATGACGTGTCCTAAAGCTAACAATTGAAAATCACACGGATATTGAAAGTGCAGAGTACACAAATGCTCAAGTTGAGACCTTGGAGGATAGTGCTAGTGGGATGTAATTAGTAGTATTGCAAATGAATTGACATCAAATGTGGAACAATGTGATTGACCATTAGATTCACCACTCAAGAGTACATAATTGTTAAATACTAATTTAGGTATTTGTAAAAAAATGAATATAATTATTCAGCTTCTTAAGATGACTAAAACTTATAATCTTATGTAGGCTTTGTCTTGGGAGGCTTTGTCTCCAAAGCTTTTGCAAGTATGGGCAATTTTTGATGAATTGTTGAAATCCCTAAGTTCACATGTCACTTCTTCCTGTGGTAGTTTTTCACATTTGATAAAAAAAATGCTTCATTTTCCTATCCCATAAACACTTTAATTGGACTTTCCTGATTCAATCAGGCTTGAATATATTTCTTCTTGCAATAAAGGAAGTGGGCCAACCATTTTCCAATGATATCAGGTCATGCAAGCATAGGGGAAGAAGGATGGGTGTTGTACAATTTGTTAACAAGGAATGAGTCAACACAGGGTGGCCCAAGATCATGTGCCCATATGTTTGCAATGCTCGCATGAGATCATGCGAAAGGTAACATTAAAAAGGTGCTCATGGAGGGAGACTCGACATAATGGCTGGTTTGCACAACACAAAGAGAGGATTTTGTATGATGCTAGAGTTATAGGAGGTAATTGTGTCATTCTTGTGTTTATTGCAAGCTAAATGGGTAAGAAAAATCAATGACCATGCCCTTCATAGGCCAAATCTGAGAAAAGATATGGGTTGTCAAGTTTTATTGCATCATGAAATGACATGTGATACCGCTAGAGGGGTGAGGTGTAGGTGTGGTAATAGTATAGACAAGATGATTAGTCATGCCTATCGCTAGGCAAGCTTGAGCTAAAATCTGTAGCCAATTGTCAAATTGTATTGTATCACAATCATATTTGGCAACCTTGGAAGGAAACATGTGGCATAGAGGAAGTGGGCCAATCATCTTCCAATGATATCAGGTCATGTAAGCACAAGTGGAGAAGAATGAGTGTTGTGCAATTGGTTGCAAGGAATTAGCCAACACATGGTGGGCTCAAGATCATGTGCCCAAATGTTTGTGATGTTAGCATGAGCTCATGCGAAAGGTAACTTTAAAAGGGTGCTTGTGGAGGGATGACTTGACATAATGGTTGGTTTGCACAACATGGAGAGGGGATTTTATGTGATGCTAGAGTTAGATTGTGGGACTTGCACGTTGGAAGATGATGGCAGGGAGATTAACAATCACCACATCCCCAAAGGATGTCATATCTCAAAAGGGTCTCAACATTACGCCATTGGCCATAAATTAGCTAAGTTGGCATGTGGTGGGACTAGGATGAGCTCGTTGTAGGATTATGCAATGCACTTGATATTACGGATGAGAGCCAGAGCAAAGTCCAACATGGAGGATCTAAGGGCTCAAGCAACACGAAAGGATTAGATGCATCTTGTCAAAATAGGATTGTGTGGGCTATTAGATGAAATTGAATCCAATGATTTGTAGGCGTGTGAGGAGATCAACAAGAACACATAGCATCATGAATGAAATCATAAGGTTATATGCAACCATGATTGAGATCTTGGGATCAACCTATTGTGGTCCACAAAAGGACAATAGTTGATTGTATTGGTTTGGGAGGACCATCGAGCATACAATGAATAGAGGGAGCAGGAGCATGCTAACACACATGCTTGCAAGATTAGATTGACATGGCCACCATGAGCACTTAATAGAGCTAAACAAAGGATGCAAAAATGAAAAAAAGAGTTTAGTCAAAGTTTGTGGCCTGAGAGGAGATGTTTTGATCGGTTATCAATGTGGCTATGAAATAGAGCATATGGCTGTAGAGGGCCAAAATGAGGCAAAAGCTGAAAAGGTGGTTCTCCATTTCAAGAGGAAATAGGGTGTGTTGCACAAGCAGCAACAATCCCCAACTGCAAATCTTCTTTCAATTTAATTGCTTTGCTTGCTATTTCAATCTATTTCTGGCCATGACCAAATTAGCTTTTAAAATATTAACATTTTTTTGTATTTCCTAGATTATATTTTGAGTATACATGAAATACACCACAGGTTCTTGCTTTTCTTGGTAAAGCTAGGGCATATGCCATCTCACTTATTTTGGCCTTGATTCAATAGGGACTGTAAATCTTAGTTTGCATTTGTTTATATGGTTGTAGGTGTACAAACACCATGACTCCAACTTCAAAACTTCTTTCGCTTCAACTTTGGTTTGCTTGCTACTTCTTTCTTTGCATGTCCATGATCAAATTATCTTCCAAAATATTGATGATATCATGCATTTCATAGAATTATACTTTGATCTTTTGGAGATTTTGATTGCTAGATGAAGAAATGTCTTAGTGATGGAGGATTGTTACCAATATAATGCTTTTAAGAGGGGTCATTCCAATTCACCCCAATATTCTGCTATATGGATCCAATTCACCCTTTTATTCTGCTAGTGGCTTGTATACGTTCTCAAATAAGCTCCCAAACATCTATTATGTACTTTGGGTTGTGGATGATATGCTGAACTAATATTGAATTCTGTTTGAATAAGCAAAAAATCTTCATCCAAGATTGCTTGTATTTTTTTTTGTCATAATCACTTGTTATTCTCTTTGGAAAATCATGGAGTTGATAGATATTTTCATGATAGTTCAGCCAAACATGCAGTTTAGCTTCTTTGGAATGAAGTGGGCATACTTTACAAAGGCAATTTGCAACCACAAATATGCTATACTCTCCCTTAAACAAGGGCAGCCCTGTAATAAAATCCACTGAAGTTTCCTCCCTTTTGATATTAGAAATATTGAACTGATTAAGGACAGTATGAGTCTTCATGTTTTCTGCTTTATTCTGACGGCATAAGACACATTTTCCTATACATTTAGGTATATTCTCTTCAACTCTTGTCAATAGAAAGCTAGTTACATTATATATGGTATCTTTTTCTCTTTACTGACTTGGTCAGTTGATAGTATGTACTTTTCTTTTTAGAGTTATTAAGAGACAGGGATTGGTACTTGTATGAAAGACGGGGATGGGTAATGGTATGTCATATATATATAATCAAATATTGATATAATTAATTTTTGCTTTCATTGACATCTACTTCTGTACTTAAAAATGGTTCCTTTTTATTCAGCACATTTTACATTTTGAAAGTTGCTTTGCTGGTCTCTCTCTCTCTCTATATATATATAAAATGTAAAATGTGCTAAAAAAAAAGGTACCATTTTTAATTACAGAATAATATGTTAATCAAAGCAAAGATTAATTATATTGATATTTGATAATCAGCATCATGCTGTAGATGGTTAAACTTTTTGAAATACACACCATAGCCATGAGGTGTTATATTTCTTATACTTAAGTTTTATCTTATAAATATGTCCCTTTAGACTGATTAATAATCTAGTTGACCATATGGAAATGATATTTTTAGGGGTCACTACCATATAAATAGGCATCTCTATCAGCATTTGCAGAAGAAGAATTACCTGATCTGCTTTTCTTGTGCCCCCATTACCATATCTTCCATTAGAGATTCTTAAAGCCTTAAAGGTTCTAGAGTAAGGAGTACTTCACCTAAGGAAGATAAGTTATACTTATAATTCAAGGCCTTGAAGGTTCAATAATAGGATTCCACTAGCCATGTACACCAAGTCATAAAAGTCCCTTTTGGTGGTCGACTAGTCTTTTTTCTATTCATTTTGACTCCACCTAAAATCACCTCACTACAAGTGCTTAATCCAAGGGGGAGTTTAATGCATCTACAAGTCAACCTAGGCAAGTATCTCTTTGCCCAATCTCCTTTATTTACATGGATCTGATTCTCATTGCATGCCTTTTACTATAATACTTGTCATCTTGCATGTTGTTTATTTTATTTTCTTCCATATTGCCTTACTTGTAGCCATTGCCCACTTTGCTCCTGGCTTAACCTACTTTTCCTTTGTTGAATACATTGTCCATCCTGGTATCCGATAGATATTCACCTTATAGTGAGCCCACAATAAGTGACCTTGTACCTTTCACCTATTTAATGGTTAATATTATTAGAGACCTTTTCTTAGTGTTTACCCCTACCTCATAACTCACTAGGAAAGATCGTTATCTTTTCAACAATATGACAACATATGCATCAACAACCAAAACATTAAAACTCAACTTAAAGAAAATGAAAAAAACATCTAAAGAAGGATCATTTTTGAATCTTTGATTTATGGCTTGTTTATACAATATGGAAGTTGAACACCCTTTTAATATTAAAATATCAGTCATCTATGACTTGCTAAAAAAATGTCAAAAGGCCTTGTAGGAACCATCAAACGAATTTACATTTGAAAGGGGTACGAAGAATATCATTCTGCTGTCAGCTAAGCTTGAGTAAAGGTCCTATAGTTCTCCATCCACACAGTTAGGCTATTTTTAGAAAATTCAGATTGAAAAGGTTTTAAAGGATGTTAATGAATATGGTGGCTTCAAATTTTAGAGAGATTTTTATTAATTTGAACTTGATTTATTTATGCATTGAACACATATGAACAATTATACTGTCTTTCAAGCCCTACATTGTGGTAGAATAAAAAAATCTACTCTTATTCTTCTTGAATGGAAAGATATTCATAAAGGTGTGCTTTCATTTAAAACTCTGGAAGTATAATAGTAAGGATTGGAACTCTACGATACTATTTTGTGTTTAGTGATAATTATAGGAGATGAATATTGTATTACCATCGTCAATTGTAGAGCTTGATTTCTATGTAGACCATATTGCTAAATTATATTTGAAATTCAAGATCTCAAGCACAATCAAACATTAAATATAATTTTTGTTGCAGGGAGTTCCCTTTCATCGTGTTATCAAAGGTTTTATGATACAAGGTGGGGACTTCTCTGCTCGTAATGGTACAGGAGGCGAGTCAATTTATGGATTGAAATTTGATGATGAAAACTTTCAGCTGAAGCATGAGCGTAAAGGAATGCTGTCAATGGCAAACTCTGGACCCAACGCAAATGGGTCACAATTTTTCATCACAACAACAAGGACTTCCCATCTGGATGGGAAACATGTTGTCTTTGGGAAAGTAATTAAAGGAATGGGAGTTGTGCGTGCAATTGAGCATACTCCCACAGATAGTACTAATGAATTGCCCACAGTTGATGTTATAATTGCAGATTGTGGGGAGATTCCAAAAGGGGCAGATGATGGAATTTCTAATTTTTTTAAGGATGGAGATTTATACCCAGATTGGCCGGCTGATCTTGATGAGAAATCGGAAGAACTTTCATGGTGGATGAAGGCTGTGGATTCTGCTAAAAGTTTTGGAAATGAGAACTATAAGGTGAGACAAGTAAAGTTGAATCCCCTGCTTTTTGTAACAGCTAATTCTGGGGTTTGTTGGAAGTTTTACCTTTATTCAGTTACAGGTATTTAATGGCCATTACCTTGATTTGTTATTACTCCAGTCAAGTGATTAAGAATCACTTTGGTAGTACATTCCAGTTGCTTCATTGGTCTTAGATACCTGATGTGTAAAAGAACTTAGTTTGAAAAACGTAATGTATCACATTCTTACGATTTCTGCTGGATTTATAATATTTATCTCATCTTACTTTGGGCCCTCTTTTTGCAGAAAGGTGATTACAAAATGGCTTTAAGAAAGTATAGAAAGGCATTACGCTATTTGGACATTTGCTGGGAGAAAGAGGATATAGATGATGGTATTCCTGATTTTCTTTGTTACTTGGTGATACCACTTAAATATTTCTAGATTCATAGAAGACTGCAGTTTTCATATAATTAGATTATTGTTAGTAGAAAATAACAAGCTATGATATTTTTTAGTGTAATGTGGTTTTTTAATTGGATGGAAAATATATGAATAAAATATTCTGTATGCTTGCAAGCTCTTTGAACAATTTTATTTGTTCAATTTTATAATTTTTCTACTCAATTGTGCATATTGTTTGAAGGATCTTTCATGGTTAGTATCCGGGATTGTGGGGCAGGTCTAACAAGTTAGTGTTATGGATTGACAGAGAAAAGCAATTATCTAAGGAAGACAAAGTCACAAATCTTTACAAACAGTTCTGTAAGTGATATGTAAAATCATTTTTACATTATATTATATATTACCATGAACTTCACCGTTATATTTATACAAAATTATAAATCAAAATGCTATGCATGCTTTGCTCGAAACTTGTGCAGATTGTGAGTTATTAGGATTGTCAGTAACTTGTTTCAATTAGACAATGGGTTAAACACGTTTCAGAGTCTGAACCTACTTTATATTTTTTCTCTGGGTGTTATATTTATTTTGTGAAGGTAAATCTGGTAAGAAATTTTTGTATGTGAAAATATCATAAACAGATTCTAGAAATTGTGTTGTTTGTTTTTTGTTTTCTGTAGGTGTCAATGATGTCATGTTTATCTTACTAGTTTGCTTTTATCCATTCTCCAGTACAGGCCCTATATGAGCTACAATGTTACTAGATCCATTTGAAGGTGTGTTGTGAACATTTTTCATGAGCAGTACTTAAGCTTTGTTATCAAATGCTGGTAACTGTATATAGTGGGGGGTAAACTATCATCTGTGACCATTTACAGCCTATTACAATATGAACTTCATTTCTGCTTTTTGGGTAATAGTATGGATGAGTGCAAAACCTGTCTAGGTTATATGCCTACAGATAAGAGTAACCTGATACATAAAAGCACTTAAGTTCAAAGATTTCTGCATCTGCATTTCAATACGGTTTCAGCATCTCATCCACAACAGACTTCTCCGATTTTATAGCTACATTTTATCAGTGAAAGAACTCTATATGAACTCTTAACCGATGATTACTATGTTAATATTAAATATACTTTTTCGTCACCAATAATGTATTCTGCCACATGGAAACACATTGCAGTCGGAAAGTTTGTCCCTCGCCTGAAAAGAGAAATTACAAAGTATAGGGTTCCTCACCAAATAACCACACCTGCAAAGCTCAAAAAAGTTACCGAGCCTTTATCACCAAAAGGTTTATGATCTGTCTAGTTTGCTAGGCAATGCCCTATTTATGATCTCTGCATCTCAACAAGAAAGACTCTCTTGAGAATACTGTCTAATGGTTATTCTAAGGCAGGAGTTTTCTGAAGTTCTTCTCGATCTTGCCTTTATATTTGCTTTTGTCTTCATGGTTCCCTTGCTCCCATTGGCTACAAGGCACCTATATATTGTGATCCTTGTTCTTGTTTTCTCTAGGTGCCAATGATGTTACGTGGATCTTAGCAATTTGTTTTTATCCATTCTCTGCTGTAGTGCTTGTAGATGCTACAATATTACTAGATTCACTTTAAGGCATAGTGTGTACATTTGTCACGAACATTACTTAAGCTTGGTTATTGAATGCTGGTAATAAGTTGAATGTGGGGTTTAAACTATTAAGATTTGTCTCTGTGAGCATTTACAACCTATTACAGTACAAACACTACTTTTATTTTTGGATCATGGTGCGGATGAATACAAAACATGTCTAGGCTATAATATGCCCACAGTAATCATAAAAGTAATCTGATAGACAACAAATAAGCGAGTTTAAAGATTTCTGCTACTGCATTTCAATGTGATAGTTTTGTCTCAAACACAAAATAATTTTTCTAACTTTATAGCCCTGTTTTCTAGTTAAGAACTCCATCTGAACTCTTAACCAAGTAATAAATCTCCTTTTACTTGCCAATAATGTATTATGCTATATGGAATCACATACTGTCAAAAAGTTTCTGTAAAATTTATCAAGATGATGTGCATTTTTGCTTTTGACTTTTATGTTGCACCACCCAGAATTTTTTGTATTGATGTTTAATGCCGAACTTCCCAACTGTCACAAAATTCCATAGTTATTGGCCAACCATATTATAACTAGATGCCCAAATAAATAAAGATGAACAGGGAAGAGGCAATATAAGGAACATATTAGTCTAATAATTAGTAATTAGTAATTAGTCTGATATGGGGGTTAAATTATCATAATTAGTCTAATATGGGGGTTAAATTATCAAGATTTGTCTCAATGGGCATTTACAATTTGTTACAGCAGGAAAACCATTTCTTCTTTTTTGGTCATGGTGTGAATGAGTAGAAAACTTGACTAGGATATTATATGCTCTCAGATAAAACTAACCTGATATACCTTCAATCATTTTAAGTACAAAGATTTCCACAACTGCATTTCAATATGTCCGCTGCATTTCACCACAACAGACTTCACTGACTTGCTACATTTTATTAGTAAATAAATTCATCTCAATTCTTAAGTTTTAACCAATGATAACTATGATGACATTAAATCTACTTTTACTCACCAATAATGTGTTCTGCTACGTGGAATCATATCTCAAATAGGAGGTGTGCTTTTGCTCTCAACTTTTGTGATGCACCATCCTGAAAATTTCATTGCCGAACTTACCAACTGTCAGAAATGTTCAACAATCATTGGCTAACAGGGGAGAGGCAATATAAGAAATATGTGTATCATGGCTTTTCAAATTGCATGATTCTTCAAATGTTGGTGTTTGGTACAAACCAATTTGGCCATATCTCTCAAGTTTCTGATCTTTCATTTTCAAATTCTTCATTATTTTAACATTAGATTAGCAGCTGCTCCTCCCTCATTGCTAATGTAGATGGGTGTTTTGATTTACATAATTGGACAGCTGAAATTTCATAGACATGCAAAGTTTTGATCAGATCTGACTATGTACAGATAATCAAAGCTTCATCTTTCAAACCCTGGCATGACTAACTATGGAAGAGAAATAAATTATAACTTGCAGGTGAAAATGGCTGATTGGGTTTGAGAAATAAATTATAACACAGCTGAAAATGACTCATTGGGTATGATTAAATTCCATTCAACAACCAGAAATCAGATGATGCAAAAAGAAAATCATCACATCCATTTATTGGGAAAACAATTAATCGCACCATGCTAAAAATGGCATTCGATTGACATTAAGTTGGATTGTGGGAGATACGAAGAGTCTACTACTATTTAGATAGGAACTTCCAACCCCTTGTAGTAACCCTTGGAAAAAGTTCCAACTTTTAAAATCTAAAATTATCTTTCACATTTTAATAATTAATTAATTCTGAGAAGAATAAAATAAGTCTCATAATTTACAATGATAAATACAACTTAAAGGTAGACCTTTTTAATGACAAATTATATATATTAAGACTTTCCTAGCCATATTAGACCAACTTAATATATTGACAAGACTACTAGATTGCTTGATGATACATGATGATTGATTGGTGTGATATAAATGTGAAATCAGTGGCTTGTCTGTTGGGCAACAGAGTTGATGAAGATTGTGTACTACAAAATCTCATTATATGCTTGACCAAATAGAGACAAACCACAATTGATGTCACAAGCCTTATTTTGAAATGGGGTCCCATGGAGAATGGCTTTGTTCATGTTGAAGAATTAAAAGATGATTTTGTTTGGGGAGTCCATACATGGTGAACCATGAACCCAAGTGTTATTACATTCTCAAGTTGAAGAATATGAAAAGGACATCTGTTTGCTTCAAAATGGAGCAATCAAAGGTGCTATCCCCATTTGCATATGTAGGGGATGGGGGTTAACACAAACTTAAATCACTTCTTGCCTTGTAGCCATTGTCTATATTCTCAAATTTATTACTAGAGAAATGGACCAATTGGGTGTGTTATCCCCATTTGCATATGTCACCATTGTCTATATTATCAAATTTACTACTAGAGAACTGTTTTACCATAATATGTGAGTTAAATGAGGTAAAACCTATTGGGAAATAAAACATGTATCAGAATGGCAGCGACAAATAGTCTTATATAGACTGAAGAAGTTGAGTGAATGCACTCCGAAGGCAAGGATAGGCAGAGTCAGCACTCACCTTGCTAGGGTTGGGAGTCAAAACTATTCAGTAGATATAGAGGGTGCAGATATATCCGTTTCCAATTTTTGTACATACTAAAGATACTCAATTATGTTTAAAATAGATTAAAACTCTTAGAAAGCTTTAGTAAGCTTTTTTGTAATTGGTACAAGTTTAGCACTAATTGTATAGAGCATCTTAGCAATGATGTGGGAAAATTTCAGATGGCTTGTCAAAATTGGATTTGTTAAGTTCTAATATTTTTCAGTTTAATTGATGTGTATGACATTGGGTTCAATCATCATTAAATGCTAAAGGTTGTTGCTGCTTTATTTTTTGCAGTTTAGGACGTTTCTTTGTTTTAAACCTGATAGATGGCTTATTGTACTCTCTGTTTTAGGCCTGTTTTATTTTATAATTAACTTTTGCCCCTAGCATGCTAGAATCAATTATAATGTTCGTATGATGAAAAAGTGCTTGTTCTGCAGGCTTGCAAGCTGAAGCTAGGAGATTCAAAAGGCGCTCTTTTGGATACTGAATTTGCAATGCGTGATGGTGAAGATAATGTGAAAGCTTTATTCCGTCAGGGTCAGGTATTGTTTGGATTGATAAGGCTGTATTTTTCATTTTCTGTAATATTTGAAGGGGCCATGATGATTAGACTCCTCTATGAAAATTTCTTTCTGTGATCTCACATGAGAGACATCATTATTTGGTTTTTCTATTGAAGGCATTTTCTTTTGGTTGTTTGGATTATAGCAGATGGTTTATTTTTGGTTTTTGGTGTTATTCAAAGCTGATTTACTCTACAGCTTGTTGGAAACAGAAACAGAGATACACAGGGACACATTCCCACTCTCCAAACTCACCATCCCCGTCGCCATCCCCATCCCCAAGACAGGGGGATGACAGGGAACGCCCCTTGCTGTCCCATCTTTGGGGTCTCAGTGATGTCCCCTGACTGTCCGAGGGACAGCAAGGCATCCCCTTTTTCTAATTTAAAAAAGGATAGTCATTTATTCAAAAAACGAAAAAAAAGTCATTTGAGCTCCTTGCATCCAACAATAGTAATCCTCACATGACAGTTCATAAGCACCGGACGATGGTGAATGCCCAATTTTACAAGATTCCTAAGAATGGACAAACTTGTAACATGTTTCAAGTGTTTATGCTGTCCAATTTTGATTTTTCCAAGCAAGTTAGATGGGCAAGATCTTGAAGCTCAGGGCATTGATATTATTGTGAATATTGAACCTTTGTATGCAATTTTTTGTATTCTAGTGGTTGTTAAAAGGCAATGTCGCTAAATAGTTTGCTTAGAATTTTTAGTGGAAATCGAATTACTTATTGTGAAATAAATATGCTTGCTTCAAGCGTATGTTGATATTTAGAAACCAACAGTTTCTAATCATTTTAATAATATTTGGAATATACAATAGACTTTCTTTTAGTATGTATTGTGCCATTATTATCAGTGTTCCACGAGCGTTGGGGATAGGGAAATGTGCGGGACGGGTTTCTGGGACGGGGGGACAAAGGGCCTAAGTTTGGGGACGGCGAGGGGACGGCGGCGAGGTGGTGGTGGGGTGGTGATCCTGATATAGTTATACATATACTTATAGTACTTGAAAAACTAGTTTTGAAAAGATGTATAACAATATAACAGTATAAGAATTACATTTCAAATGAAACTATAGGAAATTAGTAAAATTGTAACATAGTAAAATTTGAAATACCAAATCTAAATACGATGATTTCTTGAATGCTAATTGCTAAATAAAATTTGGCAAATGAAATTGTCAAATTGGAGATTTCGATTATAATTTATATTGAAAATATGAATATCTGATGTCATATGAGATATCACAAAGTCTATAAAGATGATTATATGATTCATCATTACAATGAGTAGCAAATACCAAATAGTAAATACAGATACTAATAGCAATAGCATTACAAAAGACAATGGCAAAATGTCAAAACTCAAAATGTAGTGAAGGGAGGCCTCTAATCATTTGCAAGTGCAAACTCCTCATCACTGGAACTATTGGACTCCACAAGGTCAAGATCCCTCAAGCTCACATCAACCAACCCTGCATCTGAAGTGGTAGGATCATCCTCATCAATCTATGAAGGCTCCTCTGGCTCCACATCCCATCATGCCGTTGGACTCTCCTTGTACCCAAGTGTCTTGCGGTCTATGAGATGCAAAGCAGTGTGTACAACCACAAGCTTCTTTGCTCTCTTAGAGGTAAGTTTGTTCCTCTTAAGAGAGTGGATGAAGCTATATGTAGACCGGTTCCTCTCAGCAGCTGAAGAACTCGAAACTTGGGATAGCAGACGGATAGCTAGAGTGGTGGTCAAAGATTTTGTACCATGACAATTCCACCACAAAAGTGGGTCCTCCTATGCCATAGATTCTATATCCATCTTTGCCGCATTTGAATAGCCTCTAAGAGTGGCAAATTTGGTCCATTCAGTGCGAATTGTGTCGGCATCTCTAGAATCATACATCTTCTCTATGCACCTAAAGAAACCCGCCTTCACCTCATCATCCTGAATCGGTGTCACTCTACCCGGTCTAGCCTTGTACCACTTAGGATTCAAGGCAAAGGCAACCATATGGAAAGGAGTGTTCAACTTGTCCCATCTGCGCTGAATGATTGGCCGGATGTGCTCATTGTAGAATGCTAGAGAGGGGTACTTCACTCGCTCAACAACCCTCATTTGGTCAAGCTTAGAGTCAATGCACTCATACACCTCTCCAAGGTTAGGTGCATCCCCATCCCCATATCTAATAACCTGGAATACTAGAGAAATGATGGAGACAATGTATTTCGCATTAGTCCAAAACACATCACTCTTCACTATCTCCTTCACCCTTCTCCCTTGCGTTGTCTTGGCCTCGACCCACCTATTCCAATCATTAGTCATAACCATGAGTTGCAATGCCTCTTGCAACTCAATCATTCTCTCCAAGAGAATGAAATATGATGCATATCGGGTCTCCACCGGTTTCAAGAACTCCTTCGTGAAGGTCCTGAAGAGTGCATGTGAAGTGTAGTGGTTGCAGATAAACATCTGCACATCTCTCGCATCGGTGACCACTCCTCTAATCCAATCAATCTTATCCGTGTCCTTGAGTGCATTGTTCATGGCATGCACACAACATGGGGTCCACCAAATATGACTATAGGCTGCCTCAATGAGTTTCCCTGCTGCTCTACACACATGGGTTGCATCTGTGACTACTTGGACCACATTTTGTGGCCCAACTTCCTCAATAGCCTCCCTGAGGACCTGAAACTGAAAATCAGCATCTTTGCGATGCCCTGTACAATCAACCGCTCTAAGGAAGTATGGGCCCTCTGCACATGTGACCATGATGTTGATGAGTGGACGATGGCTAATGTTCGTCCACCCATCCATAACTATGCTGCACCAGATGCCACCCAACATGCCTTCATCTTCTCCATCAAAACATTGATCTTGGAATAGCACTTATCCAAGATCGGAGTCCTCATTTTTGTCTCACCTGGTGGCACATATGATGTTCCTCCCTTCACCACCATAGCCATCATCTCCTTGTAATAAGGAGACCATGTAACATGAAATGGAATGCCATTGGCAAGGAAGAACTTGCCAATGGATTATCTCATCTCTCAGTTGCACATTAAACAAGTCAGCAGTGGGGTTACTCTGCGATGTCTGCAACTTGCGTTTCCTTGCAGCTGTCCCCCTAGTGGCACTAGTAGTGGAAGTGGATGGAGATCCAAACATTATTCCTCCCGTCTGTGAAGCATGAGGAGAAGTATGTGGCGCATCATGAATGTGCTGAAGGGCTGCCCTAGCAGACAAAGTAGTAGGGGCTGTAATATTTGTGTCATCTGGAATGCCCCAAAGCCTGTTAAACTCAATTCTATAACGTATATTTTTAGTTTCCTTCAGAAACTTACAAGGCTCCACACCTTTTCTTGTCCAAAAAAGAAAGTGTGCATTCACTCTAGTGATGCTACCAAACCATTCAACCTGACAAATGTTGCACTTCCACTTCCTTGTTCCCCCACCTGTACGTGATGTGCCTTGTATTCTTGAAGCAAACTGTTTGAGAGGAGACTTAGGATCAAAAGGACCCCTAGCATACTCTGCCAACAACTCTGAAGGGCAACCTATACTAGCTGGTGCACTCGCCATGGAACTAGAATGGGCTGCAAGATCAGCCCCGTGGTCATCCCCCTCATTCTCAGGTTCAAAATCTGAATCATGTTCACTATGGGAATGGATTTCCATGTCATCCCCACTCATGCTACTGCTCATTGTGAAAGTGACACTGCATTTCACAAAATTAAAATAAAATCAGCCTAGTTTAACAAATTGAAATACAAATTTGAAATTTTAATTTTGAAAACAAAATTTACAATTTATAATTTAAATTTTTTATATTATTTAAAAATTAAAATAAAAATATTAAATAATAAAATTTGATGTTGAATCTTGAGGGCAAAATGATGAAGATGAATGAATCATTCATCATTTTGCTCTCAAGATTCAACATCAAATCTGATTTTGAGATGAACAAGAATTTTTTTTTGAAAAAAACAAGTTTAGTATTAAATTTTAAAAATAAAAAACTTGATGTTGAATCTTGAGGGCAAAATGATGAATGATTCAATCATCTTTATCATTTTGCCCTCAAGATTCAACATCAAATCTGATTTTGAGTCTTTGAGATGAATAAGAAAAAAAAAAAAGTTTAAACTCATAAAATAAAACAAAAACAACAAGAAATCTGAAAAAAACTTCAAAAACCCTACCTTGTGTTTGATAAATCTCTTCAAAATGCAGTAGAATCCTCTTCCTCCTCTTCTTCTTGCTCCTTCTCACTCCTTCAATCAGACTTCTTCAAGTTTTTGAACTGTTTTTCCTCCTTTTCAGCTGGCTGCAAAAAACTCAGTCAATAAAAATGTGAGTGAAATGATAAAGGAACATTGTTTTGTGTGTTTTGGAGGAAGGGGTGGGGCCCATGCCAAATTAGGGTAACCCCAAAACACTTAAAAATTCAATTTTATTTTTATTTTTTAACTTTTATGCCTCCATGGTCGTGGGCTCGACAAGAAATGGCTAGGCGTTTCCCCGTCTCCCGAGAAACGCCTAGGCGACGTCTCCAAGTCTCCTGAGGAGACGCAAAGACGTTTCCCCGTCTCTGGCGGAGCGTCGGTGGTGGGACGGCGGGAAACGCCAACTACCCGTTTCCTCGTCCCTGAAACGTCCCTGTTTCGGAAACTTGCCCAAAAAGGGGGGGAACGCGTCCCCATGGAACACTGATTATTATTTCTCATTGGAAACACACACACGCATATATTGAAACACTGAAATTTGATATTGGTGTGTATATATATATATGCATTAGTGTGTGTGTGTGTGTGTTTGGAAACTCAAATTTTTACAGCTTTAGCTATATATTGTAGGAGTTAATGGTGAACTCTTCAACACCCCAGGATCATCTGCAAGACAACAATAACTTCCACAAGAGAGAAATAGCAGAAATACCATGCTATGATTATTGATGCAAGATTGCTAGATTGAATATGTGATGTATATATGATGTCTTGCTTACAAAGGCAAATTGTGAGATAGGATTAGACAAGATCTTGACATGTGTCTTATTCTTGTACAATGAGACAACTACCTCAACAAATATTAAATGACCTAGGACACAATCATTAAATAAAAGCCAACTAGATAAGTTAAGATCTTATCTAGACAACTAAGATTTCCAGAGAAAACAACTAGGACCTAAGTGGGCTTAACATGTAAATAGGACGCCTACCTATTTACACCAACATATATTACATCAAAATTCAACGTTAGATGTTCATATATTGTATCAAATTTGGTATAGCAGCAACAAAAAGTAGAAATTTTATTGTTTTCATTACAACAAAAGGTTCAAAGGCTACAAAACTGTTAGATTTAGGATCAGAAATGAAAGCAATCAGAAAATGCAACACATAAGACAATGAACACAACAAGATACCTTGGGAAAAACCCTCCTACTCGAGGGAGAAAAACCCAGCAAATATATCTTTTATATATTGAAGGAATAAGAGCAGAAATCTGCTTACAACTCAAGTCCAACAATGCCGAATTTGATACAATGAATAATAGCACCTCTCCTAGATGCAAAGATACAAATGAATATGTTTCTCCTTGAAATCGGTCTGCTGCTACAAAATGATGATTTGCTGCTACAAGCTGATGATCTGTTGCTGAAGTATGAACTTATTCTAGGAATGCAAACTATCATCAATTAACTTGATCATCACCTTGTATTTATACAAAACTAGGCGACTCTTCATTTGTGTTGGTCTCTTTTAAGAAACAAGGTGACTCTTCATAAAATTATTATATATAGCAAGTCCGACTTGCCTCGGTATTATTTATCCATCATTTTTAAATTTGAGAGAAAGATATCTCCCATTGCTATAACCTCAACACTCCCTCTTAGCTAGGGAGGTATCTTTCTAGATATCCACATCATGGAGTCTCTCAACATGACGCCCACAATGGCTACACCCATTTGTGGAAAACTCAAAGGTTCATCATGGAGTCTCTCAACGTGATGTCTTCATGGAGTCTCTCAACCTGACGTCCACCATGGCTACTCGCATGTGTGGAAAGAAACACAAGTACAAGGGTTCATCACGGTGTCTCTCAACGTGATGTCGTCATGGAGTCTCTCAACATGACGTCTCATCTCAGTCACAGAGATGAACAAGGGCTCGCACCTCATATTTCTTCGTCTTAGAGAAATATACACTACAAGGGCTTTCACCTCATATTTCTCCATCTTAGAGAAATATACACTACAAGGGCTTTCACCTCATACTTCTTTGTCTCAGAGAAATATATAGTACAAGGGCTTTCACCTCATACTTCTCCGTCTCAGAGAAATATACGCTACAAGGGCTTTCACCTCATACTTCTCCGTCTCAGAGAAATATATGCTACAAGGGCTTTCACCTCATATTTCTCCGTCTCGGAGAAATATACACTACAACAAATCTTCATGATGATGTGACTCCCTCTGAAGCTCCAAGTACTTGCATCAATCTCCTGACCTCCTCGTCCAAGGTTGCCTCTGTTGGTTTGTCAAACTCCCTGTGAATGTTAATTCCTCCTCTTCGAAGAAACTGATCGCCTTTAGAATAAGAAACCTTCTGAATTGACTTTAGAACTTGGCTCCTTCTGAGATGTCCCTATGTCAATTTTCGTAGAAGAAACATGTTGTGTAGACCTTAATTTTTAATCTCGAGCAAAGTGACGGTACATGTCACACCTAAAACATTAAATGTGAGAGAGATCCTTCTTCGGTTCTGGGGCAAAATCTGATTCTTTGTCTCTATTCCTCTTTCTTCCTTTGCCTCTATCTCTAGAAGTATGTGTAGCAAGAACTTGATTTTCTACATCATGATAGTTTCGCCCAATTCCTCTTGTTGCCAACCTGGACACTTCTTGAATACAATCAGCTCGAAGATGATCAAACTCGGGCAACAACTTGGATCTCCCACTGATGCTCTGAATAAAGGGTTCCCAAGATTGAGGAAGACCATTTAGTGCCAACATAACAAGATCTCTGTCTGCAATTATATCCCCAATAGTGCTCAATTGATCTCTCAAATCAACGATCTTCATAAAGAATGAGATGATTGAATCTTCTTTAGCCATTTTTACATGGTGAAGTTGTTGTCTCAAAGCAAGTGCTCTGCTGGTGTTGTTGATCTCATACAATCCTTTTAGAGTATCAAACATTTCTTTAGCTGTCTTCAACTTGGAGATGATCTGTACTAGGTGATTCATTACAGAGTCTATCATGATCTTTCTAGCCTTCATGCCATTTTTCTAACATTGGATTTTCTCAGTATCATCGGAAGGCTCGGACATATCACTTTCCACGAAATCAAGAAGATCATTCTCCTCTATTGCAATGAGTACCTTGGGTTTCCAAGAGTTGAAGTTTGAAGTTCCATCAAGCCTATCTTCTACCTTGACACCGCTCACCATCTTCGTTTTCTGCACTTCAAAGATCTGCCCTTAGGTCAGAAAGAATTTGAACCTTAGATCTGCGATACTTCAAGATCTGCCCTAGATGAAAAGTTGACTTGACTGCTTAAACAAATCTGATCAGATATTTTCTTAGACCTGATACCATGTTAGATTTAGGATCAGAAATGAAAGCAATCAGAAAATGCAACACATAAGACAATAAACACAACAAGATACCCTAGGCAAAACCCTCCTACTCGAGGGAGAAAAACCCAACAAATATATCTCTTATATATTGAAGGAATAAGAGCAGAAATCTGCTTACAACTCAGGCCCAACCCGATGCTGAATTTGATACAATGAATAATAGCACCTCTCCTAGATTCAAAGATACAAATGAATATGTTTCTCCTTGAAATAGGTCTGCTGCTACAAAATAATGATCTACTGCTACAAGATGATGATCTGCTGCTCAAGTATGAACTTCTTCTAGGAATGTGAATTATCATCAATGAACTTGGTCATCACCTTGTATTTATACACAACTAGGTGACTCTTCATTTTGGTTGGTCTCTCCCTCCTACTCGAGGGAGAAAAACCCAACACATATATCTCTTATATATTGAAGGAATAAGAGCAGAAATCTGCTTACAACTCAGGCCCAACACAATGCCAAATTTGATACAATGAATAATAGCACCTCTCCTAGATTCAAAGATACAAATGAATATGTTTCTCCTTGAAATAGGTCTGCTGCTACAAAATAATGATCTGCTGCTACAAGATGATGATCTGCTGCTCAAATATAAACTCCTTCTAGGAATGCGAATTATCATCAATGAACTTGATCATCACCTTGTATTTATACACAACTAGGTGACTCTTCATTTTGGTTGGCCTCTTTTAATAAACAAGGTGACTCTTCATAAAATTATTATATATAGTAAGTCCGACTTGCCTTGGTATTATCTATCCATCATTTTTAAATTTGAGAGAAAGATATCTCCCACTGCTATAACATCAACAAAAACTATGTGCCATCAGGTTTCTGGGATGGAGACGATAGGGGACGGGGAGACATGTTTTGGGGACAAAGTATTTTGAGGCATGTTATTGTAGTTTCTGTCATTTTCCCAAAACCACTTCTCATCTTGAAATTTTGTCTAAGTTAGAACTTGTCGATCTTTCCTATAGTTTTCAAAACCTCGTCGGAGTTCGACGATGTAATGTCCCCTTCTTAGCAGTGATCAGTGCAGTTGGTCGTTAGCCTATTCTGAAGACTTGTAGGCTACTCAAAAGCTGAAATTAGGGTCTTCCTATCATGTAGGAGGATGTTTCAGCATTTTCAAAAGCTTGCATGTGGAGTATTGGATTTTGGATTTTGGATTCTCTCTGGTTTTCAGAAAGCTTTGCAATGATATGATTTGCAAGGCATTTGGGGAACTTTTTAGAATTTACTATTTTTAGTAAATTCTATTTTTGGCAGTGTTTCAGTTGGTAGCAACTCAGAGAGCTTTCCACTTGAGGCAGTGCAGTGTGTATTTTTGGTTTTGGCCTTAAGGAGCAATTTTTGGGAGAAATGAATTATTTTAAGTTATAATGCTATATTTTCATTTTATTACCCCCTTGACTTAGCTTTATAACTTTATGTTGTTTTAAAAAGGGGATTTTGAGGGTGGATGTCTCATTTGGAGGCTAATTAAATATTTCTAAGGTTCAAAAATGCTCTTGAGGGATGTACGCCACTTTTGGAGAAGATTGTTATTTCATTAAAAGTTATTATTTCTCCCATGATTGGACGCCAACATTAAAGGAGGGAAAATAAAGTCAAATCAAATTCAAATAACCTCCAGGATTTGGGCGCACTTTCTAGAATCTGCTAGAGAATCATTTCAAAGTCTATATAAGGAGGCACTTTCTCTTTCATTTCTCATCCATGAAGAAATTATATTGATATGCTGCTGAAATGGTGAGTGGTTTGCTTCGAGGAATGCATACCTCCTAGCTTGGACTTGGTTTCTTGCTTGAACGATAGCGACTAGCTGAGTTAGAGGCTGTTTTTTATACTGAAGAGTAGATTGAGCTTATTGGAATGGAGTCTTTTGAATTTTTCTGATGTCATTTGGTGTGCTTTGTCAGTTTACAAGTTGTTGGTTTGGGTGTGGCTGAAGTAGGTTTTTACTCATAGCTCTCTTGGCGAATTTTGTTTGGTTTTGGGTAGTTGATATATATCTTCCTTGGCTCTGGGCGCCCCTTTGTGCAAATTTTGGGAATTTATTGTTGAGTCCTTGATTTTATCATGTAGATCGACCCTCTCTCCAGGCCATACTTTGCCTGGGAAGTCTTGTAAAACTTTAGAAAAATAAATATCATCAGTTTGCAGCTATTTCTTAGTTCTAGCTTGGTCGCCATCTCTCTAGGGTCATATGCATTTCGTCTCATGTCATTTGGAGTAGTTTTGAGTGAGTTGTGAGCATTTTAGTGAGTTTATTAGTTGCTAGTCTTTAGTTTTTAGTTTGCTGGTCTGATATTTCAGTTTGTAGAAGTTGGAGTTTTTGGGGTGTGTTTTTCATATCTAGTGAGTCTTTGATGTTGGAGATCAAATAATAACTTTGCAGCCTCTTGGACAGCTTAACTCTTGGTTTCTTGTAGGAATTACTCTTAGTGTAAAGCTGTTACAGCAGTACCTTGCCGCCTTATTTACTTTCTTGCAACATATCATTCCCTCGATTGTGGAAGAGATAGGCCTCGCCGTCTTACATTTGTACTACATTATTCATATTGCTGATCGGCTACGCCATCAAACCACTCCCGTTGAATAAGCGGTCAAGTTGCATCTTTACATTTCAGCATTGTACTACTTTCAGTTTGGAATACTAATGATCCCCGACGCCATATGTTAGCACCTCACCCACCTTGGGTCTTGAGTGCACATTCTTGGCGCAAGGTTACTTTCCAGTACTGCTTTATGATTTCAGTTAACGTTGACGGGTGCCATTGTTGAAGTGATGTTGAAAATTTGAAAAAAATTTAAGGGGGTCATTTCAGACGAGGTTGTCACAACCTACTTATGGCTTGATTTTTCAAGGAAAAGTTTCAACTTCGCTATTTTGATCGAGTTTTGAAAGCAGCGTCGGAGCCTGACAAGGTTCTCACAACCTCATCGAGCGTCGATTAAACTTAGAAAGTTAAATAGTAAAGTGAATCAACTCTTTTTTAGGACTTTTGCAAGGTTTGAAACCTTTGTTGGTCCTCGACAAGGTTTTAGAAACCTATTTCTATGAGCGGTCTTTTTAGATAAAATCTAAGTGTTTCAACATGCATCTCAAAGAAAGTCTATAAAGTAGCAAATGAGGAGGTTTTCACAACTGTGTCGGATTCCGATGAGGCTCTCAAAACCTCGTTGAGACCTTGATATTGTTTCATCCATGTTATTTTTAGACCAATATATTCCAAGTATTATTAAAAGATGAATAATAGTGTCGGAGAAAAAGCCATACATGAACACCATATAGAAAGGGAAATTATCAAAATTCGCTACATCAAAACAAAATCGGAGCTCATTGAAATTCATTACAGATGCATAAATGGAAAATAATATATTGCAAGAAAAAGTAAATGCATTAAGTAGAAACAGGGAATACTGGTTATATGCAAGTGTGTCTATATATTTATATATATATATCGTGTTACATCAAAAAGGGAGTTCTCGAGTACATTTTCTTTGACACACAAAGTAAACATCAAAATCCGAATTCCCTCCACCACTTCCTTCAACCTCTCAATCTACGTAGGTGAGAACAGATTTTTGTTTAACTCAACGAAATGGGCAAACAACCCCATGTCATTCCTTTCAAGCCTAGCGCAGAGGAGGGCTACAATTTCCTTGGTGTGCTCATGTTGGAGAGTAGTGGTGATACATATGGTGTCTCCCACTAAGCTTACTCGTGGCTAGTCATTCAGGTTCCTCAAAGCCACCTCCACCCTGGCTAGGTATGTGCCTTATTAGACACTTTGCAACTCTAGTGCCTCATTCTAGCTTGCTGGATGTGTGAATGATGTTGTATAGGAATTGTTCCAAGAGCGCAAAGTTATGAACATGCACTTGGGAGAGGAAATTCTCTCCAAGAATCTTCCTTATAACTCCTTATATGTCGCTCTTAATGAGAAACATCTCCTTAAGTTGATCTACCACCAGTCGTTTAACTGAGCTACATTCTATACTCTCAATTAACAGAAAAGAACTCTTCAAAGTGGCATCGCTCGAGGTGCTCGACATCTTAAGATAATGAAACTGGTATGTGAAAATGAAGGCAGTTCCTCTAAATTTATAGAAATTAGATGCCATGGCAGAGAGGTGAATTTTGGAGGATTTTCTCGAGAGCAACTAGTAGCTACAAGGACAGTAGCAATTAAATCAATTCACACGAGTGTGATCGCAAAGGGGATATAATTAAATGTAGAATTCGAAAATTGCAGGTCACCCACACATACAGGAAGCCAAGAGGTTTACATACAACAAACGGTGATGCACTCACCTGTTATGATGTTCTTAAAATAGTCATAAATGCTCCCTAGGCTCGGTTATGCAAGAATTAGTTGATGATTTGCAAAACTACCGCTTGGAAAGGTGGCGGTTACATTGACGGAAAAGAACCAAGATGAAGATCTATAAATGTATATTTTGAGGACGTATATAGGGTTTGGACTTTGGTTTTCTAAACTACACTGTGATGTATAAGAAAATTAAGGAGGATCATTTTGAACTTGTTTTGGTCCCCAAGTTATTCATTGTCTATGAACATTGAGTTGGGAACGTAATGTTGATATTTAGATATTAGTCTGTGAGCTTGTATGGATATCCAAAGTTCTTTCCTTTGTGAATTAGAAGCTTCTTAATGTTATGTTCATCTTCTTTGGAATTAAGATAAGTTCTGTTTGCTATCGAAATCTTGATCTTTGTGTTAGGAAATTGGTAGTATTCATTCTATGGTTGTCGCATCAATCTCATAGATATGAACCATTTGAGGGAGCTGTACCTCACCAAAATTCAGAGGAAGATCACTAATGAAATGGTGATCTATCCTTTTTGTTAGGAACTTTGTCTTTATTTAACGGGCTATGGAGTTGGTAATCGATATATTTACATAAAGACAAATCTGTTCACTAACAAGGTCATTTTAGGGGATGACAGGGGATGGCTATTAAAAAGTAGGGAAAGTTTAAAATGAAGGGAAATTTCAATTTTTTCGTATGATAACATTGATAAGACATTCATCATATACATTAGAGTTGTATTATGAGTACACATGAGAGTCAAACAAGTTAACAAAATTTAATTGGTTTCATTAAAGAAGACTCTCTCAACCAATGCTTGCCAATGTGCTTTTGACATTTAAGAATACTCTTCTTCTAAACCTTCTCACATTCTTCTAGATCAATCTTTTGAGTTTCCTCATAAAATGGCAAAGTGAAGGCACTTTCTATTGAATTCAGATCAGGTTTGCAAAGTACTTGATCACTCACTGATGATATCTTCCTTTGTATAGGGTCATAGTGATTGACAAATGTAATGACAAATTCTTGACTTTAAATTGAGATTAGAAAAAAGGCTGCTTCATGAGGCTGCTATCCCATAACTTTTTTTGCTATTTTACTCATGTTTTTTATCATCTCCTCCAATTCCAATTCTTGCACTTTGACATATCTTGGACTAGTCTTTGATTTTAAAGAATTTTATCACCAAAATTGTTAGAGTATTCATAGTTCGAAAATAAAATTGCATATTTGAAACCCTAAGATATATGAAGAGTTGCTATTTGTATATGAAGTGATCAAATTGTTGAGCAAACTCTTCTATGACTCACAAAATTGATGTGAGGAATCCTGGGCCCAATGTTTATTTCAATAACAAAGATAGAAAATACCTCCTCAAATTCACTAATATGACTGCTGGTATAAGTTATAACAGCTGATATCTTACCTTAGAATGATTGAAAATTTGCTGAAATAGCAACAAAACAAATATTAAAATAATTTTTATTTTTTAATTGATTTTGGGATTTTTTTCCTTCAAAATTGATTGATTTTGTGTGGGGACGTTCCTAGGACAGTGAGAAGACATCATTGATGTCCCTAGTTGTCTTGTGGACACCCTTATTGTGTGAACATGGTATATTACCTAACTATTTTATTATTAGGTCTTATTCATAGTAGCATACAAAAGCTTACTTAGGTCATGTGTTTTTTGTGCCTCATGTCATATGATTAAGACACATTATATGATATTACTCTATTTGAGGGTTTCATCTTTGTTTTTGTAACAAGGAATTTACATTGTATATTGTATTTGTTGGAAAAATTGTTGTAATTGATGTCAAAGGTGGCTGACCCATAGGTGAAGGCAAAATCAAAACTAAATGCTATGTTATGTGGGCCGACCTCCCCTGAGTATGGCGCCCAAATTCTGGTGTGTTTAAAAATTAAAAATAAAATAAATTTATTTTTTAAAGTGGGATGACCCCCCTAGGGAGGTGTGCCCAAATTTTGGGAGGCAAAATAAAATAAAAAAAATTTATTCTGGATAATGGGCTGACCCCACTTGGAGAATCACACCCCTTGCATGAAGAGTTGCTTTGGGCATGTAAAAATACAAGTTTGAAGGTGAGGATAAATCAATCAGTTCAAGGAATAATTCTTATATGAAGAGCAGAAATAAAAGACTATCCAAGCAGATTTATAAGACATATGTGAGCAGATTCATAGCAGTGTTTTTGTGAAGGAAAATAAGAGATATTAACAAGATCATGGCGGTTTATGAGCAGATTTAATGAAGACTTTATTGCAGATTTTGTGAGGACATTATTGCCGAATTTGTGAAGACATTATTGCTGATTTTGTGAAGACTATATTGTAGATCTAAAAAGGAGAGTTTAGCAGATTTTTGAGAAGGTGTTATGGCAGATCTGAGAATTCGCAAATAAAACTTACACATTGTTTTTGTGGAGGTTGGAGCCTCCTGCTTGAGGAGATAGTGAGGTTGGAGTCTCTTATTGAAAGAGATTGGAGTCTCTTGCTGAGTTGGTGCTCAATGTGCTGAGAAATTATGTCTCAACTTCTAGCTTGAAGTCTTCGTTTTCATGCCTTGGTGATTTTGTATTATTTGCAAAGTTCTGGCGGAGGCGGAACCAGAATGAAACATGGCATTGTTCTGTTTGCCTAAGTTCCGGGTTTTCTGGCGGAGGCGGAACCGGGATGGAACATGGCATTGTTCGGTTTGCCTAAGTTCCGGGTTTCGGTTCTCATTCCGACTCCGACTCCGCTTCCTACCATCGGTTTCTTCTCGCTTCACTTCGCAGGTTCTGGCGGAGGCGGAACCAGTTTTGGAAGTTGGCAATGTCCGTTTGCCAGGTTTCTGTTTCAGTTTCTGTTTCGACTCCAAGTCCGACTCCTGTTTCTACAATCTAGTTCTTTTGGATGTTTGGATTCTCCTCGGGGTGTTTTCCTCCGCTTTGTCCTGGTGCTGGATTGTTGTTTCTTGCAGTTGGCGGAGGCGGAACCGGAACTGGATTGGTTCCTAATCTTGGACTTTTGGTGAAGTCTTGTTTTCTGTTCCTGTTCCGACTCTGACTCCGACTCCGGTCCTTTTGTGTTCCCGTCTTGGTTTGACCCCGGGTTGACTTACCCCGGTCAGAACTATTTCCGATGAGTTCCTCTTTGCCGTGGGCGGACGCAGAACCGAATTGGTTCCTGAACCTGTAATTTCGGTGGAGTCATGTTTCAACTCCAGTTTCGTCTTCGACTCTAACTCCGGCAGTATGTATTTTCGGTGGAGTCCTGTTTCGACTCCGGTTTCGACAGTGTTAGAAATGACTTGAAGTCTTTGTCGCGCTCGATGTCTGTTTGACCGTTTTGGTTGCTCTGTCAGCTGCGATTGTTGATGAGTTTTGGACGCGTGGCACTTGGTTGAATAGTGATTGGACGGATACCAAGATAGTTATTGTGGCAGTTGCATTTGTCAACGAAGGGTGGCGAGCTCAACCGTTTTGAGTAATGGCTTTGAATGCAAAGTTGGTTTGTTGTAGGGAAATCTGTCAGGGCCGACTAGTTGCGTGTTTTGAGGATGGACTTCATTGATTGTGTAGGACTCTTCTGAGTCGGTTACATATGTATGAGAGATAGGTTATTTCTCATAGGTTAGAAGTCAAGTGTTAAGTCGGTGGTTGCAGAGCAAGTTGAAGTTGCGAGCTGAAGAATAAGAAGGACGTGAGTTCTTAAAGAGTTTTTTGAACTGTATGTTGTAAAAACATTGTAACAGTGAATCTGAAACTCTCTGGGTGATTGTGAGCTGAACAAAAAAGTCTGGATATTGTATGTAATCGATTCATTACTATAATACAATAGATTTGACTTTGTGTGGTGGGTTTTTTACCTGAAAGGGTTTTCCCATGTAAATACTGTCATCTTTGTTTGCTTATCTTTCTGGTTTCTCATTACCATGGTTGTATGCATCTCTATAAGTTTTAGAAACTGTTAGTTTTTCGTTTTTGCTTCTCTCCCCTGTTGTAAAGGTGTTAAGGGAATGTATTCTGCATTGTTGGGTTAGTAGATCCGCATTCTTTTCCCTTCAAAGTGGTATCAGAGCTTGGCCAGTTCGTGTTATCCTTGCTAGGGCAAATTTGTTTTTTGCACTAATACTGGTTCAGTGGGAGACTTGCATTGTTAAACTTGTTTCTGTTGTGAGATGGCGAGTACATCTGGTAGGATAGATATTGAGAAGTTTAATGGCAGCAACTTTGAGTTATGGAAACTCAAGATAGAAGACTTGCTAGTGGATAGAGACCTCTGGATTGCAGTGTCTGGAACTAAGCCACAAACTACGACCCAAGAAGCTTGGGATCTTGTTGATAGAAAAGCAAGAGGATTGATAAGTCTGAGTCTAGCCGATTCTGTGCTCCTGAATGTTCATGAGGAAATGTTTGCAACTTCTTTGTGGAAGAAACTTGGTGATATTTATCAAGGAAAGTCCCTGGTAAATAAGTTGTTCCCGAGGAAGAAGTTGTACTCCTTGAAGATGGACGAAGGTTCATCTATTGCAGACCATCTGAATTCATTCAATATGAGTGTTACTCAGCTGGCATCTATAGGTGTAAAAATTGAGGAGGATCGTTGCATGCCCCTGTTGTGCTCATTACTTGACAGTTGGGATCATCTTGTGATGGCTATTGGAAGTACAACCATTGCTTTCAAGACTGATGATGTGGTTGCTTCGCTTCTGTCTGAAGAAATACGAAGGAAATCTTCTGAGATGGCGAAAGATGCTCTTTCTGTTCGAGGTAGAACAAAGGAGAAAGGCAAGAAGAAAGACAACAAGTCGAAATCCAAGTCTAAAAGGAGATCAAAGTCTCTTGGTAAAAAGTTCAAGGTAAAGTGCTGGAACTGTGGGCAACCTGGTCATATCTGGAAGGACTGCAAGGAGAAGAAGAAGAAGAATGCTTCTGACAACGAATCTTCTCAAAGTGATGCAAATGCCTTCATTGCAGTAGTCTTGACAACTCAGGCATCTGATGATGTCTGGTTGGTTGATTTAGGTGCCTCTTTTCACATGAGATCCAATAGAGATTGGTTCTCAAAGTATGAGAAGTATGATGGTGGAAAGGTATACTTGGCAAGTGATTCAACACTGGAGATTGTTGGAAGAGGAAGGGTCAGAATTCAGTTTCCTGATGGGAGAGTCAAAGGAATTGGTGGTGTTCTCCACATCCCAGGTTTGGCTCGAAATCTTCTTTCTGTTAGTAAGTTAAATGATGCTGGTGTAGAAGTTTCTTTTTCTAGTAAGGGATGTAAAATGGCTAGAGGTGCAATGGTGTTAGCTAAGGGTGTTCGTACTGGCATTCTGTATAAACTAGATGCACGACCTGTTCTTTGTAACAGTGCCTCTGTAAAGTCATGTAAATCTGCACCTATAGAGAAAGATGAAGACTTTTCTTTATCTGCAAATGCCTTGGAGGTAAAACTCCCAGCAGAGAAGACTATGTTATGGCATCATAGACTTGGTCACATTGGTGAGAAGGGTTTAAAAACCTTGAAGAACAAAAACCTTGTAGAAGGGCTTGATGATTGTAACCTTGAGTTCGATTTCTGTGAACATTGTATCTATGGAAAGCAACACCGTGTTTCTTTCTCCTCTAGTCGTCACAAATCTTCTGGTATATTGGATTATGTTCACTCAGATGTGTTTGGTCCAGTTAATGTTCCTTCGTTATCGAAGTCTAGATATTATGCTTCTTTTATTGATGACTGTTCGAGAAGGGCACTTGTATACTTTCTTAAAAGTAAATCAGAAGTGTTCAGTCGGTTTAAAGAGTTCAAATCTTTGGTAGAAAATCAGACTGGAAGGAAAATAAAGTGTTTTAAGGACAGGCAATGGAGGTGAGTTTTGTTCTGCAGATTTTGAAAGGTATTGCACTGATCATGGAATATAAAGGCATAAGACAACCCCCTACACTCCACAGCAAAATGGAGTTGCTGAGAGGTTGAACAGGACGTTGATGGAAAAGGCAAGGAGTATGCTGAGTGGTGCTGGTCTGGAGCAGAAGTTCTGGGCTGAGGCTGATGCTACAGGATGTTATCTAATAAATAGATCTCCTTGTTCAACTCTTGTTGACAAGACACCTTTGGAAGCATGGTCAGACAAGAAACCCTCACTAAGGCATGTTCGGGTTTTTGGCTGTGAGGCATATGTTCATGTGCCGAATGAAAAGAGATCTAAATTGGACAACAAGGTTGTGAAATGTATTCTCATCGGCTATGGAGTTGGTGTGAAAGGATACAAGCTTTGGAACCCTGTTACTGAGAAGGTTTTGTATAGCAGAAGTGTGATATTTCGTGAGCTGAAACCTCTAGTGAGTGATCAACAGCTTGAGACAAATCAGAGTGACAAGAAGAAGGATGCAGTTGAGATTCCCCAAACTCCAGAAAAGGGAAGAGCTGCATGGTGTACCTGAGACTGAGGAGAGCTCAAGCAGCTCTGGGAGTTCTGATGATGAAGAACCACCTTAGCCTATAAGGAGATCTACACGAGAAAAAAGGCAACCGGATAGGTATGGTTTTTCTATGTTAGATTCAAATTGTGCTTATGCTTTAATAACCAGCACTGATGAGCCTAGGACTATGAAAGAAGCAATCAGCATGGCCGATTCAATGTCATGGCTGGAAGCCATGAATGAGGAGATGGATTTTTTGAAAAAGAATGATACCTGGAAGTTGGTACCACTTCCTAAAGGGCGAAAGCCTGTTGGCTGCAAGTGGATATTCAAAAGGAAGACAGGCCTTGATGGCAGTGTAGAGAAGTATAAGGCACGACTGGTTGCAAAGGGTTTTTCCCAAGTTGAGGGAATTGATTATGGAGAGATCTTTTCCCCTGTAGCAAAACTGACATCCATCAGATTTTTTTTGTCATTGGCAACTGCGTATGACTTTGAAATTGAGCAGATGGATGTGAAGACATCATTTCTCCATGGTGAGCTGGAAGAAGAAATCTTCATGTCCTAGCTTGAGCATTTTGTTGAAAGAGGTAAACAAAATCTGGTTTGCAAGTTAAATAAATCTCTCTATGGTCTAAAGCAATCTCCTAGAATGTGGTACCAGAAATTTGACACATTTGTGTTGTCAATTGGGTTTGTTAGATCAAAATCTGATTATTGCATTTATTATAAATGTGAGAATGATCGTGTGCTTGTTATTATTTTGTATGTGGATGACATGTTATTCATTGGTAATAGCAAGGCTATGATTTCTGACCTTAAAACTCAGTTGTCTGCTAAGTTCGAAATGAAAGATCTTGGAGTAGCAAGGTACATTCTTGGGATGGAGATAACCAGGGATAGAACAAGCAGAATGCTTTGGCTCAGTGAAAACCGTTCTAGAGAGGTTTAGCATGACTGATTGCAAGCAGCTAGTTGTTCCAATCATGCAAGGATTGAAACTATCTATTGAAGACTGTCCAAAGTCAGCTATTGAGATGGAAGACATGACCAGTGTGCCTTATGCAAGTGCAGTAGGCAGTTTAATGTATGCTATGGTCTGCACAAGACCAAACATTGCCCAAGCAGTGGGAGTTCTAAGCCGTTTCATGGCAAATCCAGGGAGATCACATTGGGATGCTGTAAAGAGAGTGTTCAGGTATTTGAAGGGTACTTCAGATTATGCTTTGTGTTACCATGGCAGTATGGTTGCATCACAAAGGGCTCTTTGCATTCAGGGATATGTTGACTCTGATTGGGCAGGAGACATTGACAGCAGAAGATCCACCAGTGGATACACTTTCATGCTTAATGGTGGAGCAATCAGTTGGATGAGCAAGCGACAAGCTGTAGTTGCTTTATCCACGACAGAGGCAGAGTACATGGCAGCAACTCATGCTTGCAAGGAGGCAGTATGGTTGAGGCGTTTGTGTTCAGACATTGGATTTAATGCTGGGCAGATTTCAATCTGCTGTGACAATTTGTTTGGTAAAGAATCCGACCTTCCATGCCAGGACCAAGCACATAGATGTGCAATATCACTTCATGAGGGATATGGTTGAAGATGGCAAGGTCAGTATGGATAAGGTTGACACCTTGAAGAATGTTGCAGATGCCTTGACAAAACCGGTTAGCACAGACAAGTTCAGATGGTGCACATAATCGATGGGCCTTGGGGCCTATGATAGACAGTAAGGTTTGATGCTTTGAGGAAGCTGGAAGTGTTCACCAAGTGGGAGATTGCTGAGAAATTATGTCTCAACTTCCAGCTTGAAGTCCTCGTTTTCATGCCTTGGTGATTTTGTGTTGTTTGCAAAGTTCTGGCGGAGGCGGAACCAGAATGAAACTTGGCATTGTTCTGTTTGCCTAAGTTCCGGGTTTTCTGGCGAAGGCGGAACCGGGATGGAACTTAGCATTGTTCGGTTTGTCTAAGTTCCGGGATTCGGTTCTCGTTCCGACTCCGACTCCGCTTCCTACCGTCTGTTTCTTCTCGCTTCGCTTCGTAGGTTTTGGCGGAGGAGGAACCAATTTTGGAAGTTGGCAATGTCCGTTTGCCAGGTTTCTGTTTCAGTTTCTGTTCCGACTCCGAGTCCTACGATCTAGTTCTTTTGGATGTTTGGATTCTCCTCGGGGTGTTTTCCTCTGCTTTGTCCTGGTGCTGGATTGTTGTTTCTTGCAGTTGGCGGAGGCGGAACCGGAACCAGATTGGTTCCCGATCTTGGACTTTTGGTGAAGTCTTGTTTTCTGTTCCTGTTCCGACTCCGACTTCGATTCCGGTCCTTTTGTGTTCTCGTCTTGGTTTGACCCCGGGTTGACTTACCCCGGTCAGAATTGTTTCCGATGAGTTCCTCTTTGCCGTGGGCGGACGCGGAACCAAATTGGTTCCTGAACCTGTAATTTCGGTGGAGTCATGTTTCGACTCCAGTTCCGTCTCCGACTCCGACTCTGGCAGTATGTATTTTCGGTGGAGTCCTGTTTCGACTCCTGTTCCGACTTCGGTTTCGGTAGTGTTAGAAATGACTTGAAGTCTTGGTCGCGCCCGATGTCTGTTTGACCGTTTTGGTTGCTCTGTCAGTTGCGATTGCTGATGGGTTTTGGACGCGTGGCACCTGGTTGAATAGTGATTGGACGGATACCAAGATAGTTATTGTGGTAGTTGCATTTGTCAACGAAAGGTGGCGAGCTCAACCGTTTTGAGTAATGGCTTTGAATGTAAAGTTGGCTTGTTGCAGGGAAATTTTTCAGGGCCGACCAGTTGCATGTTTTGAGGATGGACTTCATTGATTGTGTAGGACTCTTTTGAGTCGGTTACATATATATGAGAGATAGGTTATTTCTCATAGGTTAGAAGTCAAGTGTTGAGTCGGTGGTTGCAGAGCAAGTTGAAGTTGCAAGCTGAAGAATAAGAAGGACGTGAGTTCTTAAAGAGTTTTTTGAACTGTATGTTGTAAAAGCATTGTAACAGTGAATCTGAAACTCTCTGAGTGATTGTGAGTTGAACAAAGAAGTTTGGATATTGTATGTAATCGATTCATTACTGTAATACAATAGATTTGACTTTGTGTGGTGGGTTTTTTACCTGAAAGGGTTTTCCCACGTAAATACTGTGTCATCTTTGTTTGCTTATCTTTTTGGTTTCTCATTACCATGGTTGTATGCATCTCTATAAGTTTTAGAAACTGTTAGTTTTTCGTTTTTGCTTCTCTTCCCTGTTGTAAAGGTGTTAAGGGAATGTATTCCACACTGTTGGGTCAGTAGATCCGCATTCTTTTCCCTTCACAATGGTGGGGATTGGAGTCTCCAATGGGTTGATACTTACGAATTTTGTAAGAAGATTTATACTAGCAAGATTTTTCCATGGTTTTCTCCCACAAGGGTTTTCACGTAAAATTTGTGCATCTCTTGTGCATGTTCTCAATTGCTACATCTTGCATGAATGATATTGCATGGATAATTTGGGCTTAAAGTAATATTGCTATGTTTGATAAAGTTAAGGAGTAAAGTTTTAATTTATATTGATTAACCCCCCCTCTCAGTATAAGTGTGTGTTTCATCAGTATTATTATTCATTTTGCAGCTAATGAATTCTCAAGGTTCATAGCAGATCAATTGCTTCTCTCTAGAAGGGTGTTTTGTTTGCAAGTTATCTTTGGTTATTTTGGGGTTGTAACAACGACTCTTACATGGTATCAAGTTCCAAATCTGCAATTCCCTTTCCTCTTTTTGGAGAGTTTTGGTTAACAAATTTCATATGGTGCATCTTGGTGCAAAACAAACATAATGGTTGTGCTCAATAGGCCTAAAATTCTTAAATTCATATAAGGCTTGATAGGGTTTGGTTACAAAAAAAATGACCTATTTTCTAGGGAATGAAAAAACGGTCAGAAATTTTTGTATAGGTTTTCCATGCCCATAAAGTATAGTTGAATATTTTTTATTTTTTTTAATAAGAAATGATTTTTTATTTGGGCACTCACATTGCTACCAGCCGCTAGCCCCCATGGACAACTCCTAATCACATAAGTGACTAGGAAATTCTATAGTTTGTAATGTCCCTAATAGGAATTATACTAATTTTCACCTAAATTATCAATTTCTCAAGAAAACAATGGATTTGGAGGATACCTTGGTTTGATCTAATCCCTATAGACAAGTTAGAGATCAATTACAATGATAACAAGTAAATTATCATGATCAAACATTAGTACATCCATAGAAAATTTGCTAATCTAATCATTATCCCGCCTTATGCTGCTCAATTGTGGAAGAGAATGGAAGAGAGAGTGATTCGATGGGGTGCCTTAGCTTCCTTAGCCTCATGTGGCGCATGTCGTTCAGATGAAGCAGCGTCCTTGACCTCATGTGGCGCATGCCATTCATATGAGTTGGCCCACTTAGCAAGGATCCCAATCCCTTCATCTTCCCATCCTTTTCCATTCCCTCAGTCATTATTGATCTCCTTATATTTTTATACCATGATAGGGGAGTGAGGTTACAAAGGAGTGTCCTGGTGACCCAACTCTCCTAGGCCCAAAGGTAGTACCCTTTGAGACAAAGGCAAGTACCTCTTTGGCCTTTTTTGGACTATGTGGTCCCCCATTATAGAACACATTGTTTCTCCCTTATAGGACACTTGGTCCTCCATTATAGGACACTTGGCTCTCCATTATAGAACACATGGGTCCTCTATTATAGAACACATTGGTTCTCCTTTATAGGACACATTGGTTCTCCATTATAGAGGTGGTGTACCTAGGGAGTGCCCCATCAATGTTCCCTTTTGCAATCTCCTTTCTTCTATCATGGTGCAAATACACACATAGTAGTTTAATCAAATTCAGACTTGCAAATAGTCATATCAGCAATATATAATGGGTAATGATTATGCTATCATAAAACATGAGTAATGATATGCATGAAACCTTGATCCTATTTAACAATTTATTATATCCCTTAATTATTCCATCACCAATATATCAACTTACAATACAAACTCAATCTTTGTTGCCAGCAGATCTCTTACTTTTATTTCCTAAATCTATGTCCCTCTTGTTTGGGATTTTCTGCCTTTATATACCACTCAATCTGCCCTAGAGTCATATCCATTCGCTAGTCAATGCTTGTTGGTATTTACTGCCACTTTGGAGGGACGTGTCTTTTAGTATGGTGTAATCGCTGATTTTGGATTAAGTTTTATCGCTGCATACTAGTCTTCAATGATAATCGCTAAATTAGGAATCGTTGCTGTTTTAATATGCCTTAGGAATCGATCGTTGCCTTTAGGATTCCTTTATTTATTTAATTGAGGTATAGTCACCTTTAGTTTCTTGCAGATATTATTATTATTATGCTATTTACAATTTATAATATCAATTGTTCTATTTATTATAATAAAATTATTTGTAAGAGAGGGGGACCAACCACGTCAAGGCCCTAGGCCACGGAGGGCCGAGAGCAGAAGGCTGCCCTAACTTACCTTAGCTTAAAGGAGTGTTAGGAAATGCAAGACGATAATAATGAGGATTATAAGGTTTTTCGATCACTCTGCAGACCCAAAACTTGAAATAGGGCTAGGTGAGTCGATTTTTGGGGTCAACACTATGTCTTAGGGAGCTCTCTGCCCTAGGATGAAAGCGCGTCTCCGGGACAATAGCGTGGTGCACTGGTGTCTCTCAAGTGCACTGGCTCCGTACAACCAGAGGACAAAAGAGACAAGGTTAAACGCAAGAAAACAGTCTAATGGCCTAGCTAGTTACTTCCGAAGGGCCAAAACAACATTATGAAGTAGGCAAGATATGCGTGAATATGATAAAATAAATATACAAGAATGAGGATGGCAAAAATGATCTCACAAAGGTACTTGTTTGCCAGCTAGCTCCAAGAATACTTCAACTTGCACACAAGAGAGGAAAATTGTTGGGGGGCTATATAGGGGTCTGCCTCAGTCAGACCCCTGTTTTGGTGTTCCCACCTCCATGGATAGCCAAGATAACGATAATAGAGAAAAAGTATGATAAAATAGGAAATGAAGTAAAGAACACAAAAACACTATAAAACAATGTTATGCTAACCAGCCAAATCGTAGAGGAGAGGAGTAGAAAGCTTACCACCTCCACCAAGAGCACACTAGCCAATGGGGGAGAAAATGAGAGGACTCAAGCCTCTGTTGCAATGGTGTTTGTTCCACACTTGCTCTTCAGAGTTGATGGAGTGTTGTTGCTGCTATGGAGTGCAAAGTGCTGCTTGAGAGTGATGGATGCTAAGAGGATGCTGTGTAGAGAGCTAGATTGAATGCTTAGAGCTTATAATGAAAGAAGAAAAGGGTGAATTTGAAGGAGAGAATGAAGTAAACGGCCATATTCGGGTTGGTCGGTCGAAGAGGGCGTTACAAATTGATCTCCAATGGGAAGTGTAACGCCTTTGCAGATTCCAGACGCGAGAATCTGCCAGGGACGTAAGCACACGAGTGTACGTTTGCGCACCACGCGGGCTGCCCGACAGTTATTCCTTTGCCGACACATAAAACAGACGCCAAGTGGAACGAAGGCAATAGGCTTATCTGGAATTTCGCCTTCGGATTTGGTTTTCTAAGGCGAGGATGTGTAAAAGGGGAATTTGCGTAAGGGGTGTAAATTCGCTCCTATACATTTTGCCCCCATTTTAGCGAGCATAAATATTGATGAGTGTTTCGGTAAAGTAGATTGAACAAGTAGTAGAGTTAGAAATGTATACCTGAACCGTCAAGGAAGCAGACCACAATCTGGCGAACTTGAGATTGTAGGACAAGAAAAGGACTTCATAGCTCCTTTCTAACTATGAAGCTGAAGAAAGAAAGTGTCTTGCAGGTCCGCGAATCTGCAAGTAGGCAACCCCCAAGATCTCTTGCATGGAGGAAGCCCCAAGAAGTAAGCACCTTACAGGCCCGCAAACCTGCAAGGAAGGTGTCCCTTAAGATCTCTCGCATGGAGGGAACCCAGGAAAGTGGACTCTGCAGAGTCGAAAAATGGCTTCATGGGCGCACTCGTAAAGTGACATGTTTACTCACAGATAGAACATGTCAGGAAGCAACCACGCAGGCAAGTAAGCAGACAGTCACGTAGACCGTCAATAAGTTGGAGAACTTTCAAAGGGCTCCCTTGGGAACCCTTCAAAAGGAGGAGGGATCCACTCAAGGGACTTGCCATTCAAAAGCTGGTGTTTTCTTTCTCGAATCGATTCATCATCAAGAAATTCTTCTGAAAGATGTTCACTTCATCAAGGAATTCAAAAGGAAGAATATGCCCCCACCCGAGGGGAAGATCAAAGCTGTTCCCACTTCGAAGGAAGGTTCTCAAGTTATTTCTTTACGAACCCATGATGAAGGAAACATGTTCCATTAGGGTTTCAAGTTGAGAATGCAATTCTTACAAAGAAGTGTGTGAAGATTCTTGAGAAAAGATTTGCTGGCAACGAATGCGTTTTCTGAAGATCAAAGTGTTGTAGGGGTGGCGTTGTCACACATGAGAGGGACAACTCAAGAAAAGAAGAGAGAGATAAAGGAAAAGCGAAAAAGGAAAGAGAACACGAATAAAGGGCTCAGGGGTAGGGTAGCCTGATTTTTTGGGGTCAAAACTACTCATATATATATATATAAGTATAATAATAGTATATAAATGAACTGTCATCAACCCCCTACTATATCAGGCCATGTGAAGAAAGCACGAGAAGACGAAGTAAAAATAAAAAATTGGGTCAACATGGAAGGGAAGCCTAAATGCCCCTAACGCTTTGCATCGTCCCCAATTTGCCGAAAGTCAATCACAAACATGGAAGAATGATGAAACAAACAGAAGAAGGTTTACGACACAAAAATGACTCCTGTATCCAAGCACCAACAAGGTTGACAAGGGTCATCCAGGAACACATAACATGATTACGGGGAAACACATGACAACACATACACACATCTATTCTATTGATAAAGAAGAGGCCTCCACCTAACACTAATCGACCAAGAGGTCGTCTGCTTCCCACTCTAGATCATCGTAGGGGGAAGGAGGACGAGCCTGCAGAGGTGGAATGTTAAGGGAGGAGCTTTCGACCCTCCTGCAACAAGGGCTAAGGAAGAAGGACCCGCAAGGTCTCCTCCTCTCACCTCTTGTGGAGCTAAGGTCAATGACTTCGCGAAGATCGTTGACAAGGTCGCAACTTCATCCATCGAGTTAAACATGCACTTAACAAGAGTGTCATGTTTCACCTTGACGGACGAAGGAGGTTGTGCCTGAGGTTCACCGCTAAGCTCGCTGAGCAATTCGGGAGCGGTGACGAAGTCGGGAGAAGCCGGGATTGGTTTCGTCACTAGGACATAACAAGCTAGCATGGGGCCACCTTTTAGAGAAGGTGGGCTCCTATGTCCTTCGTTGCTAGAAAGATCACTCTCTATCGTTTGCTTCGTTGGGGGAGATGAACTCATAGACGAGGCAAGAAGGGCAGAGGAAGAGGAGGAAAGAACCGCAGTAGATATGACCTAGGTGTTAGTCATATCTATGGGCTTCGGGAAAGGCGAGAATCTGGAATGGATGTCAACAAAGGCGGCTCCACCGAAGGAATGTTGAACACCAGCATCTTTTTAGGGTCAGGCACATTTGCACTTGCATTGGAAGTCAGAAGCGATACATGTTAGATTCTGCGAGAAGCGAGAACCGAGCCAAGATCTGATGTCGGTCGTAGATCACATGCAACTTCACCGAACAGATGATCGAAGATCAAAATAGCAGAATGAAGAGAAATCTGAAATGAGAGAAAAATATAGACAAGATAAGAGAATTTGCATAATACTCTCAATACTCCCACGAACAATCACCGAACTAGCTGAACTAGTGAAGGTGAGAGGAGAGTGCTCAATATATAGAAATATAAGGGCAAATACATCCAAGAGGTGCATTAACTCCTACACCCATAAAAGGTGGGAGGTTATCACCTACTTGGTAAATGACAAAACATGTGGCATAACCTCCTTAGGTGAAGACAAAGAGGAGGTGGCACATAAAGCCAAAAGAGGGTGAGAAACCCAACTACCCCATAACCTACCTAGGTAAAAACAAAATAGTGGTTATGAGAGGTGGCACAACAAGCCAAAAGAGGATGTGTAACTCAACTACCCATGTGTGGGGAGAGAGTGACATATGTAGCTGATGTATTTCGCCACGTGTCCTCATATTAACCACACCTAATAAACCTAAGCAAGCTTAAATAATATGTGTAGGAAAAAATAAATACCCCTAACATAAGGAAAATAAAAAACCTACACTAACACCCCCCCTTAAGCGTAGCTTAGGTGGGTGAAAAGATGGGTCCTGGCAAGTGAAGCCATGTTAGGTACCCATGTACATAGAGAATATCCCCCCCCATAAGAAGAAGAAGCCCCCCCAAAAGTGGAGCCCCCCCCCAATAGATAGAGAGAGTAGAATGAAGAACTAAGAAGCCCTTCTTAAAGTAGACACCTGTTGCACCCCAAGCAAAGCTCGCAGATGAAGGAACTTGCTCTCTGGGAAGGGTTTGGTGAAGATGTCTGCAATCTGCTCTGATGTAGAACAATACTTAAGATCAATGATGCCTTCCTGAATCAGCTCCCGAATGTAGTGCATATGAATCTCAATGTGTTTCGTCCTCTGATGATGAATTGGATTTTGAGAGATCTGTATTGCACTTTGATTATCACAAAAGATGACTGTAGGCTTTCTGAATGTAACGCCAAACTCAGTGAGAATATGCTGAAGCCAAATAGCCTCAGTGGTGGCATTAACTGCCCCTCGATACTCAGCCTCTGTAGATGAAAGAGCAATTGCAGACTGCTTCTTGCTCGACCAACAAACTGGACCGGAACCAAGTGAGAAGCAATACCCTGAGGTAGACTTGCGATCTTGAGAATCACCTGCCCAATCTGAATCTGTGTATCCCACTAAGTCAATATCCATGCCCGCTGCATATTGAATCCCATAATTATGAGTACCCTGAATGTAGTGAAGGATCCGCTTAGTTGCTTTCCAATGCAACTCATGTGGCTCCTGCATGAATCGAGAGACCATGCCCACAGCATATGAAATATCGGGTCTCGTATGAGTCAAGTAGATGAGACTCCCAACAAGTTGTCGGTATAAAGTGCCATCAACCAAAGGTGAGGAACACTTAGCCTCAAGTTTGACCCCTGACAAAAATGGAGTCGGTGCAGGCTTACAGTCAGCCATGCGAAATCTGGAGAGCATATCAAGTGCATACTTGGGTTGTCCAAGGAAGATCCCTGAAGATGATTGAATGATCTCAATCCCCAAGAAGTAATGCAAAAGACCCAAGTCAGACATCAAAAATCTATCATGTAGAGCAGTTTTCACTGCCTTGATGGTGGATGAGTGACTCCCTGTGATCAATAGGTCATCAACATAGAGAACCAAGAATGTGAGAGTGTCATCCTGCTGCAGAATGTATACGTTCGGATCAGAATGGCATCGTTTGAACCCAACTATCAGAAGGAAGGAGTCCATCTTGGCATACCAAGCTCGAGGAGCCTGTTTGAGGCCATAGAGAGACTTCCAAAGTCGACACACAAGTGAAGGATCCTGTACAAACCCTTGTGGCTGCTCCATGTAGATTTCCTCCTGAAGGTCACCATGAAGAAAGGCACTCTTTACATCCATCTGATGAACTTCCCAACGATGTGTTGCAGCTATAGCAAGGACAAGTCGAATAGAATTCATCTTAGCAACTGGAGCAAAAGTTTCAGAATAGTCAATCCCAGGAACCTGGGAGAATCCTTTTGCTACCAACCGAGCCTTATGCTTATCAACTGACCCATCTGCTGCAAATTTAGTCCGATAGATCCACTTGCATCGAACAATTTTTCTTCCCTTAGGAAGAGGGACTAAATCCCATGTGTGATTCCTCTCTAAGGAATTGAACTCTTCTTGCATTGCAGCATCCCACTCAGGAACACTAGAAGCTTCTCGAAAAGACTGTGGATCAGAAGCTGAAGCAATGAAGAGATGTGGAGCATGCTGAAACTGTGACCGTGTTCTTCTTGTGTCTGATGGATCACCAACCCAATCTCCTGCTGACTCTAATGTTTGTCGAGCCCAAAGAGGTGTTGAGGTTGGAGAAGCTGGAGGAGAATCATCAACCTCTGAATGATGACTAGAAGAGGAATGTGAATCTTCATCATCAATATCACCATTTGAAGTAGAGGAAGAAGACTCTTCATCAATATTAGGAAGATTAAGATCTTCAGAAGAACTGTCATCATGATGCAAAGTCTCCAATGTGATAGTGGATGGAGAAGTGGTAGGAGAAGAACTAGAAGAACTCTCCTCAAAACGAACACTCCTCTCCATGAACAACTCATGGGTGGTGGGATGGAGAAGTCTATAACCTTTGACATCATCTGGATACCCAACAAATATGCAAGGCTTGCTTTGTGGATCCATAGCCTTGCGTTTCTCTATTGGAATGTGGGCCCATGCGAGAGAGCCAAACACACGAAAGTGTTTAACTGTGGGTTTTTGACCTGTCCAAGCTTGAAAAGGAGTTACCCCCTTTACAGCTTTGTGAGGAACCCGATTCTGGATGTAACACGCACAATTGATGGCCTCTGCCCAATACTGAGGTGCCAAAGATTTGGAGTGTATCATACAATTTGCCATCTCCTTCAAGGATCTATTCTTGCGTTCTGCAACACCATTCTGCTGAGGGCTATATGGAACTGTGTGCTGCATGTTGATTCCTTCGGAAGCACAAAATTGTTCAAATTGATTGTTAACATATTCTCCCCCATTATCTGTACGCAAAATCTTGATGAAATTCCCAGATTGTTTCTCTGCAAAAGCTTTGAAGTCTAGAAAATGATCAAAGACCTCAGACTTCTGTTTGAGAAAATAGACCCAAGTGTATCTAGAAAAGTCATCAATAAATGTCAAGACATATCTAGCCCTGCTGAAAGATGGTTGTGGAAATGGTCCTGCCAAGTCACTATGTACCAACTCCAATAGATTTGTAGCTCTCCAAGCTTTTCCTTTATCATATTTCTCCTCAGGATGCTTACCAAGAATGCATCCTTGGCAAACTCCATCAGAAAATCGAATAGAAGGCAACCCTGAAACCATATCCTGTTGACTGAGTTGTTGCAAGTAACGGTAGTTCAAGTGGCCAAACCGTTGATGCCACAAACAACTCACCTCATCTGCATGAGTGAGTAAGACTGTCGAGGGAGAATCAGGAACAAAGTGAGAAAACTGATATAGTCTGGATTGATGATCTGCTTTTCCCACTGCAACTGTAGACCCATTATGCATTTCACTAATTACCACTGTATCTGGAGTGAACTTAACTTGCTTTCCTGAACCAGTGTGAGTGATCTGATAAACAGATAGGAGATTAGTTGACAAAGATGGGACACAAAGAACATCCTCAAATGTCCCTTCACCCACATCAACAGTCCCTCTCCCATGCACTTCAACAGGAGTATCATCACCCATAAGTATGGTAGGCATAGAACATGGCTCCAAAGAGGTAAAATTATCCTCTGATGAGGCCATGTGGTGCGATGCACCTGAGTCAATGATCCAAGAATCTGGTTGTGAAGCAATAGCAACTAGGGCCTTTCCCTTTCCTTTCCCCTTACTTTTGTCTGTGTCCTTAGGAGAACCTTCTGATGAACCTTGTTTGACTGAATCAGGCACCTTGATATTGTTCTTTTCTAGAAGATGTGAAAGGTGATCAATTTGTTTCTTTAAACATTTATGTTCATCATGGCCAGGTCTCTTACAGTAAGAACACTTGACCTTCTCCTTTTTAGGTTGTTCACCTTTTGATGAAGAGGTCTGATTATCTGGTTTTGTAGTGGATTTCTGATCTTTCTTCTTCTCTCCTTGGTTCTTTTGTTTCTTATCTTGTTTATTAGACCCTTTCTGTTCTTTTGTGCCCTGATTAACAACCAAAGCATGTGACTTAGAGGGTTTAATTGTACCCATTAGAACTAATTTGTCCTGCTCCCTGGTGAGTTCTGCAGCAAACTCATCTAAAGAAGGCATTTTATATGTAGAACCTAGGGCACATTTTGTGGCATAGAATGTAGAAACAAATACTGAATAATTAGGACCAAGCTTAGAAAGAATACTCAAAATCAGTTGCTTATCATCCTTCTTGATTCCACATTGTTCCAATTGCAATCTAATAGCTTTGAGTTTTGTGAAGAAATCTTGTATGGTGTCAAAATTTGAAGGACTTAACCCTATGAGTTCATTCTCCAATTGATGACCTCTTAACTCATCCTGCTTACCAAAGAGGTTTTCCAATTTAGTCCACACATCATTTGGTGTTGTAGCAGACTCAATATGAAAAAGTAGGTCTGGAGATACTGACATACATAAGGTACCAAAGGCTTCATCACATTTGTTAAACCATTTAATCTTTTCTGCATCATCCTGTGGTTCAGTTTCAAGTCCCATTGTTACACGATGATATCCATGTCTTTTTAGATATATTACCATCTTCGATTTCCATTCAAAGTAATTATATGGAGTTAAAACTGGAACTGTAGATGCATCCATGAGAGCAGAAAAGAAGATTGCAAGGAAGAAGGAAATGTGCAAAGAAAGAAGACACATGAGACACCCCCCCTTTCCACTAATCTCAAAAATCACCCCCCTCCAGATATTACAATGTTGGCACTTTATGATTAGTGCTTTTACAAGGATTTTCCAGATTACAAAGCTTTAAAGGCTCTTAGTAGCCAAAATTACAACTTAATCTTCAAATAAAATTTGGAAAAAAGACTTGGTAGCTGTGTTTTTCTCTTCAATTTCTTTCCAACTCTTTTTTTTTCTTTTTTTGAAAGAATGGATTACAAAAGTGAAAGAAATACAATACTGAAGAAATTTTTTTTTGCAGCAGATTCAACCTGCAATATTTGATTGAAAATGGCAGAATTTTTTACTCAAATCTTCGTGGATGGAGAGATCTCGAATTCAGCTTTCCGTCAAGTACTCATTTGCAAAAATCTGACACTTGAAGCAAAAGTCATGCATATTTTAAAAAACTGCAAAATCTGCCTGTGAAAAAACGACTTATGCCATTTTCTAACACAGTTTCTACAAAATTTGTCAACTTTCTACAAAATGTAATGACTACCCAGATAGTTTTTCGATGTTGGGAACAAAACCCAAAATTTTTTTTTCTTGAAAAGAAGTGGAAGCAATACTTTCGAAGCCAAAATGAAAACGGCGCCAATGAGAAATTCGAATTTTTAAATTCTGATTTTTTTTTTGTTTCCTCCAAGCTCTGATTTTGGTGAAATAAAAGTCAATTTTGACTTTTTGAAACCTTCTGGACTCTCTGGAAATGCTGAAAAAGCCTCCAATATTACCAAAAAGCTACAAATCACCCAGATCTCACAAGAACAAATATATGTAAACCAGATTAAATATATACATTTATTTTCCTCTTAAACTATTATGATTCTCCAGATCATTCAAAGATGCAAGAGAAAATCATACTGGGTTTTTTTAGAAAAATATAAGCTCTATATTAGTCTCAAATCTCTCAATAAAATAGATAAAATGAACTATACCAGACAACACCGCTCTGATACCATGTTAGATTCTGCGAGAAGCGAGAACCGAGCCAAGATCTGATGTCGGTCGTAGATCACATGCAACTTCACCGAACAGATGATCGAAGATCAAAATAGCAGAATGAAGAGAAATCTGAAATGAGAGAAAAATATAGACAAGATAAGAGAATTTGCATAATACTCTCAATACTCCCATGAACAATCACCGAACTAGCTGAACTAGTGAAGGTGAGAGGAGAGTGCTCAATATATAGAAATATAAGGGCAAATACATCCAAGAGGTGCATTAACTCCTACACCCATAAAAGGTGGGAGGTTATCACCTACTTGGTAAATGACAAAACATGTGGCATAACCTCCTTAGGTGAAGACAAAGAGGAGGTGGCACATAAAGCCAAAAGAGGGTGAGAAACCCAACTACCCCATAACCTACCTAGGTAAAAACAAAATAGTGGTTATGAGAGGTGGCACAACAAGCCAAAAGAGGATGTGTAACTCAACTACTCATGTGTGGGGAGAGAGTGACATATGTAGCTGATGTATTTCGCCACGTGTCCTCATATTAACCACACCTAATAAACCTAAGCAAGCTTAAATAATATGTGTAGGAAAAAATAAATACCCCTAACATAAGGAAAATAAAAAACCTACACTAACAATACAAAGCTGGTTTGAACGGAAGCAGAGGGGAAGATAGAGGAGGATGCGACAAGAGGTCCTAATACAGGGGTGGTCATTTGCTCTTCCTTCCTTTGTAAGGTGGCCTACTCAGCCAAGAGAGCCTTTCATTGGCGCTTGCGCTTGTGTGCAAGGGGGTTTCTGCGACTCTTTGAATTGGAGGCCAGAGGCTGTGAAGGCACGAAAGGCTCCTGCTCAGCCATGGGAGTGTCCTCCATAGCTATTTCCAATGGAGGGATAGACACTTGAACGAGAGTAGGAGGAACATGTTTAGAAACAACGGGGGAGTCGATTCTAACGCCTCGATAGTAGGCCTTTTCTCATTCACTGCTTTAGGAGCAGAAGCCGTAGTAGGTCGTGAAGGTCGGGATATAGAGGATTCCCCACAGGGGGGCTTTCTGCCTGTTGTACCAAACGGGCCTAGGCTTTGTGGGTAGGACAGGAAGCTCGAACGTGGGACGCTTGGGCTTTCACCAAGCGGGCACCATAGGATTCTCTCGCAAATGCGAACGCAAGGTAGAAGCAAATGGCACCATAGTAGAGCGAGAGGAAGCGTCAGGCTGAACACTGGAAGAGGAAGGAGGATTTCAAGATTGCTTCTCTTCTTCTCTCCTACATGCCTTGGCGGCATCACTGTCAGCTTTTAGGCAAGCCCTATGTGAAACAGCATAAGGCGGAGGAGGGTACCTCACTTTTGGCTCGGAACACCCTTTCTTGTAATTTTGAAATGTGCGATATAGGAGGTTCTTCCTGGGCGGGAGAGGACCAATAGGTGCATGCCAGAAGTGATCCAAGGTATAGCTACCACACGCAACTGATAGTCTATAACCAGTGTCATGGACAACATGTACCAAACCATCATGAGCATACTTAAGGCATTTATGGACAATCGAGGGAACTGCATTCATAGCTACTAACTAGGGGATGCCTAGCTTCACTTTGAAGAGTTCGGGCACCAGAGTTATATCGAATAGGAGTCTTACGGACTTAGGTCCAACCATAACTGATAAGACAATGCTACCAAGAGTAGGTATGAAAAGTTCGTCATGCGTACGAACGGTACTGATAGGTCCATCGTACCCATCTTTATGCAGAAAGTTGATTAACATGATCTCCTCAGTTATAATGTTTACTTGAGACGTCGGATGAATGAGAACAACTGCTACGGTATTCCCATTTATCTTTGCAAGAATGTAGAGAGGAGATGGTTCCCTATTAAAGCCCATCGACAAGTCCTGTGAAGTGAAGGTTATATCCTTACTATTGCTCACAGGCTGCGTGGGGGGAATAGGTTGATGCAAGAAAGAGGCCATCACGTACGCAAAGATGATATTTTCATAGAGTCTACTAAAGGTTATATGATAAGGTAGTGACCGAATCAAGGTTTCGTTATGCAACACTTTCAAAGCCTTCCAACTACGCCTACTAGGGGTTGCGGGTTGGGTTGCAAGGCGAAAGCCTCACAACACTCGCACCCACATCACAACTAGGATACGACGAAAGGAACTTTCAGTATCGTAGAATGGAACAACAATGGTTCATGTTGGGTTCACCAAAAGTGTGAGGGGGCCCAACCACGTCAAGGCCCCAGGTCACGGAGGGCCGAGAGTAGAAGGCTGCCCTAACTTACCTCAGTTTGAAGGAGTGTTAGGAAATGTAGTATGAGAATGAAGAGGATTATAAGGTCCTTCGATATCTCTGCAGACCCAAAACTCGAAATGGGGCCAGGCAAGTCGGTTTTCAGGGTCAACACTGTGTCTCAGGGAGCTCTCTACCCGAGGACGCAATCACGGCTCCGGGAGAACAACGTGACGTGTTGGCGTTTCTCAGGTGCGCTTGCGTCTGTACGACTAGAGGACTAAATAGACAAGGTTGAACGCGAGAAAACAGACTAACGACTTAGCTAGTTACTTCCGAAGGGCCAAAACAACACTATGAATTAGGCAAGCTATGCACGAATATGATAAAATAAATATACAAGTGTGAGGATGGCGAGAATGATCTCACAAAGGTACTCGTTCGCCAGCTAGCTCCAAGAATACTTCCACCTGCACACAAGAGAGAAGAAAATTGTTGGGGGGCTGTATAGGGGTTTGCCTCAGTTAGACCCTCGTTTTGGTGTTCCCACCTCCACGGACAGCCAAGATAACGATAATAGAGAAAAAGTATGATAAAGCAGGAAATGAAATAAAGAACACAAAAGCACTACAAAACAGTGTTATGCTACCCAACCAAATCGTAGAGGAGAGGAGTAGAAAGCTTACCACCTCCACCAAGAGCTTACTAGCCAATGGGGGAGAGAATGAGAGGACTCAAGCCTTTGTTGCAATGGTGTTTGTTCCACACTTGCTCTACGAAGTTGATGGGGTGTTGTTGTTGCATTTGCGATTGTGGAGTGCAAAGTGCTGCTTGAGAGTGATGGATGCTAAGAGGATGCTATGTAGAGAGTTGGATTGAATGCGTAGAGCTTAGAATGAAACAGTTATTTGTATTACAATACTAAAATATGATAGCATTAAATTGCTAGTATGCATTTTGTTATTTATTTCTATTTCGATGTATTTCAATCGGTTACAATTATGGGGACATGAAACAGTTCCTATAAGAAGCTCTAAAAAGTAGTTTTATGGAAATGGGCATAACTTGGGCATATGGTATTGGATTTTCACAAAAGAATAGACATTGAAATGTTGGTTCAACCATCCACTTATTTTTTCGAGATTGTTTACTAGGTATTTCTTATTTGAGTTCGAAGTTAGATTTTATTCTTTGGTTTGTCATTTATAAAAAAATGCAAAAAAATGGACCTTTTTCTTGAATGATGGGGTTATTTGTTTGCATTGTGAGGGGTATAATGTTTTTGGTTTCATTTTTTTATATTCTTTTGTATACATCATGGATGAAACCTAGATTGCTCCACTTACTCCATACAATTATTATGGGTGGAAAAAATAAATGGAGATACAACTCAAAGAATTAGGGTTATATAGAGTTCCAATGGGTATAGAACTTGAATCAATAGTTGCTATAGAAAAGAGAAAGTGATATAATAGGGGTGATGAAGCCTAAGAAACATTATGCACGTCTATTTCTCTCGATCTTCTTTTTAACATAGTCTTGCATAACACCAAATCAGATATGGACTACATTGGAGAGCTTATTCGGGAAGTAGGATACTTTGTGAGGTTTTCAATTTGAGAATGAGCTCATTGGTTTGAGTTATAAACTTTGATAGCATCCAAGGCTTCTTCACTAAGCTCAAATTACTTAGATAGTAGTTGAAATAGTGTGGTATTGAGAAATAGGACTTTTGGTTGATTCTTTCCATCCTTGCCAAACTTGGTCTTGATTATTTACTTTTTGTTTCTACATTTTATGCTACTAGAGATGGTCTTGGTACCATATTTCATATACTTGCACTTGATGATTTTGCTACATCATTCACTAAAGAGTAGACGAAGTTAGTGCAAATGGGTACATTGGAGTCTTCAAAACTACATGCTCTTATTGCTAATCAAAGCACAAAAGATCAAAAAGATTCAAATAGCTAAGGAAATAAGCAAAAAAAAAGTGCTTTAAGAACAATGAGCAAGCCAAGGAATCACTATCACGAGCTATCCTTGAGTCCTCTTCCTCTTTTAAGTGGGAACCATCCAGGAAGGAGAAGTCTAAATTTGCATACTACAAAAAAACAGGGATATGATGAGCATTAGTGTCATGCAAAATGGATTAATGAGTTGACACACCTTCTTTAGAAGAACAATATTGAATTGCCTTAAACAATGTCATTGGCGCATCTTCTTTATCAAGATCATCTTCATCTACATAGTTAGGGACAATTGGAGTGGCTAATGGCATAGGAAAGATGGAAGGAAAGACACTTTTTGCATATACAAGTCGTGAGTCAAGGAGATGGCTTCTTAATTCAAGAGCTTCACATATGGCTTCATCGTAGGGTATGTTCTCCACTTGTACTTTACCACTTGTTGTGATATGAAACAATACATATATGAGTGTTTGTGGGAAAGGATCTTTTGATATTGGAGAAGGCACTTTCAATGATGTTAACCAATCTCCTTTCTATTACGCAAGTAATTGGTAAATTATTCAATATATTAACAATGGGCAATGTGCTCAATAAATAGTTTACAAGATTTACAAAATAAGCAAGTTTCTAAAATAGAAACTGCAGATAAGATCAGAAACGATCTTATCACAATATTTACAATAAGATACAATATTGAGCATAAAATAAATAAATAACAAATATTATTTTAATACCCTCCCTTAATGCTCAATCTATCAACTACACCAAGATGCCCCTTGAATTTTACTAACTTATCTAAACTGAGCGACTTGGTGAGAATATCGGCTGTCTGCTCTTCTATCGGAACATAAAGCAACTGAACTGATTCGTCTTCAACAAGCTTTCGAATGAAGTGACAATGAGTTTCTACATGCTTGGTTCTTTAATGGAAGATTGGATTCTTGGCAAGTTTGAGAACTCCCTGATTATCACAGAACAAGGGAGTCGGACCTGCTTGAGATATTTGCATATCTGCAAGCATCCGACGAAGCCAAACTGCCTCACAAGCTGCTTTAACTGCTCCTCGATACTCTACTTTTGTCGAGGAGAGAGCCACTGCCTGCTGCTTCTTACTAGTCCATGTGATTGCACCGGATCCCAACTTGAACACATAACCAGATGTAGATTTTCTGTCATCAACCGAACTTGCCCAATCTGAGTCTGTGAAACCATTGAGTCTGGGATCATGACTCCGAGTGTACAAGAGTCCATAGTTAGAAGTGCCCTTCACATAACGCAACACACGCTTCACTGCTACCCAATGATCAGCCTTGGGGGCTATCATGAAGCGTGAAATGTAGCTCACTGCAAAATTGAGGTCTAGTGGCAGTGAGATAGGTGAGGCTGCCTTCTAGTTGCCTAAACAATGATTCATCAACTACTGGTCAGTCTGACTTAGCTGACATCTTAAGCCCTTTTTCCATTGGTGTGGAGGTAGGTTTGCAATCCTGTATTCAAAACTTATCGAGTAGAATTCGAGCATATTTGGACTTGGAGATTAAGATACTGCTCTCAGTATGCCAAACCTCAACACCTAAACAATAATGCAGAAGTCCCAGATTTGTCATGTCAAATGTGTTGCACAAATCCTGTGTGATCTCAACAATCAAATGTGTTGAGTTGCCAGTAATGATCAAGTCATCCACACAGACAACAAGAATAAGGATATCACTACCAGTATGTTTGACATACAAATTAAAGTCGAATGGACTCCTTTGAAAGCCATGATCTATAAGGTACTTGTCAATCTTGATGTGCCAAGCTCGAGGAGCCTGTTTTAGGCCATAGAGTGCTTTGACTAATCTGCACACCTTGTGTTCTTTACCATCAACCTTGAACCCTGGAGGCTGCGTCATGTAGACTTCTTCCTTCAACTCACCGTTGAGGAAAGCACTCTTAACATCCATCTGATGGACTTTCCAACCAAATTGGGCTGCTAAGGCAAGGATGAGCCGAATGGTACTCATCTTGGCTGTAGGAGCAAAGGTATCCTCATAGTCAATGCCTTCCTTCTGTGAGAACCCCCTTGCAACTAGACGAGGTTTGTACTTGTCAAGGGTTCTGTTAACTTTGTATTTCACCTTATACAGCCATTTGCAGCTAATGGGCTTCTTCCTTGGAGGAAGATCAGAAAGGACCCAAGTGTGATTCTTTTGAAGACTCTTGTATTCAACTTCCATAGCCTATTCCCACTCAGGAATTCCTTTAGCCTTTGAATATGTCTGAGGCTCATAAACACTGTGAATGTTGGCCATGAGAGCAAAATTAACTATATGATGCTGTTTGCTCTTGTTCCAGATGATCTCCCCTCAATGAGCTCATCATCACGAAGATCTCCAATAGTCTTAGCTCACCATTTTGGCCTCTAAGAAGAAGTGCCAACATTAGATGCAGCAGGAGGACTTGGAACTAGTTGTGGATCTAGAATTGGTTCAACAGGCAAAAAATCAAGATTATCCGGAGGAAAATTAGGTTGAGCATCATCAAAGATAGAATCTGCATCATCCCTCCCATCAGGTAGACCTAACGGAAGACGAACACCCAAATCAAAAGCCTTCAAGGCTTAATCCTTTGAATGTTGAACAAGCGAGGAAAGGGGAAATGGTCGTCGTTCTTTATCAAAGACAACATCTCGACTGAAGACAAGATGATTAGTGTATACGTCAATCAACCGGTAAGCCTTATGGTTGTCACTGTACCTTGTGAACATAAGCTTTTGACTCTTGGAATCCAACTTAGAGCGCTTAGCATCTAGAATCCATACATATGCCAAAGAGCCAAAAAATTTCAAATGATTGATCCTTGGTTTTTCGACCTATCCAAGCTTCCTCAGGAGTCGTACCCTTAACGACATGGGTAGGTGACTGATTAAGGAGATCAACTGCAGTGAAAATTGCTTTTGCCCAAAATTTGTTAGGAACACTCCTGTGTTGTAACATGGAGCGGGCCATCTCAACAATTGTACGATTGTGCCACTCTACAACACCATTTTGCCGAGGATTGTAGGGTGTGGTTAATTGGCGTTTAATCCCATGTGTATCACAAAATTTGGAGAATGCAGTAGGACAAAATTCCACCCCCCCCCCATTATCTGACCTAAGAGTGATTATGCAAGAACCAAAATCTTTTTCTGCTAAGGCCTTAAACTTCTGAAATACATTAAACACATGATTTATGTCTAAGAAAATACACCCACATTTTTCTATTGAAATCATTAACAAATAGCAAGAAATATCTACAACCAGTAACAAAAGGAGTATTCATAGGCCCACAAATATCAGCATGAACTAATTGCAGTACCTTAGAAGCTCGCCACGAGTCACCATCTGGAAACAATGTCGGATGCTGTTTCTTGGCCTGACAAGCTCCACACACATCGTGATGCTGAGTCTGAATATCAGGTAAGCCAGCTACAAGTCCCTCCCGAGCTAGCTGAGAGAGATAATGCACCATTAAGTGCCCGTATTGTTGGTGCCAAAGACTAGTGATAGCAAAAGTTTTGGCTGCCATGGCTAACTTCGGAGAATCACTTGTATCCACAAGTTTGTAAAGACCATGATCCTCGATGCCAACAACTACAGTAGTGTGAGTTACTCGATCAACAATGGAACATTTGGGCACACTGAAAACCACATCTAACTGAGGAGAATGCCGCATGATTTGACTGACTGAGAAAAGGTTGAGTTCCATGCCAGGAACTTAGTAGACATTGAGGAATATGAGATTCCTCCCGCCAGACTGAATCTAAACAGTGCCCTTACCAACAATTGTGTATTCTTTGCCTCCTCCAAAAACAACTGAATCAGTGAATGGAGAGTAGTCTGTAAACCAGTCACGTCGATGAGTGAAATGTCGCGAAGCCCTTGAATCTATGTACCAGGCAGAGGACTTTACATGATCTGCAAGCCTTTTAGCCATAAAAGCATAAAAGGCAGATTCCTTCTACTCAGTGTGCTTTGCAACATGTGCGTTTTGCTGAGACCCTCCCTACTTCTTTTGTTCAAAAGCCAAACGCTGACGACAATGCTTCTTCATGTGACCAAATTTGTGGCAATAATTGCACTGAATGTTCTTTTTCTTATAGATGTCTTGAGGTTGTCTCGAGCCTTTCTGTTGCGAAGGTTGACCTTTCCCTTTGTTTTTAGGCTGAGTTTTAGCTGCAAAGGCCTACTCTGAAGAGGATGATGAAGCACTACTACCAAACTGTTGTTTCCAACGGTCCTGCTGCAAGAGGATAGTATAAAGTTTCAGAAACTTTAGGTCAAATTTAGTAGACGTAATGTTGAGAGTCTCAATGAAATGTTCATAAGACTTAGGTAGGCTTTTCAGAGTGATCACGACAATGTCTTCCTCCATTTTCCGACAAATAGCCTCCAATTGATCTCGGATCTCTTGGATTTTGTTTAGGTGTGCCTGCAAAGTGGTCTTCTCATCCATCATTATAGAAAACATGTTTTTCAGGAAGAACACACGACTTTTGTTAGAGGTTTCATGCAAACCCTTCAAATTGTCCCAAATCTCCTTTGCTGATTTTCTAAGCAGAATTTGAGGTAGCCGATCATCGGTTACTGAAAGTTTAATAAGAATCACCGCTTCACGATTTTTCTCATCGGACTTTTCCTAGTCTTTGTCTGTAGTGGTGGGTCGAGTAACATTGCCGAGAATCATTTGATCAAGGTAGCGATATTCAAAGATGGTTATCATTTGTTGCTTCCAAGTTTTATAATTTTTTTCGTTGAAATGTCGACTGCCTTCTAACATAATGTTGGTTAAAGAAGCCATCTTCACGCTTTTCGAGGCTTGAAAATCGAGGTGTTGAGAAGAGGCTATGGAGGTTGAATACAAGAGTCTTCAGAAGAATCACACTTGGGTCCTTTCTGATCTTCCTCCAGGGAAGAAGCCCATTAGTTTCAAATGGGTGTATAAGGTGAAATACAAAGCTGACGGAACCCTTGACAAGTACAAAGCTCGTCTAGTTGCAAGGGCATTCTCACAGAAGGAAGGCATTGACTATGAAGAGACCTTTGCGCCTATAGCGAAGATGAGTACCATTCGGCACGTCCTTGCCTTAGCAGCCTAGTTTGGTTGGAATCTGCAATCGAAAAAAAATTTCGCCTTGAAATAAAGGGTCAAAACCCTAGATAGACCTGCAGAGACCCTAGGCCGCCATTAAAGCTTCAAAAATTGCAGAATTTTTTTTGGAAAATGAGTGCAGATCAATGCTGAAAATCATGCCTAGTAGGAAGGTTGAGCTAGGGCATGAAACACATTCAGAAAGGCGACACGAATGCGGCCCAAAATCTTCAAAAAATGTGAGCAAGAAAACGTCTTCAAAAGAGCCAAAAACGTGACCAGACTGTGAGCACAAACGTCAACGGATTGCAGACAAAGGGCGAGCTCAAAAACAATGAGAAAACGCAGGCATCAAAACCCTTAAAATCGTGTCCAAGAATGAAGACAAAGCACAACCACGAACAAAACAAAGGCGCATCAAAATGCAGTTAAAGACTGAAAATGTGACCAGAATAGGGGCTCAAAATCGCACCAAATTGTGCCAGAGAAATGAAAAAATGTGTCCAGAATTCGAAGAACTTCTGACAATGCAGCCAAAAAAAAATGCCCACGAAAATGACCACAATTTTTCCAGGAAGAGGATCACGATTTTTCCTTTGAAAAAATCCATGATTTTTTTTTTTTTTCAGAATGCAAAGCCCAAGAATTGTAGAAGAAAATAATTTCGAAAAATACAAGAGATTTCCAAAAATCTAAAAAATTCCTTACAAATTTTTATTTGAAAATCTTTTGAAAAACAAGTTCCCGATCTGATACCATAATACGCAAGTAATTGGTAATTTATTTGATATATTAACAATAAGCAATGTGCTCAATAAATAGTTTACAAGATTTACAAAATAAGCAAGTTTCCAAAATAGAAACTATAGATAAGATTAGAAACTATCTTATCACAATATTTACAATTAGATACAATATTGAGCATTAAATAAACAAATAACAAATAGTATTTTAATACTTTTCATCTTTCAAATTACATAGTGGAGTAGGTTAGATTGTTGAGTTCATACTAGATTTAGTGATCATTAGAGACATGAAGCCTAGTGAAATTGTTGCTGTTGGGATGGTTGAGATCATTCATCTTGTTTGTATAGCTTTTCACATTTTCTCCCTAATGATCTTGCAATTCCTTTGAATGATAGTCATGCTCATCTCCTCCACCCCTTGTTTATTTGGAGTTCAATGTTGACATGGCTTCTAGAACTCTAGCTCAATAGGATCATTCTAGTCTTTTAGAGTCAACTTTGTGGGAGAATAATTTTTTTAGGCATTGCAGATTTGTTTTGTGAGTCCCATCTTGCAGATTTGACAAACATAGTTGAGGATATCGATTTCCTCTTTGATGACAATTATAACACACCTATTATTTCATTATCGTTGCTTTTGTGGATTGTTCTTGACGAGTCTTCACAATCTTTTAGATTGGTTTCACCTCATTGCATTTCGACATCCTTCGTTTCCAACATGTGGACGCTTGAGCAATTTTTAGAGCTAGATATCTTGAGAGTTCTTGCTTCATCTCTCTTCTTGGAATGGGAGTTTCTTCTACATACACCATTGGATTTGTTTCTCTTAAGGGGAGAAATGTTGTTTGTCTTTTTTGGGTCATCTTCAAAATCCATCTTTGAGCTTATTCACCATTGGGATAGGAGTTAGTTCTTTGTTGGGGGGGTAATACATAGTCTTTGTTTTTCTCTTCTATGGGAGGATATTTATTGTACCTTAGTGGATAGATGTAGTCATTCGGGTGTTTTGTCGAGTCCTCTTTTCTTCCATCACATGTACATGTTTTTTTGCTTTTTTTGGAAAAGAGTTTTCTCACACGAGGTTTTCTCCTTTATTTTGGTTGTGAGATTTATTTATTTGTATTTGCATACCTAACATGGCCTTGTAGCTAGGACCCATCCACACATCCTTGCATTTCATCATATTCACTATGTTGTGTTTAAGGGGGGTGTTGGTGTGAAGATGGTATATTACCTAACTAGTTTCTTATTAGGTCCTATTCACACAAGCATACCTAAGCTTATTCAGGTCATGCGCTTTTTGTGTCTCATGTCATAAGACTAAGACACATGTCATGATCTTATTCTATCTTTGGGTTTTATTCTTTGTATTTATATTGTATTATTATGCATGTTGCATTTAATGAATTCTTAAGCTTCATAGCAAATCAATTGCTTCTCTCTAATGGGAAAGGGTGTTTTGGTTTTAAGTGATCCTTGGGCTATTGTAGCATTGAATCAACAACTCTTACATGCCTAGTTGGCTCCACAAAGCCCTTGCTTTTTGGGATATTGTTGGGATGGCAAGGGCAATTTTTTTTTTTATCAAGATGGCGAGGGGATGTTCTCGAGATGTCATTGTGTCCTTGGAATGCCCTCGGTATGGGTATGGAGCAAAAACTCCTTCGGACAAACATAGCTACAAAATCATTATTGATGGAATGCCCAACAATATGCATGATATTAAGATTATAGATTTAACAAAACATAGTACTATGTACAATTATTCTTTATTTGGGCTAGTAAAGAAAAATCAACCTCTAACTTTGAGTCACTCTCTATATCAAGTTGAGACTTATGCAATGAGACCCTAAATTGTCAACCGCACAAGATGTACAAAACTGATTTCAAAGTTGAGAACACAAATGATAATTGATAATGCAAGCCAGTTGTCAAATTATAAATATTAAAGATAAACCAAAATGTTTTATATCTTGTGTTATTGGTTTGGTGGGGGATCGAGCTAGGGTTTTACGAAAGGGTTATGGGTTCATTTGAGATGAACTTGGTATTTCTAAATAAAGTTGTTCCTTAAAGTCGTAAGTTTTCCATTATTACTTAAAAACAAGTTGTTCAACTCTAGTATTGTTCAAATAATCGATGTTTGTTATTAAACAAAGGAGACGAAGGCTCCTTAAATAGAATTACAAAGACAATGTTTCTAATAGAAACAATCTTTAACAAAAGACGAAGATAGAAACTTTCTAACTAAGACTAAGACTAAGATGACCATTAAAGAAATTACATTATTCTAATACCCTTCCTTAATGGTCATTCTTCAAACTACCTAGAGAAATGATTGAGAAGGCTGCCCCCTTCTTCTTAGAATGCTTCTGCAACAAAAGACAAGAACTTGCCATTAACTCTGCCACTTGAGATGAGTTTGCCACCAACCCTCCTAGAAACTACAGAACTTCTGGAAATAACCAAAACTGATCACAAAACATCCAACCTGATGTTGGGTAATAGAACTGTCCCTCTCTGTAACCAAAGACACACTGAGAATAGCTGTCACGATTTTGAGGAAAAAATCGCAAAACCTTGAAATTGAAGTTTACAAAGCATTGTTTTTTTGTTGTTGAAAAAACCGGTGAAAACCCACAAAGGAATCCCACGCAATTTTGCAAATTACAGAAGCCCAGAGACAATTTTTCAAGATAAAATTGAAAAAACCAAACGTGTAGCTGGCACAAAATCTAAGACACAGGTCAACATACAAAACATCGTTTTTAAGGAACAACGACAAAACCTTTCTAGAAACTAGAGAGCCCTCTCGGACTACGAAAACCCTGACTAGGGCATACAAGAGCAAACCCTTAATTTTTGAGGAAAACATTATAAACCCCCATGATTTTTTTAGCCGAAAAATAAAAAAACCAAAAATAATTTTTAAGGGTGAAAATTAGGAAAACCCATCACAGGTTTTTGTAAGGGACAAAAATATTAAAACCCAACACATATTTTTGCAAGGGACAAAAATATTAAAACCTATCAAAGAGATTTTTTTCAAAGAAAAAATATATTAAAAACCCATCAAACATTTTTTTAGGGGAAAACAATATTAAAAACCCATCAGAATTTTATCAGGGACAAATAGTTTTTGTTTGTACGATGACCATTAAGGGAGGGTATTAAAATATTTAATGTAATATTAATGGTCATCTTTGTTTTAATTAGTCGCCAGTTAGCTTTAGTTTGTTTTAGCAATTTCCTATTTTTTAGCTTTAGTTTTCGTTAGTTAACGATTGTTTCTTTTAGAAACATCGTCTTGTAATTTCTTTATAAGGAGTCTTCGTCTCCTTTTATAAATCATGCAATCATGAATATCAGTAATATTTTCAAGGATCACTTGTCATCAAATTTGGGTTCAAATGCTTTGATGAACATGATTAATTGATTGAACCATTATGAGTGCAAAACAAAATTATCATAATTTACAAATTTTAAAGACAAAAAGCAAAGAGATTTCCTTCATTATGAATGCAAAACAAAAATATCATTCATCCTTGTCGAACTTTCATTCTTTCTTTACATTGCACAAGATAGAGTTGGAGATTGATTGTTGAACATTTCAAAGTGGTTGGTTTGGCATTCCTACCCATGCGAGAGCCCATTTGTTGCCATACAAGAATTTTTTTGTAAAAGAGGTAGGGTGGTTTTTTCAAGTTTTTGTTTTTCTTTTCTTGCATTTTTTTAATTTACAAATGAACTCTTTTTTTTTTTTTTTCTATTATGAATTTATGCATATGCTTAATTTTTTTAAATGAGTCGAGTTGTTATATATATATATATATGTATATATATATATTTGATAAAAGGTAAAGGGGGTTTTTGAAATGGCCCCAACCCTTTTACAACCAATTTAACAAAAAACCATAAAAGGTAGTTGTCAAACAACACAATGTAAGTATAACCTCAACATAATTTTAGTATTCCATAGACTCAACTCTTTTGTTTTTTTTTTCTATTATGAATCTATGCATATGCTTAATTTTTTTAAAATGAGTTGAGTTGTTATATATATATATATATTTGATAAAAGGTAAACGGGGGCTTTTTGAAATGGCCCCAACCCTTTTACAACCAATTTAACAAAAAACCATAAAAGGCAGTTGTTAAACAACACAAAGTAAGTATAACCTCAACATAATTTTAGTATTCCATAGACTCAAGCACCATTAGAAATAAAAACCATATGAGACCATAAACAAAATTGCACCTGCATACAAACCTACACCAACATGGGAAATCTTATAAGTGTGGGATTTGACTTGCAAGATAGCCTTCAGGGTTTTAGAAGTTGACTCTTTGTTTGATTCTCAAAGGGTGGGCCTCGTCCCCAATGGAGGCTCCAAGAGTAGCTCGAGTGGGGCATGTGTCGGCATCGAGAAGATTGTTGGGCATTAAGGTCATACCATATTCGGGAATGGAAAACCACTTGGGCATATGAGCTGAAGCACTCCCTTTCAGTTACAATGACCTCATCATGATAACGAGTGCGAGGCTCCAGGTGTCTTTTTTTGTTGTCTTGTGAATTTTGCCTCACCAAGGTCGCTGTGCCTATATATTTAGGGGTTTTATTTTTTGAAGGGTCCTCAATAATTAGTTTTGATAACTATTACCAAAGAGAACAATATTGTAATAATTTTAGTTTTTGAATAGAAATTGTAGTAGTTCTTGTTTTTCATCCTAAGACCTTAATAGGTGCCCCTCGCTAGAAGGATTGAATGGTTTATACTATGCCTTTGGGCCTTTGTATTTTGTTCTCCGCTCAACAATGAAGAGGATGTGGTGTTTTGTGTCAAATTGTATGGAATCGGTAGCTGTTTGTTATTTTTGTTCTTTGCTTCGATACTGTGGACTTTAGTTTATATTGCAGAGTTAAAATCATGCATATGCTCCTTTAAATTGTCTGTAATGTTTTAAAGGTTTTAATATATATTATGCAAATGTTAGGAATGGATACACTAGTAGTCTTGGTGCATCACCTTAGTTAGCTTCCTTTAAGTTCCTTTTGCATTTCCTTCTTGCCCTTTTCTCCTCAAAACATTTGAAGAGCTAGCTTCTAAAATCCCAAAGGTCGCTTTACAGATTGCAATTTCGGTCCCACGTTTGTAAAGCTTCCCATAGGACGTTGCTTGCCGAGAGCGAAGGTTTTAGGCATCAACACTCAACACACAAACAATCATGTGATCTGTTCCAATTCCAATCTGCATTGTTGCGTGTAGATTCAACTTCTCACGCACGACCTTTTGCCTTTAACATTTGGAGCAAGAAAACTTCACGGCTTTTGTCAATTATGAAATTGTTTTTCAATGGAAAACTTTAGCAAATTCCTGAATTAAAATATGGTCCATTTGGGGGGAAACACGGTTGTCAAAGTGGCCAAAATATTAACACTTGTGCATGATGAGGATCCATAAACCAACAAAAACATTGTATCAATGAATCAATGACTTTGCTGCCTCTTGATTTCTCATTAAGCTCTTTGCAAAATGGACCCTGCCAATGTCAATTATGAAATTGTTTTTTAATGGAAAACTTTAGCAAATTCCTGAATTAAAATATGGTCCATTTGGGGGGAAACACGGTTGTCAAAGTGGCCAAAATATTAACACTTGTGCATGATGAGGATCCATAAACCAACAAAAACATTGTATCAATGAATCAACGACTCTGTTGCCTCTTGATTTCTCATTAAGCTCTTTGCAAAATGGACCCTGCCAAGTGCTAATCTTGGATAAATCTGCCAATAGTGCTATGTTTAAACTTTGAAAAATTCTTATGTGTGGCGATACTCTCCCTTAAAACTGTTTCCCGTGCCAGTCTCAACAAAATGGTCAAAAAGATAACCTAGTAACTTGATAGTGACACTTACCCAAAGAAAAAATGAATAGCAAAGCACTATAGGTTTGTTTCATAGCAACGAAGGAGTTGAATTTCCAAACGAGGCTTCTCTCTTTTTGAAAAATTTCTTCATTCATGCCTTGTATTTGGATTTCTTGTTGAATGCTTTCCAATTCCTTAGCAACACCCCTTTTAGCAATGAAGATCTTATCAAAGGAAGATTTATTCCAAGATCTTAAGTTCTTGATGTTTTTGAGTTTTTGTGTGCATTTGAACATAGCTTTCCCAATGAAAAAAATATCCCACCACTCCTTGATTTTGTCCTTGAGATTTGGATGTAAAGACCACATTTTTTCAAATCTAAATGGAGCACCTTTCCTTCTTTTAAGGTTATCCAATTGAAAACTAGTGGGGAATGGTACGATCCAACCCTAGGGTGGGATGAAAGATAGAGTAAGAGAACATATAGTCTAGTGAGGTGAAAAATCTATCAAGTCAAAGTTGGATTAAAGAAGCTCCCGTTCTTCTATTTGACTAATTATATTGAGCTCCTCTTAGTTCATTGCCCAAAAACACACATGAGGAAATAAAGTCTGCAAAGTCATCCATGTTGTCTATATAGGTTTGAAAAAGCCTCCATTCATCACTCAAGAAAAGGAGAGAGTTGAAATCTCTAACAACCATTTGTCTAGTGTTAACGTGCAAAGTTTTAAAAGCATTGAGCTTTTAAAAAAAAAATTCTTTCCCTTGAGAGTTTGGGGCATAAACTTTTGAAACTATGCACGAGAAGTTTCCTTTGAGATGAGAAAGGTGAATATCAATATGATGGGAAGATGAATTCCACAAAGAGTAGATCCCTCTAGAAGCCCTCAATGTATTGATCCTAGTTGAATGTGCTATTGACCAAACCTTATTCTTATAGGATTAAAATTTCTAAAAGCATTTTTCTTTCTTGAATGAGGGAAAAATCAGGATTAGTAGTTCTCCTTAGATTAGAGAAAAGATCATGCTAGTGTTGTTCAAACCCCAAATGTTCCAAGAAATTATTTTCATTTTAGTTTTAGGTGTTGATATGGTTTAAGTCAAATCCAATGCACCTTGAAATCCATCCACAATCTCTTTTGAGGTTTCTATTTGATTGCTTGTTGATATGGGCACTTGACCTTAGAATTAGAACCACGTTTGCTTTTTTTTTTTATGCTCCTAGTCTTCCTTTGCTCCACAGGGGAATGAACCAGTTTCGGGCTTGAAAGTAAATTTTCAAGATAGTTGAGGGCACTTGCAAAGGGGGGGGAGGAGACACCAGGGGGGGGATTAGTTCCTAGAATTGATGATTGAGGAGCTGCGATATCTTTTATCGGAGGAACAACAACCTTTAAGGCTAGGAGGCCATTAGATGTGACACTCTCAAAGGCCAAAGTACTTTCAATTAAATGTTCTCTAATGTTGAGGTGCCAACATCCTCTAGAGTTGAGACTAGAGGCTCAAAAGAGTTAAAAATCTTTGAAGGTTGTAAGAAGTTGTCGAAGTTAGTTGACCCAACTTAGAGCCCATATTGACAAGGGAGACTGGTTGGGATGCCATAGGGGTATCTTCTTAGCCTCTTCAATAATGAGAGTTGCTTCCTTGAGATGTTGGTAGGATAGTCCTTTGCCATATGTTCTAGTAGAGTGATAGGTGAAACATGCGAAAGGAGATCTTTCAAAGACTAAGCTTTGTTTGCACACCGCAAATTTGGACTTTAAAGAGATCTTTGAGGTGGGGGGATAATATGAATTGATTTAGACACATATCAAAGCAAAAACCAATCTCCTATGAGATTCAGTTATCGAATCTATAGAAAATAGTTGATTGAAGGAGGTAGTAATGCCTTTGAACACTTCTTCCGACAATTTCGACAGAAAACCCCAAAGATAAGGAAGTCAGGAAAAAGCCTTTAGTCATGATCAATATGACCAATTGATCTTTTAGATTCCATTTTTTCACCACCTACGGGAGAACATCATCTATGTTGGGTCTTTGACATAAAATTTTCCCTCTACGGAAGTCTCCATTTTTGTTACAACTCTTTCTACCACCTCATTAGGGACATTGATTGAGATTTCCCTAGAGATTGGGTCCTTGGAGATAGCGACATACTTGATGATTGCACTGCCTTTGCCTTTGTTACGACAAGAAGCACTACTTTTTCTTGGCAATTTCAAAAGACCTGCCCAAGATCAACTTGCTCTATATGTGAAGGATGTCCAATATCATTCGCAGTTGTCTACTTATTGAAAGGAGGCCTTGGTATGGTGTCTACAAACATGTCTTGAAATATCCAAAAAGGATTGATTAGTGGACACCAGTGGACTCATTTCCAACAAAGGGGGACATGTTATAAGGGACGAGAGCTTTTTCAATCATAGAAATGTAGTAGAACCTTTGCAGATTTCAAAATTTTCATTTTCCCAGTCAAAATTAGAATCCTTCGCCATCCCACTCTAAAACCCATTTTCATTTGTTTCACATATGTTGTTTATTGAACTTGTTGCTATAGGGATCACAATGATAGCTAGTTTTAGCTCTATTGGTTGACCACACTTCAAAATGGACCCAAATTTTTCCCTTTGGAAATATGTTGATATGGTACAACAACTTCTAGGTGGTGCAGGTTATATTTGGATTTACAATGGGTGTGGCATCAAGTATTTAAGCTCTTACAGTTAGAGGAAAGCCCATTTGTGGCATATTCCTACATTGGTTGTCAAAGCTTTCCTAGGGAAAAGTAATGTACCCATTCCACTAGAGCAAGTCATAGCATATATTAATGAGTAGGAAAATGTAATCAAGCAACAAGTTGCAAATCAAGCTGTTCTTTGTCAAAGGAAAGATCTTGATGAGTGAGGCCATCCATTTTTGGTCACACATAAGAGATCGAAGGAACTATTGGAGGTGGCATTTCACAATGAGTCTCAAGAGATTGCCAATCGACACATTGTGAGATGTATCTTTTCAAATGAACTGGCTTTCAATGTTGTTCTCGGCAACAAATGATAAAAGCAGTTAATGAGGCTCCAAAAGACCATAAGGGCTTGGGTTTTGAGAAAGGTGTGTAGTATTGTTTGGAAAAGGAGCTAAAGTTTGTAGAGGATTCATTGAAAACCATAAGGGATCCATGGGTCAAGATAGGGGTGTCTGTTGTTTTTGATGGATGGAAAAATGCAAGAAAATTGACCATTCATCAATGTCATTATAGTGTCCTCTAAAGTGGCAATGTTTTTGAAAGTAGTGGATTATGAGGGGGAGGTGAAGGATGGTGCATTTATTGCTAACATATTCATGACAACCATTGAGGAAGAGGGGCGACAAAATGTTGTTCAAGTCATAGTGGATAATGCCAAAAATTATAAAGCAACTGGGGCTGAGAAGCATTATTCACACATCTTTCAGACACTTTGTGGGGTCCACTTCCTCAATCCTATGTTATAAAAAATTGGCACCAAAATTGATTTGATCAAACGGGTGTATGTTGAGGCCAAAGAGATCCAAATGTTCATCACTAACCACTATATTTCTTAAGGCATATTTAGAACATTCTTGAAATTGGGGTTATTGAAATTTAGTGAAGTGAAATATTTATCTGAATAAATATCTTTCACTTTAGTAATTTAAATAAGTCTATGTTTTCTTATTTAATAATATCTATATTTCATTTTCATTTTCAAATAGGTTGCTAAGACTTGTTTTGCCTCAACACAAGTGTCTTCAGACGATTTGTGAAGGTTTGGGAGACACTTTCTAACATAGTCATTAGTCAAAATTGGTTCATATGGAGGCAATCTAGCATTGTAAGGGCAACAAGTATTAAGTGGATCCTAGATGACATTTGGTGGTATTGTGTTGAATATATTTTCAGTTTCATTGATCCCATATTGAGTATGATTTGTTATATGAACATGGATATGCCTTGTTTAGTAGAGATATATGATGGTGTCGAGCCAATGGCTAAGAAGATGAAGACCATCATAAATGAGAATGAGCAAGATCTTGAAGAAACCACCCAATCACATCTTCTTGCCTTTGCATCGAGTCCCAAATATTTTAGAGCTGAGATCCTTTGTGTGTTGACAAGGATTGCTCTATTTAGTGATACTGAAGTTAGCCAAGGATACAAGGCAACATTTTGTAGATTCTTCATTGATCTTGAATTGCATGGTGCAGTTAGAATTGAGTTCATGGATTTTGTACACTCCAATGACTTTGGTATTGATATTCCTCATGACAAGTTTAAGGTAAATACTCACAATTGATGTTATTTCCATGGCCACACACACCTACAACCTCTTGCGATTAAAATTTTATTGCAAGTAAGTTTATAATTTTTTTTTCATCTTTGAAGTTTCATTTATAATTTAAATTTTTAAATTTTAGAATTCTCTAATTTTGTCTTAATAGGTTTCTAGTTAGTTTGGATCTTAAAGGAATTGGAGCACATACTCCATCTACTCAACGAAGCACAATTGACTACACTTAGAGAAGGTAGAGGACTTAGTGTTTGTGCATTCCAACTTGTACCTCCTTTCACACAAAGAAAGTGACCACATGGAAGTGGGATATTGAGCTAGAGTACATTGATTTGGATTCTTCCACTTCCCAATTCACTACACTTGATGTTGAGGACATGTCAACTAGTGAGCATGAGAGTGCTAGTGGCATTGCTTGTGGTTCTTCAAACATACTAGTAAATAATATACTAGATATAACCTACCACACCAATACCCCTATTGTAGTTTTGAAAAGTAAATAATAAAATTTGTTTTAAGGATACACTTTTATCCTAAGTAATTGAATTCCAATATTCTTTGGCTCGTTTAGTCAATCTTGATTCTAAGTAATTCTACTATGAGATAAACTAAGTTACCGGTCCTTAATAGGTTTCTAGTTAGTTTGGATCTTAAAGGAATTGGAGCACATACTCCACCTACTCAGTGAAGCGCAATTGACTACATTTAGAAAAGGTAGAGGACTTAGTGTTTGTGGATTCCAACTTGTGCCTCCTTTCACACAAAGAAAGTGACCACAAGGAATATGACATAAGGAAGTGGGATATTGAGCTAGAGCACATTGATTTGGATTCTTCCAATTCTTAATTTGCTACACTTGATGTTGAGGACAAATCAACTAGTGAGCATGAGAGTGCTAGTGGCATTGCTTGTGGTTCTTCAAATATCCTCGATTGTCTTGGGGATGACCAAATGTCCCAAGGAAATCAGGCCTCCTTGGTAGGTGTCTTAGGGATACATCCTTGGTTTCCTTGTGGTTAGCTAGGGTTCCCTCGCCATTCAATAGTCTTAGGGACATTGGGGGAATGAGGATACAAGGTGGATTGATGGGATGCATTCCCATGTTACTAAGTTTAATTATTTTAATTTTATTGTTTAAGATACTCTTAACATTGTTCTTTCAAATTGTACATTAATACTCTTTCAACATATTAGTGTGAATATTTTTACTTTGTTGAGGCATAGTTGTAGGGGGTCTATTATTGAGTTGTATATTTTTTAGATCTTTAATATTATTGCAATGCTTGTTGTTGGGCATTTTGTCATTTTGTAGCCTTGGGGCCCTTTTTTTGTACTTAAAACAACAATTTTTTTTGTTGTTGTTGTTGCTACTATACTTGAATTAGTGAACATTGAATATTGAAATTGGTGCATTGTCTGAATGTGTCAACTTGAATCTTGATATCATGTATAGCTCAACTTGTAAACAATTGTATGGCCTCTTGGATTGTTGTCCTCGAGATGCCTTGCCATCCCCCCATTGTTCTTGTCCTAGAACCACATGACATAGAATAGAAAGTGTAAAGTTTTTTCTTCAATATCTAAAAGAGGTATTATTGGCTATATTTATTACCATTGTATAGAAAATTCTTTGCTTTTGTACTAATATGCATGCATTTTGAACATTGGTACTTTCAATTATTGACCTTCAAGTTTGGTTGGAATGCTAGCCAAACTTGGACTAGTTCAAATTGGGAGACTCATCCTAGACCACATTTTGCTTGGCCTTGGACTTGGCCAAGGCCTTGCCTCAAGCTTGTGGATTCTTTCTAGGCATGTTAAGATGTGCCTAGGCTGAAAATGTAGGTCTAGGGTATGAACCCAAGGAAAACCTAGGAAGAGTTTGCCAAGTTCCTCAAAGAAATGATTTTGTAAGCAAAAATTAAAGAAAACTAACAATGATTTTGTAAGCAAAAAAAGAAAGAAAACTAACAATGATTTTGCAAGCAAAAAAGAAAAAGAAAACTAACAATGATTTTGTAAGCAAAAAATTAAAAAAACACTAACAATGATTTTGTATTTATTTTCCTTGTGTAGTTGCACTAATATAAACCACTTGATTTATCTTTAACATTTGACACTTGACATAGAATTATCAATTATCAATTGTGCTCTTCATTTTTTGTGCAATTGTTGTTTGGGGTCAAATGAACAAACATTGAACAAGTGCACAAAACAAGGAAGAAATAGAGTAACAATGGAAACTAAATGAAATTATAGAAGATACAAAGGGCCACCAATATGTGAAACTCAGTTGTGGCATGCTACATAATCCTAGATATATACATGTAGTGACTCTACCCAAAAACTCAATTTGTTTCTCTTAGATGGTCAACTAGTTTAAATGACTAAGGCTTATCATTATATAGCTCATGCCACTTGTGTTGCAAGATAGGATAGAATTTGGTTGCTAAAGTAAGTGCGTGGTTAGAAAGGTAGCTCGACTAGCATGTTCTCGTCTGACAATGACCAATCCATCCATTCCTTAATAATTTTGAGTTGACATTCCTTTAATCCCAGAGTTGACATACGTCAAAAGATCTAATTCCTTTATGTGAGAGGAGTATCTAGACAAAATGAACAACTTCTTGACATTTGGCATTGATTGATCATTGTGAAGTATGTGCATGGGAAATGGTTTGTGCAAAGGCTCAACGAAAGGCCTTTGGCACAAAAGAACTTGCACTTAGTAGAGATGCTCAAGGATGTGTCAATAGGCAACAAAATGGGTAGGATGCCAAAACCCTCCCAACACAACATGATGCACATGTTTAAGCCAATGCATGACCAATCACCACAAAATGACATGTGTGGAAGGTAGGCTTGTGTATGGGAAGCTAAACATCTATTTTTGGGTGATGCAAGATTGTATTGATCCAAGGATGCTCCTGCATTGTAGACCATTGGTAAAATTTAAATTATGTGTGGTGCTCACAATATGATTATATGGACAATTAATTCAACCAGCCAAGTCAGCTTGCTTCAGCTTCAAAAATTCCATTTCACTATACTCACTCTATCGAGTCTTTGTGCCTTATCCAAGATTTGTATGATTTCCTCACATTTCATTATTGATCTCCATTCTCCAATCAAGCACTTTTAATGGATTTAGGTGTATGTTAGGACTATAGATGAGCTCCTAACCTTTGAATATCAATAATCTCCTTTGGTAGCAAGTTGTAATGCCTCCACTTGAGCAAAGTTGCACTATGGCATAAAATTCTTGGTCGCAGACAAAATATCATTGTCAAGCCTCATTTAACTATTGGCTGAAATACTCGATTAGTGTACCCTCTTGACTCGATACAACACCAATTGCTATTTTGTTGGGATTACATTCAACTTGAACAAGTTTCCAAAATTTAGGAGCGCGAGCACGAGCTCCTTGGTAACTTTCTTCTTCAAGAGCACAATTCTCTTAGTAACATTAGTTGTCCACCTGAACCCTCTTTTTTGTGTACAATGCATCAAGGGAGCACAAATGCCAATGATGTTTTTGATGAACTTTCAATAGAAGCTTGCCAACCCATAGAAACTTTTGGCCTCCATCATGCTTCTTGGTTTGGGTCATTCAACAATCGTGTGGACCTTCTTAGGGTCCATTCAAAATCCACCTTGAGATATCACATATCCCAAGTATGGTAGCTCCTTCATGAAGCCGCATGTCTTTAGATTTATGCGTAAGTCTTCTTTCCTTAGTAACTCCAATGCTTGCTATAGGTGTGCAAGATGCTCCTTTGTCTTGTTGAACACCTGTTGAGAAACTACTCTAGAAACTCGTTCATTTGTTGCATCAACGTGCTCGGGGCATTTGTCGCATTGAATGGCGTTACCATCCATTTATACATACCTTCCTTTGTTTTCAATGCGGTCTTCCATTTATCTCCTTCCTTAATCTTGATCTAGTGATATTTGTTCATGATGCCTATCTTGGAGAAGTAACACACTCCATTCAAGCAATCCATTAGGTTGTCCATGTGCAACAATGAAAACTTGTACCAGATGGTGATCTTATTGACTACATGGGAATTCGTCCACATCCTCCATTCTCCATCCTTCTTTGGTGCAAGTACTACACACATTGCGCAAAGACTCAAGTTTTCCCTTTTCAAATCTTGTTCCAACGATTCTTCAACTTGTTTGTTTAACCTTGCACTCATGTCAAGACTCATTCTATGTGATGCGTTTGGCAAATCAGAACTTGTAATCAAATCCATGTAATGTGAGATGTTTTGCATTAGCGACTTGCTTGGGATTCCTTCATCAATCACATTTAGCTCAACAACTTCTTGCTCATTAGAGCTGTGTTCCTCCATATGCTTCTTTTGTGCAATCTTGACTACTAGCACATAACAATTTTGTAAATCTCCAATCTCCTTGAGAAACTCTTTTGTTGACAACACCACTTTGCCGTTTTGTGTGGACTCCTTTTCATCCTTCATGGGAAGTAATGTGAACTTCCCATCCTTCTTCCTGCTCTACGAGCCATCATCATTTGTTCACTTGTAATGCAACAATACTTCACACAAAAGCTTCATTAATGGAACTCTCTTTGGTTGGAGGTCAAATGAATAGTTCTTGAATAGGTGCACAAAGTACACAAACTAAAGCACAAGGAAGAATGACAATAGTGGAAACCAAATAAAATTGTAGAAAATAATGGAAAGAAAACAAAGGGCCACTAATATATGAAACTTAGTTGCACAATGCTATCCAATCCTAGAGATATATGTGCGAAGATTCTCTACATCTACAATCAAGCTTTAAGCTCTATTCAAAAACCCAATTTGTTTCTCTTAGATGGCCAACCTATTCAAATGACTAGGTCTTTTTATTATATAATGCATGCCACTTGTGCTACCACATAGGATAGAAGTTGAAGCTGCAATAAATGTGTGGTAAAAAAGGTAGCTGACTAGTAGGGTGTTGTTTGGCAAAGAACAATCCAACCGCTCAATAAATTCAAGCTAATATTCTTTCGACTTCAAAACTAACAAATCATAATATTAATGGTGCTGTATGATAGAAGCTTTGTAATAGAATGGCCAACTCCCGCGCTTTTGACATCCGTTGATCATTGTGAAGTATGTGCATGGGCTCAACGATGGATCTTTGGCACAAAAGAATTCACATTTGGCAAAGATGTGCAGGGATGTGCCAACCAGCATCAAAACATGCAAGATACCGAAACCCACCCAACACAAGACAATGTGTGCTTAGGATAGTGCATGGCAAACTACCACAGCACATGGCACAAAATAAGGTGGCATGTGGGAAGCTAAGCATCTATTTTTGGGTGATGCAAGATTGTGCTAACCTAAGGATGCTATTGCTTTGGTTCTGTATTTAATTTTGTACAGTTATTTATTGTTTTTATATAGTTTAAATACTTTATACATATTATATGGCTGAACCCAGCTGCACCAAACCTAGGAAATGATAATTATTGGCTCATCACCGAACCTTAAACATGACAAAAATCATAATTCATGCTGAGTGAAGAGATTAATAGTGGCAGAGTATCAACATGTGAACTTAAATAAATAATTGTTAATCTTCTAGGTTTTTACATATAGGAAATCAATGTGTTGAGAGCATTTCAAAACTACACAAATACTTGGGTGGTTGTTGTGCTGAGTCTTTCAGAGGTATGATCCTCACCCGAGAGTTTATTTATTAATTATATTAGTAAATCAGAGGACGAAGATTATAGCTTAGCACAGTTAATTGGATTTGGGTTTTTAGTTTCTAATATGTAGGAGAACTTCAATCTGGGATCAAAGACCATTTACATTGACCTTAGGATACCTAAAAGCATCTGTTTCATGTTCTGAATTTTGTTTTCAAATCCCAGATTGCAGTCTGTGCATTGTGACACTTGTTCTTGATGATGGTGATCGATCAACCTCCTTGGGCGTTGTCTTTACTCTTTCTTAGATGAGTGAGGATCTCATTAGTGTTTGACAATAATTCCATCTTCCTTTATAATACATTCAGAATCAGATGTAATGTCTCAATGTCTGTTATCTTTGCATCAAAATATATAGAATGCATGTGATGCATTAAATTGCTAAATGCAGCTGTGTGTTATTTAAATTGCACTCTTGTGGGGTTTGAGATGTGTCATGGAACTGGTGTGATAGAGGTTATAGAATATGACAAAAACATTCCTTGGTGGCCCCAAATATTTAGGTCAAGGAAAAATCAAAATAGAATACAACTTGTTTCATTGTTGTGATGGCTGGCACATATTGCTCATTTTTTGTCTTGATGGATTTGGGATGCTAGTGCTAGTAGTATTCCTTATCCTTGCAGCATGCAATGCTGCCTCAAATCATGTAACCCAGGTTATTGGCCAAATCTTTCGTGCTCATATGGCACCTAGAGCATATAAATGAAGAAATGCTGTGATCCAATTTTCTTTGAGGAAAACATTGTTCCTGAACCTTGCAGCATGTGATGCTCCCCAAAATTATGTAAACTAGGTTATTGGCTAAAGCTTCAATGCTCGTATGATACCTAATTTGCACTTCTTAGGCCATCATAGATCACAAATGAAGAGATGTTATCCAGTTTTCTCTGAGGCAAAGATGGTTGATCATCTAACCAATGGGAATTGATGAAAATTCATGATGTACACACTCTTTTACTTTCACTGTCTCACTCCCTATGGAATTAGGATGGCTTTATATGTAAACAAACATTAGTCTCTTTTATTATTTTTTCAATGTTTTTTTGGTTCATGACATCTTCCTGATTTTATCCCAATAAATTGGAAAAAATCTTTTTCTTTTGGTTTGTTGAGAAATTCTTGAGAAAGAATTTTGCTTCCATAATTGAGACCGATTGACACCCTTGACACTGCTCCTATCAAATTGGTGTCCTACCTTGCTAAGAAATTAAAATTTTTGGTGGCGAATTCTTATCTTTTCATCAAATATTCCACCCATTTTGTTGATTTCATTAATCTAAGACAACAAGAATGAAAAATGGAATTTTCATTGGACAGATTCACAAAGGAGGTGTCCATTGAAACAGATTGTTGACACCGTTGGTTCTCCTACTTACCAATTGGTGGCCTACCTTGCTAGAAGCTAAAATTGTTGGAAGGGAATACTTGCTCCTTCGTTAAAGATTCACCCCTTTTGTTGATTTCATTAAAGAAAAAGAGAATGCAATTGAAATTCTCGCAAGTTTCGATTTGGTGTTGTCATTCATTAAGTTTTTGATTGGGGAGGTTATTGAGTTGGTAAGATTCTTGCTTTTTCGGGTGTATTATTTGAGCAATTGGAAGGGGTTGCAATGGGCTCACCTCTAACCTTGGTGGTGGCTAATATGTTTATGGGTATATTGAAGAGAAAGCTTATAATTCTTTTTTGCTACAATCTACATGGTGGAAATGATATTTGAGGGATACTTTCATGAATTAACATTGTTTAGACCATAGTTGAAAAATTTGGATAAAAGCTCAATAGGCCTAAAACCCAATATTGATGTTTTTTTGAGCAACACTAATAAATGCTTTCATGCTACCAATATCAACATCACTTGAAAACAATTCTACAAGGATAGCAAGAAATCCACTCACTTACATGCTTCTTTTATTTTGTGGGCCAAAAGATAAATCTTAGCTTTTCTTGCTTGTTAACAAGTCATGTAGAAGATGGAATATTGCCCTAATTCATTTTCTTTTGAAAAACCAAGCCCTCCAATGAAGACATAAGGCACTTGTGGGGTTGCTGAACAAAACAAATTCAATTGTTTCTTGAGCACCTCCCATCATAGTTGGAAGACTCGCCCCAAAAAAAAACTTGCCAAGCCAAAAATTGGAGAGTTTTTTAAAACTCAGCAAAAACTCAGAAAAACTCAGGAACTCAAAAAAATTGTTTAAATTTCATTATAAACACTTTTTTTTTCAAGAAAAAACTCGGAAAAACTCGTCCAACGAGTTAAACTCAAAACAACTTGCGAGTTTTTAAAAACTCGACGAGTTTTTTGCAAGTCTGCCAACTATGCCTCCCATGATGTGTTTTGTAGCTTGTTGTCATCTCACAAAAGAGTTAGGGAAATCATTGCATGGTATTGGAGGATTCTCAAAATTTAGGGTCTACATCTACTTAAGAGTCGGGAAATTATTGTATGGCATTGGCAGATTCTCAAAATTTAGGGTCTACATCTTATTTAAGAGTCGGGAAATTATGATATGGCATTGGAGGATTCCTAGATCTGGGGTCTTGATTTGCTTACCATCTTGCTAACAATTCTCTTTGAGAGCCACTCTCCTGGCTCTATGCCCTTCCAACTTATCTAGATGGACAAGGATATCATGCTTATCCTTAATCTTGAGAGTACCTTGTGCAATGTTCATATTAATCAATTGATAAATGTCACTAATCTCATACATCTTTTGCAATTCTTACTAAATTTGGTATGGAGTTTAGCATTTAATGAGTTGTGTCTTGATTGGAGTAGTGATGTATTTCAACAACTTTGCTTGTGCTTTTTGACATTTCAAACCATGTTGATACTGCACCAAACTTTCATTAGGCAGCTAAAATGTAGCTTGATTGTTATTGACAATGTTCCAAAATGCATGTTTTGATAGAAGAGTGGTCATATCACATTTCCACTCAAACCAACTCTCATTGCTATTAAGAACCAATTGATCCATGGAATTAGTGTCCAACTATAATGGTTTTCAAATGCTTAAGGTTTTCTCTTATCATTCCCGAAAGAAACCCTTATTGTTCCAACCTTATCAATGCCACCTTTCAATATAATATCTTTGGTGAACTAAATTGCTTTATATGCTACACCTCCCTTTAAATACTTGTTGGTAGGTGGAAGAGTGATGACAAGGAAGAGCAATCCTCTCAATATATCAAACCTTCTAAAATATTCAACAATATGTGGAAGCAAGGAGTGGCACAAAAACAAATGATACAGAGAAATCTTTGGCTAGTTTGAGGCTTGGGTATTGGAGTAGTGGCATCCTTTACTTCACTAGAACCTTTATTTGGAATCTAGTCTAGCCAAAAACATAGATCACTCAATGAAGAAAGAAAGGAGAGAGAAGAATGTTGTTTTGAATATTGTGGGTTTTGCTTTTAAACTCAACAAGAATAATTCACATGCTTTCAAAGAAGAATAACATGTCAAAAAAATTTAAATAATCTACAAAATAACACTTTGAAAGCAAGAACGGTTACTTTGTAAAAACAATTGAAAAACTAAACTTGGAGGCATTGAAATTGAATTTTGAATACATCAATGCTTAGAGCTTGAGAAGGCATGGCAATTTCAAGAAATTCTTCAAAAAATAAGGCTTTTTGGTGATCAAGATACCACTCCTAAAAAATATGCCTCTAAAGTGGGCGGCTTAGGTAAGCACTGAAGCCCTTGGGGGCTAACCATGTAACCAAGGGCTGATAGGGCAAGATAATATAAGCACCTAAAACTTGTTCTTATTACACAGGTAATTGGTAAAATATTCGTTGTATTAACAAATGAGCGAGATGCTCAATAAATAATTTACAAGATTCACAAAAAACGGGAAGTTTCTAAAATGAAACTCCAGATAAGATCAGAGACGATCTTATCACTAATTTACATAAAATACAATAGTTGAGCATTAATAAATAAATAATAAACATTATTTTATTACCCTCCCTTAATGCTCAATCTGTCAACTAAACCAAGATGCCCCTTGAATTTTACAGACTTATCTGAGAGACTTGGTGAGAATATCCGCTGTCTGCTCCTCTGTCAGAACATAAAACAACTGAATTGATCTGTCTTCAACAAGCTTCCGAATGAAGTGACAATGAGTTTCCACATGCTTGGTTCTTTCATGGAAGAATTGATTCTTGGCAAGTTTGAGAATCCCCTAATTATCACAGAACAAGGGAGTCGGACTTGCTTGAGATATTTGCATATCCGCAAGCATCCGGCGAAGCCAAACTGCCTCACAAGTTGCCTTAATAGCTCCACGATACTCTGCTTTTGGCGAGGAGAGCGCCACTGCCTGTTGCTTCTTACTAGTCCATGTGATTGCACCAGATCCCAAACTGAACACATACCCAGATGTTGATTTCTTGTCATCAATTGAACCTGCCCGATTTGAGTTTGTGAAACCACTAAGTCTAGAATCTGGATTCCGAGTGTACAAGAGTCCATAATCATAAGTTCCCTTCACATAACACAACACACGCTTCGTTGCTACGCAATGATTCATCTACCACAGGTGAGTTTGACATAGCTGACAACGTAAGCTCTTTTTCCATGGGTGTGGAGGTAGGTTTGCAATCTTGCATTTAGAACTTATCAAGAAGACTTCAAGCATATTTGGATTGGGAGATGAAAATACTACTCTCGGTCTGCCAAACCTCAACACTTAAACAGTAATGCAAAAGTTCCAAATCTGTCATGTCAAATGTGTTGCACAAATTCTGTTTGATCTCAATGATCAAATGTGTCAAGCTGCCAGTAATGATCAGGTCATCCGCATAGACAACAAGAAGAAGTATTTCACTACCAGTCTATTTGACATACAAATTAGAGTCAGATGGACACCTCTGAAAGCCATGTTCTGTGAGGTACTTGTCAATCTTGATTTACCAAGCCCGAGGAGCTCGTTTCAGGCCATAGAGTGCTTTGACTAAGCTGCACACCTTGTGTTCTTTACCAACAACTTTGAACCCTGGAGGCTGCATCATGTAGACTTCTTCCTTCAACTCACCGTTGAGGAAAGCACTCTTAACATCCATTTGATGGACTTTCCAACCAAATTGGGCTGCTAAGGCAAGGACAAGCTGAATGGTACTCATCTTGGTTGTAGGAGCAAATGTCTCCTCGTAGTCAATACCTTCTTTCTGTGAGAACCCCCGAGCAACGAGACGAGCTTTGTACTTGTCAAGGGTTTCGTTAGCTTTGTATTTCACCTTATACACCCATTTGCAGCTAATGAGCTTCTTCCTTGGAGGAAGATCAAAAAGGACCCAAATGTTATTTTTCTGAAGACTTTGGTTTTCAGACTCCAAAGCCTTTTCCCACTCAGGAATTCCTTTAGCCTCTGAATATGTTTGAGGCTCATAGACAATGTGAATGTTGGCCATGAGAGCAAAATTAACTGTATGCTGCTATTTGCTCTTGTTTTTGGATGATCTCCCCTCAATGAGCTCATCATCATAAAGATCTCCAATAGTCTTAGCCCATGATTTAGGCCTCTGAGAAGAAGTGCCAACATCAGATGCAACAGGAGGAGTTGGAACTGGTTCAACAGGTAGAAAATCAAGATCATACGGAGGAAAATCAGGTTGGGCATCATCAAAGATAGAATTTGCATCGTCCCTCCCATTAGGTAGACCTAACGGAAGACGTACACCCAAATTAGAAGCCTTCAAGGGCTGATCCTCTGAATGCTGAACATGCGAGGAAGAGTGAAACGGTCCTCGTTCTTCATCAAAGATAACATCTCGATTGAAGACAAGACAATCGGTGTCTACATCAATCAATCGGTAAGCCTTATGGTTGCCACTGTATCCTGTGAACATAAGCTTGACTCTTGGAATCCAGCTTAGAGCGTTTGGCATCTAGAATCCATACATATGCCAAAGAGCCAAAAAAATTCAAATGACTGATCCTGGGTTTTCGACCAGTCCAAGCTTCCTCAGGAGGTTTCCCCTTAACAACATGAGTAGATGACCGATTAAGGAGATAGACTACAGTGAAAACTGCTTCTGCCCAAGATTTGTTAGGAACACTCCTGTGTTGCAACATGGAGCAGGCCATCTCAATAATTGTACGATTGCATCGCTCAACAACACTATTTTGCTGAGGAGTGTAGGGTGTGGTTAATTGGTGTTTAATTCCATGGGTATCACAGAAGTTGGAGAATGCAGTAGAACAAAATCCCCCCTCCTTATCCCTAAGAGTGATTATGCAAGAAGCAGGCTCTTTTTCTACTAAGGCCTTAAACTTCTGAAATACATTAAACACATCTGATTTCTGTTTAAGAAAGTACACCCACATCTTCCTACTGAAATCATCAACAAACAACAAGAAATATCTACAATCAAAAATAGAAGAAGTATTCATAGGCCCACAAATATCAGCATGAATTAATTGTAGTACCTTAGAAGCTTGCCACGATTCACCATCTGGAAATGGTGCCCGATGCTATTTCTCGGCTTGACAAGTGCCAAAAACACCACGATGCTGAGTCAGAATGTTAGGTAGACCAACTACAAGTCCCTCCCGAGCAAGTTGAGCGAGATACTGCACATTCAAGTGCCCATACCGTTGATGCCATTGACTGGTGACAAGAGAGCTTCTGGTTGCCATGGCTAACTCTAGAGAATCACTTGTGTCCACAAGCTTGTAGAGGCCATGATCCTCAATACAAACAACTACTGTAGTGCGAGTCTCTCGATCAATGATGGAACATTTGTGAACACTAAAAACCACATCCAGCTGAGGAGAACGTCACATGATCTGACTGACTGAGAGAAGGTTTAGTTCCATGCCAGGAACATAGTAGACATTAAGGAATATGAGATTCCTCCCGCCAGATTGTTTCTGAATAGTGCCCTTACCGACAACTGTGTATTCTTCACCTCCTCCAAAAACAACTGAGTCAGTGAACAGAGAGAAGTCTGTGAACTAGTCATGTCTGTGAGTGAAATGATGCGAAGCACCTGAATCAATGTACCAGGCAGAAGACTTTACATGATCTGTAGGTCTTTTAGCCATAAAGGCGTAAAAGGTAGATTCCTTCTGCTTAGTGTGCTCGGCAACATGTGCGTTCTGCTGAGACCCTCCTTGCTTCTTTTGTTCATAAGCCAAATGTGCACGGCGATCCTTCTTCATGTGACCAAATTTGTGACAATAATTGCATTGAATATTCTTTTTCTTAGAGCTGTCTTGAGGTTATTCTGAGCCTTTATGTTGCGAAGGTTGACCTTTCCCTTTGTTCTTAAATTGAGTTTTAGTTGCAAAGGCTTGCTCTGTAGAGGATGATGAACCACTACTACCAAATTGTTGTTTCTAGTAGTCCTGTTGCAGGAGGATAGTACAAAGCTCCAAAAATTTCAAGTCAACATTAGCAAACATTATGTTGAGAGTCTCTATGAAATGTTCATAAGACTTAGGTAGGCTTTTCAGAGTGATTACAACCATGTCTTCCTCTATTTTTCGACCAATAGCCTCCAATTGATTTCGGATCTCTTGGATTTTGTTCAGGTGCGCCTGAAAAGTGGTCTTCTCATCCATCATGATAGAAAACATGTTTTTCAGGAAGAATGCACGACTTTTGTCGAAGGTTTCATGCAAACCCTTCAAATGGTCCCAAATCTCCTTTGCAATTTTTCCAAGCGGAATCTGAGGTAGTTGATCATCAGTTACTGAAAGTTTGATAAGCATTACCGCTTAACGATTCTGCTCATCAAACTTCTCCCGAGCTTTATCGGCAGTGGTGGGTCGAGTAACATTGCCCAAAATCATCTAATCAAGGCAGCGGTATTCAAAGATTGTCATCATTCCCTGCTTCCAGGTGTTATAATTCTTGCCATTAAAATGTTGATTGCCTTCCAACATAATGTTGGTCAACGAAGCCATCTTCACGCTTTTGGAGGCACAAAAAATGAGATGTTGAGAAGATGTTGAATGCACAAAACTCAAGGCACGAGTTTCAATATGCTGAGGTAGGTACATGCACAAATTTTGAGGCAAATTTGCAGGCTCAAAAATCAAGGCACAAAAAACGATGCACCCAAAAAAATCGGAGACCAACCCGGTTGAGCTCTCGACAAACCCACCAAGAATTTGTTATCAGAAAAATAATTCAATATGAAATAGAAGGTCAAAACCCTTAGCCAAAAATTTCAGAAGCCCTAGGCGCCATGAAAATGCAGAAAAATTGCCGAATATTTTGGAAATCGAGAAATATTATTGAACACCCTCGGTCGCGTGCGACACAAAATTCGAAGAAATCTCTACGAAAGTCGGCACAAGAAAAGGAAAGAAGAAAAATTGGCGGTTGTCATTTGCAGAGAGAAGGCCGTTGCGTCTATTACCAGAGGTAAATCTTGTCAAAGACAAAGAACACACTCACAGAGCCCTCAAAACACAACTCGCGCCTAGATGGAAAGAGAAAACGTGGCTAGAAGCAAGATGGAAGTCGTGTCTAGAGAGAAGAACAGGTGAGCACAAAAGATTGAAACCCTCAATTTTAGAAGCACGAAAATCTTCAAATCACGAGAGCCATGAATTGCAAACTAGGAAGAAAACTATTTCGAAATAATAATTTTTTTTTCAATATTCAAAAAAAATTCTACACGAATTTTTATTTGAATTTTTTTCGAAAAATAAATTCCTGCTCTATTACCATATTACACAGGTAATTGGTAAAATATTCGTTGTATTAACAAATGAGCGAGACACTCAATAAATAGTTTACAAGATTTACAAAAAACGGGAAGTTTCTAAAAAGAAACTCCAAATAAGATCAGAGACGATCTTATCACTAATTTACATAAAATACAATAGTTGAGCATTGATAAATAAATAATAAACATTATTTTAATAGTTCTTTCCACCCATATGACCAAGTGGCAAATGATAGGTAAACTTCAATTTAAAAGAAATAAAATTGATTAAATTAAAATAAAAGAAGACAAAAGTTATAATCTCTTTGAAAAAACTATGTTTGATAGAGTCTTAGGATGGGGGGATGGTGGGGATGGGACGAGGGGACCAAGGGCTTGGATTTGGGGACAATGATTCAAATATATATAGTACTTAAATACATATTTATAGAGAAATATATAAGGAATAACATATGAAACTTTGAAACTCAAACATATTTGATATTACATTGAATGAACGATGAAAATGTTGAATATCTATCTATTTATATTATTTTCAAAATGATGATTACTTTCAAAAATACAATTGGCCAATGGTCCAATGCCTCAAATCATCACTCGTCTCCAAAGTCCACACCAAGCTAGTGGACTCTCCTTGTACATAAGTGTGTTGTTGTTAATGAGACACAAGGCGCTATGTACAACTACAAGCTTCTTTGCTCTCCTTGAGGTAAGTTGGTTCCTCTTAATGGAGTGGATGAAACTATAAGTAGACCAGTTCCTCTCAACAATAGAAGAACTAGAAACCCAAGACAACAAACAAATGTCTAGTGTGGTAGTCAAAGAATTAGGCCCATGCACAGTCCATCATAGAGTTGGATTATCTTGTGCCATAGTCTCCATATCCACCTTAGTCTCTTCTGAATATCCCCTAAGAGGCAAATTTGTCCACTCAGTACAAATGATATTGGCTTGTGTAGAATCATATGTCGTTTGAGTGTCCTTTATGAACCTTGCTTTCACCTTAGCCTCTCTTAAGGAGTAAGTTTGCTCGGGCTTTGCACATACCACCTCAGGTTCGATGCATAGGCAACCATGTGCAAGGGAGTGTTGAGCTTCTCCCATTGACGATGAATGTGCTCGTTATAGAACACTAATGTGGGGTCTTTGTCTTGTACAATGTCCTTCATTTAGCCAAGCATATTGTCATTGCATTCATACACCTCTCCAAGGTCAGGTGCATTTGTCTCCCCATAGCTAATAACTTTCAAACTAAAGTAATGGTGGCAACAATGTATTTTGCATCACAACCCAAAAAGCATTACTCTTACCACCTCCTTCACCCTCCTCCCCTTCTCTAACTTGGAATTGGGCCATCAATTTCGCTTTGTTGTCATGACCATTAGTTGCAATGCTTCTTGCAACTCAAACATCTTCTCCAAGAGAATGAAGTATGATGCATATCTAGTCTTTATACATTTCAAAAACCCCCCTTAGAGACAGGTCCTAAAGAGTGCATGTGAAGTATGGTGGTTGCAAATAAACATCTACACATTTTTAGCATCATTAACCACATCTTTGATCCATCCAATTTTTTCAATGTCCTTGAGTGCATTATTCATTGGCGTGAACACAACAAGGAGTCCACCAAATATGCCTATAGGCTGCCTCAATCAATTTCTCTGCAGCTCTATAGACATATATTGCATTTGTCAACTACTTGCACTATATTTTGTGGCTTGACCTCCTCAATAGCATTTCTAAGGGTTTTGAATTGAAAATCAACATCCTTGCATTGCCTTGAACAATCAATAGCCCTAAGGAAGTAAGGGCCCTTTATGCAACCTATGTCACAAGGTTCGAGTTCGTATTCGACAACCATAAAATTTGAATGAAGTTTGACAAGGAGAAAAAAACTGATAAAACAATAGGTGATTAAATTCGTCTTATATAAATTTGATATTTTTTTAAATATAATAAATTAAAAATTTTAATCTGCTAATTTTTATGCATTGTAAATTAAAATTATAAAATTAAATAATATTATATTAAATTTAAATTAATTAAAATACGAATAAGTTCAAAATTTTAATTTAAATATTTAAATCTGTTAACCTTAAAATAAAACAATACTGTATTTATTAAAATTAATCCAAATATTTGAATTTGTTAAATTTTATATATTAATAATTTAAAATTTAAATTAAATATTTTAAACATTAAATTTTAATTTATTAATTGTTAATAATTTTTTAAATTGTAAAAAAATAAAAGAATAAAATAAAGAGACATTAAATTCTTGTATATTAAATTTTAAATTTTTTAATAAAAATTTATTGTAAAAAAAATAATATTTATAAACTCTTGTTATAAACTTAAAATGCATATATAAATTTTTATGAAAGACCAATGAATAAATAAATAAAATATAAAAATATAAAAAAGAAAACCCTAAAACCAGTCGAGTCGCGCAAGTTTGCAGACGCCTAGCCGGAGTTGCTCATTTGGAGTGACGAAATTTGAACTTGAAGTCATCAGTTGTCAGTTGCTATTTGACGAAAATTGATCTCTCTTTTCTTAGAAATGAGGCTTCCTCAAACTATGAATAAAACTTAAAAGTCAGCTAAAACTTTAGAATTGTGATCTCTTCAATTGTAGACTAATATTGTGTCTCAACTAACGATTGGCATCTATTTTTTCTCCAGAACCTATCAGAAACCCTAATAAAAATTACCTTTCAAAAATATTTTTGATTCATACGAATTTATGGGAAAATGTTTACGATTTAAAAAAAATATTTTAAGTTTCACTGATTTTTGGACTTACATGGCTGAACTTTGGCAAACCCTGGACTTACTGTGTGACCATAATGTTGGTTGCGTGGATGATGACCAATATCTGTCCACTCATCCATGATTATTTTGCATCCGCTATTGGACCAAGGTAGTATTTATTTTCTCTCTATTAGAATATTAATTTTGGAATAGTTCTTATACAAGATTGTATTCTACAATTTTGTCTCACTTGGTGGCAATGATTGTCTTGCTCTGATTATTTTGGCCACAACCTCCTTATAATAAGGAGAGTGAGCCATATGGAATGGAATGCCATTAACAAAGGATAATTTGCCAATGGCATCATCTGTCTCATCATTGTTCTGCACATTGAATAACTTTGCCACTGTGTTTGCAATATCATTAGTGGTCATTCTATGTTTCCCCTAAGGCTCTACTGCAACTGCCCCTGAACTTGCTGGAAAAGCATTAGTAGAATGAGCTGAAACTTGTGGATTTGGGGTGTTCCTAGTACTAGTAAGAATAGGAGCCCTCAATGACAAAGTGGCAGGTACAAGACTTTGGTCACCAATATAACCCTACAATTTATTTATTTCATTTGTTTTTTCAAGTGACAGTCCCAAACAAACTCCTTCACCTTTGCTAGTGACATAAAGGAGTTGTGCATTAACTCTTGCGATGCTGCCTTGAAATTCAAGTTGACAAAATGACATCTCAATAGCCTAGTGCCACTCGTAAACCCAAGTTTTTCTTGCAATAGAGTGGAACTTTTTTTCAAAGTCCACTTCTTACAAAGGGACTTCTAGCAAAATCCTCCAATAATTTGGAAGGGCAACTAAAATGTGCACTGCCAGTAGCACTTGTGGTGGATCATGTTGTCTTGTTCAATGTTAACTATTGCATGGTGAGCTGCCAAGCTCTAGCCAGTTTGATAGTAGATGGATACCTATGCTTGGCTTATAGCCTTTTGGCTTAAAGCATTTTACTTTCAAAGCATGTCCCCCTTTCTCTTTTCCTTGGTTTGAGTTAGCTTAGGATGATAGGCAGGGAGCCAGCCCTCAACCCGGAGATTGACTTTCTGGTCAAGAACATGACATCTCAAAACATTAACAACATTAACATTTCAATACCTTAACATGAAAAATCCTTAACCCTAACCCAACAGAGTTATTACTAAAATGATGGTGGTTGACTGGCAAATCCTCTTCTTCCTTTCTTTTCCTCTTGCCTGTTTGTTGTTGCAAATGCAAAATGACATGGGTTTAGGGTTTAGAAGTTGCATTTGGGTGGGGTGCCTTGGTCAGTTCCTAATTTAGTATAGCATGTTTAGTTATGTTTCATTTTAAACTGTTTTTTTAATGGTTCTTTTGGAAAATGTAAATGACAGTCTGTAAGCTTCCCCAAATTAGGGACATCCTCCCTTTTTCTCACGTCCAGAAACTGGAAGGGGACATTTCCTCCTTGTATCTGGGATGTCCTGGATGGCCCCCAGATCCTGGGGCTGTGTCCTGGTGGAAGACTGAGAGACTTGCTGCTATTTGTGGGATGCTACTACAATCTTTCTTATGGTCACAAGTACAACTGATGATCTTGGTACACATTTTGTTTTATTGTGTTTGCATCTGTTGATTAGATTAGTTGTGTTATACTGCACTGAGACTTTGTTTTCTTCTAAATTTAATTCCTAGGAGAGGATTGATAATTTTTCCACTATCATTAAAAAACATTTCATACTATCTAATCTCTGAATTTTGATAGATATTGCCTTAGTGTCAATAGTTGGCTATTAAATTTTATGATTTGACAATAGCGAAATGGGTATTCCTTTCTTGCCAGTTCTGGGTTGGTTATGCTTCAACTTTTGCATGGACATTTATGCGTAGACTATTTGAATGTGCCCACAGAAGTCACAGCCTGAATTCTATGCTTGCAATCTTGTACCTGGCAACCTTGGATTACTCATTGAACATCCCAAATACTATTGCAAAACTTTGTGATGCCATGAAAAAACTAAGTGTGAGAAGATGGATTTTTATTATACATACTTTTAATCAATCCCATTTGCAATTATTGTTCATATAGATAAATAGCGATACTCATATTACTAAAGCTCTATTTAGTATTTGTTCTTATCCAATTAAGAATATCTTTGGTCCTCTATTTGTTGCAACTCATCACTTTTGGAGGAGTCTTAAATCATTTCTTAAACATCATAGATACTGATGTATGGACAAGAATCTGGGTGCTGTTTGTTCTACTTAATGTTTTGTTCTCATGCGACTATGCCTGTTGTGCTCTATTGGATGTTAAGAGTCAAGACACTTCGGATGATCATTTCTGTAATGCCATATCTACTGAGGTATGGGCAAGAATTGCTGATACTGTTTTATCATAGGCCTTCTGTAGGAAATAACTATCACTTACCTCATTGATCAGCTATTTGAATCCCCTAATTACATCCTTTGTTTCTGATGTCCAATATTTAAAACCTTATTGTAGGATTTTCTTAATGTGACCTTTAGAAAGTTTAATCTTCATTTCTACCCAGCAAGTATTTTCTTTTCTGATTAGGTATTGTTGAATACAGTTTTATAATGTTTCTTATGGCAGCATTTTATATTCTTGCAAAATATATTTTGATTGTACCGCATAAAATAGAAATAAATGTCTTTTTTTTGCAGGCACACATGGCTCTAAATGATGTAGATGCGGCTGTTGCAAGCTTTCAGAAAGCTTTGCTATTAGAACCCAATGATGGTAACTTACATTATATTTTCTGTGATTATTGAAGCTCATAATTCATCATACAGTTTTGTTTCATATGCTTAACAATTTATCTCCAGTTTATCTACCATCTCACAAGAACCATGTTTGTCTTCTGCAGCGGGGATTAAGAAAGAACTTGCCACTGCCAGGAAGAAGGTAATTACTAAATGGCTCTTTTGGAGTGAAGGAAAGTAGTAATCACAGATATTCCAATATATTGATTATTTCTATCACAAGAAGATTATATTGTGAAGCAAAGCATATATTCTAATCCAATAAAAGAACATATTTTGCAGATATTTGACAGGCGTGAGCAAGAACGGAAAGCCTACGCAAAGATGTTTCAATGACTGAATTTTTTAGAAGTATGCTTTAGGTGGGTTTTATAGTCTTTGTTTTGTCAGTTCTTTATGAGAATTCAAGTTTTACCTTGTTATTGTGATAAGTGCACCGCTAGAATTGCAATAGTAATCTGACATCAATAGGAATCCCACATTTGGAAGTATGCTTACCTACCTTGCCTTACTGCTGAGGAATTTGATCATCTGGTTTTAAATATGGTTGACATCAACTATAGTTTTCCTTTTACAAGATTGATATCTTGTTGATATTTTGCAGACCTATTGTGCTTCGTACTTATTTTGAGCACTACATGTTGCTTGGTTTTACTTACAGGTATTAGACCGGGCCAGGAAAAGTCCAGGTCCAGAACAGCCATATGCAATGATTTATATTTTCAACAAATTTCTTGGGATTCTGCAACAGAGATGCTGAATAAGTTCCAAGACAGACAAAAACCCAAAAAAAAAGAAGAAGAAACGATTAGAAATTGACCATTCAATGTTAATGTGTAATTATGATCAATGCCCTTTTTTGACAATGCCTTGTGAGATCAGCTTGATTGAACATAGGCAATGTTTTTTGGACTTGATTTCCTTTTGAAAGGAACAGAATTTCTCTTTAGATTTTAAATTTTTGTACGGTGTGGCAAAAACTGAACAAGACTGATAGTTTTGTCATCAGCTTGATTGAATTTTCCTTGATTGCTAGCATTTTCTAAGTTTTTTCACTGGACATAAATTCAATCCAGGGAGCAATTGGTGACTATAGTCTGGTTACAAAGCTCAGGAACCAGTTCAGAACTGTAAGGCATGAACATCAATTGAAGGAACTCATATATACAAGAGGAACATTCTTTTTAACCAAAATATCTGATACTGGTATTCCTTGCAATCTGATATTTTAGAAGAATTTAACAAGTTTTTGGATCAATTTAGTTATAATTTTTAGATTAGTTTCTTTGGTGTGTTGAAAAAAAAAACTAAAAATAAAGTAGGCCGAGGAGATAGAACAGATATTTTGTGAGATAGCATGTACATTTTTGAAGTCAAGTGCCCTTTTGTGGTTGGTAGTTTTCCCTTTGCATGTAGACGAATATTTGTATTCGTAATAATCAATTTTAACTTAGTTCTTTCAATGATTTCCATACTACTTGGTCACCGGATCAAAATGTTGACTGGGACATGTTCACCTGATTGTTATTGCATTCAGAGTATACTATTTTATCGGGATTAGCTATTTTGTAGGTACCAATTATACATTATTAAAATTACTTATATCTTTAATAGAATATAGATAACATAAAGAAATAAACTCATTTCATTTATCTCATGCCATTGAGATGCTTGTATTTTTAGACTATTTATTACTTGGAAAATAACGAAAATGTATCTAAGCAACTTCAAGACAAACGTAACTAAGGTAACCATTTTTTCATCTCCAATTTTTTTTGAATGCATATCATACTAATTTAAAATTGAGATGCTTCATTATGAGTGGTCTATGTAAATGCATTATAAACCATGAGAACTCGTTTCTACATTTCTTCTTAATGTTTGGGGTCTTTCATGAAGTAAATCTAAAAATGCATTTAGATTGTCCTTCTGCTATATTTTTTGATGAAAGAGGAGCAGTAGCAAGCACTTGTGTTAAATCAGTCTTATTTTATAAGATAAATGAAGTGGCTTGTTATAAGAAGAATCGGATGGTGGTGAATAGAGGATGCTTCAAACCAGAGTAAAAATTATTTGCATAAATCTTAGATATGGTTGGTTTTAGTTGACGATGATCTGTACAATGAGGATTTTTGGTTGAGAGTTGTTAGTGTAATTAGTTATCCTTGATAGAATAAGTGGTAATAAGTTTCACCATAGTTTCCAAATTACTTTTAGCTAGAATATTGAAATCGTAATAATGAAAAATATTGCTGTAAAATTGGGTTTCTTGAGGGATAGCTTGTCATAGGAATCGCAATTTTTTTAGCTGAAATATTGTATTCTTGAGGTATCTCTTGTATCATTTTGCCATGCTTTGATCATAGATCAAATCAATCTTCATATATAATAGTCAGTTGGATTTATTGACTGACAATATAACAATCTTTAGATATCTCAGGCATGTAATAACAATAGTCAAGATAGAGGCAAGAAAAATATGGTGCTCTCCCACTGTCGCTCGATGTTCGAATGGTGACTGTTCACGCCCTCTCGTTTTTTGGCATCAACCCATTTGTTGTGGCAGTGTTGAGATTTGCTTCCTTCGTCTCTAGCGTTGCTCTTGCAGTCATCTCTCTTGATGCTGCCTTTGTGCCCTTAGTCTTTGCCCAACAAGACCCTATCCCTCTTGTCGTCGAGTCTCTTTCTGCCTTGGATGCTTTGCTTGGCGTTCAACTTGGGACGAAGGTTGGGGAGGCTTTGGCTTCAGCTTTTGGTGGTGCGGTTTCCCCTTTGCCTCACTTGGTGCCTACTCTCGAAACCCCTTCCTCTCCTCCCATGCTAGCTACTTTGGGAGATTGTGGTTTTGCGCAAGCTGACAGGTCTATTCCCACCTGCTTTGTTGCTATTTGATTTGCTTGTCCTCTTATTTGCACCAAACCATCCCCGGTTGTGGTTTATGGTGAGGATGTAGCTAAAAATGAAGCTTTCTACCAACGTAGTGGTCTTGTGTGTAGATTCTTCAACCTGTGGCCTTCACTTCCTGACTTGCACAAATGGGTGTTGGATTATTGGAGGCCCTTCGTGGCTAGTAAGATTGAACTTTTCCCTTGTGCTAAAGGCTTTTTCATTGGTTCCTTTGACTCTTTAGAGGATTGAAATTTGGTGTTGGGTCATTTGTGGGCTTGGGGAGAGCACTCTCTCTCACTCAAACCCTAGACAACCTCTTTTAACCCTCTTACTGAACCACTTCATGTGTGTTTGGTGTGGGTTAGGCTTCTGAATCTTCCATTACAATTTTGGGAGGATTGTTGTTGCCCATTGGCAACTCTATCAGTTGTTTTTTAAGGTTGAGTCCACCTCCTTCATGGGGCATTCTACTTTTGTTGGCATTCTTGTGGAGGTCAACATCTCCTTGCCTCTTCATGGGGATGTGATTTTGATGGTTGGTGATAGGCCTTGGACTTGTTGCTCGATTCTGAGGGCCTCCCTTTTCGTTGTCGGTGTTGCTTTGCAGCTAGTCATTTGGCTTTGGTTTGTTCTCACTCATGTCGCAAAGGCCCTGCTACTTGGTGGAAGGATACTATTGATGAACACTTGACTATCCTCGCTCTTGCTTCTTTGATGGATTCCTCAGAGGAAATTGATGTTCACCTTGCTTCTGGTGTGGATTTATCGAGTTTTGTTGAACCTATTGAGGCTTCTCCTATATTGCACCCTGCTTCATCGACTTCATTTGCTCCACCCTTGACTTCTATTTTGGTTGATGGGCCTTGTCGTTCCCTATTGAGTGTTGTTGGCCCTTGTCATTCCCCTTCGAGTGCTATAGGCCCTCTTGTGGGGGTGTCTTCTCCTTCTCCTACATCCCCTGATGACATCCTAGATGATGACATTGCTTGGATTGTTGTTCATAGGTGGAAAGGTCTTTCTTCTACCTCTTCACTTTCTCATTCTGGTGTGGTTTCGTAATTCATTTAGAGCCGGAAACCTTGTTCCTTGTTTCTCCTCGATTCCATGCTTCAGTTAAAAGCATTGTTGGTTTTTGGTTGGTTTTCTCAGTCTCACTGTTGGTGAGACTTGTCCTGTTAGTCTTTATGACTGTTTTTGTATCGGGTGCGGGCCCTTTCCAACTATCTTAATCAAAACAATAGTCAAGATAGGACTTCAATACACCTATTATAATGCTTGATTGTGATCCAATGCATGTTGTGCTGTATGAATGCCACTTCATTTTCTCATGCTAATAGCCAAAGATGAATATGCAACTTGAATGAAAAGACAAACTTTAAATTAATTGTAAATGGATAGATTAGTGCTATCAAAAAAGTTGCTTAGATTTTTTAAATAAATGGTTTTATAAATATGATTGCAAGCTTTATTCAAAATATTTGTAATGTTGAATTTTATTTGTTTTGATAAATATGTCTTTAGGCAGTTGTCCATTTACTTATTGAATACTATCCATTGCGTTTGGTAATCAAATTGAATATTAATGACAATTTCTTGTGGAGCCATCATTAATATTAACACTAAAATTTTAAAAAGAAATGAACAAAAACTCATCACTAACTTGAGTCTTTTTCTCTAGAATAAGATACATATATATTGGTTGATAATAATAACATATATTAAGTAGGTATAGATGCTAACCTCGCTTTATCTAGAGAACAATAGTTTAGTGTCAAGCCCAACCCAGGCAAAATTTATTCATGTGTACATGAACATAGATACTGGATAATACATATTTGACTTCTTGACGATACTACCATTTTAACTTGTAGTTAAGTTAAATATAGTCAACTATATGTTAGGATTCATGTGACTTCTTACCATCAACCAAATGCATCAAGTGTACAACAATGCAATAGATAACTAATAAGTGAGAAGTTATTGACAATATTTAGTATTTGTAAAACAAAAGCTATTACTATTAAGTGCATGGTGTTGAAGGCAAGGCTAGCACTTAACGTTTGGCCACTCCCTTTATTTAATTCATTTTAATTTCATGCTAGTTGGTTTGGAAGACATATCAAGTCATTTTTATCTTCATCTTTTTAAAGCTCCAACCATTTTGAGACCTTAGTTGCTCTACATATGCTTAATGACTTTGATAGTTCTAGTTAATTGTGGAACTTTGGATGTAACTTTTTATGTTTAGATTTGTAGATTTTTACATTTATTGTCTTGCATCATTGTTAAATGTACTCATGCATATTTTCATTTGTATGAGATTCAAGCTAAATCTGCCTTTATGTCAAATCCACTAGTATTGATTCAAAACCTTCTATTGTTTGTCTCTCAGTCTTTTGTTCCTCTCTTTGTAGAAACAATGAAAATGAGTTTTTTTAGTAGATTAACCTATTATTTAGTATAGAGTATGGATGTGTGCTCGACATGAGGGAGTGTTGTTTTCATTTAAAATTGATGAATGCATTTAGAGGCCAACCTTTATATGATGCCAATGTGGTTTTTTTATAGGTGCAATAATTAGACTAGAGGACACCTAAGTCTTCAAAAAAGTGAAAATCAACAAGGTCAATGTTATAATCAGCATAGGCAACACTAATAATAATTGAACTTTGTGCTTAAATCATTTTCAAAATCCACTTGCCTTACATCAACACTTTGTCATTAGACTTCATCAAGAAAATAACAATAGATATGTTTTCAATAATAGGGCTTCAGTCACATTGGCAAATATTTATACCCACTTTGAAGGTTTCATCAATGAATATCAATCACTTACAACATTGATGGATGAACATCAACAAATCGAATATTAAGATTTAATAGTTTTAGTGATTAGAATCAATGATTTCTTTTCTAGTTTTCTTGTCTATAAGTATGTCCATTGTCATAAGCTTTTGATTTGAATTGTTATTATCATTAATTCTTGATAGAGGTGATTGTGTTTCAATAGATTTTCATGTTTGGTAACACATTTGGGCATTTTTGTTTTTCATAGAAAAATGATATTTTCAAGGTGTAGACATTCAATACTCACCATCTTCCCGCCTATAAGTATGTCCATCATCATAATCTTTTGATTTTAATTGTTATTAACATTAATTCTTGATAAAGGTGATTGTGTTTCAATAGACTCATGTTTGGTAACACATCTGGGTGTTTTTGTTTTCCATAGCAAAAGGATATTTTCAAGGTATAGACATTTAATACTCACCATCTTCCAACATCACATCTAATATCGCATCCTAAGACCATGTTGACATTTTTTCATTATTATGCTATTTTTTCTTTTCATTTACCACAATTAATTAATTAAATGACTCGTATTATTTAGTTAATTAGGTTAATATCTATTCATTTCTTCTAAAATAAATAAAGAACTTATGCTCATTTTTTCTCTATCGATAAAAAGAGTTAATTATCCACTCATATTTCATCATCTCTTCCATGATTTCCTTTTATTTTAATCTATGCACAACTAATTAGTCATGATAATGAATAAAATGAATAATTACTCTTGCCCATTTTAGAGCCGACAAAGGAACCATCATAACTCCCTTTTAACTATTCTTAGTCAACATTCATTCAAGATCAAATCCTCACCATTTATATTCTCAACCAAACATCTATTAATTCAACCAAATATTTCATCAATTAATCCATGATCTTTAGAACTTGATGGGTACATCCTATAGGAATCTCACACACATTTTTAAGCAACCACATACATTCCATTTTGAGCAATCAACTTCAACAAATAGGGTTTGTGTTGATAAATTTATCTCGTATTTGTTTTATTTGAACACTTTCCAACTTAATATGAGGTTATGCTTGATTTATAATAGAGTTTTATTTGAATTATCTTTTTATTTTGTTTTGAATCTTGTATATACATTTTGACATAATTGATGAGACATTGTCCTTTGTCTAATGTTGTTTCTGCAAGAATTTTTTTTACAAGTTTGGTTTTTGCATGTTTTATGCATTTTAAGTCACTTTGACACAAATTGGCCCTCGTTATTATATCCAAAGACGTCAAAACCTATAAAATCGACTATCAATCCGCTTGTTGGACAAACTCAATTATTTTTTCCTAGAGAGGCCTATGGTTTTTGTGTAAGCATACATTACAATTCTTTAAAATAATATATTTTTATTTAAATAAATTAAAAACAAAAATACAAATAAAAAATTGGGATACATGGTCACATAGAAAATATAGTACAAAAGAGTGTTTATCCCCAAACACAAAGTGAAGGGATTAGAAAAAAGGCCTATTAGAATTGCACAAAATGAAAATGAGCCTTTCAATCTTGAAACTTTTGAGGATTATTTCATCAAGACCTATCAGACTGTGTCAAGTGATGGGTGAGGATTCTAGATTGAAAGTTCCAATTCACCTCATGTTTATGGCAACAAATATTCAAGACCTTATGGTAAACAATGAGTTTTATTATGCCACATTTATTGCAAAGAAAATGCATAAACAAATGGTGGCTATTAAAGCCAATGAGCATAAGTTTGAATTCATGTTGTATTCTCTATTGTGTCGCATGTTTTTGCATACAGGAAGGTGACTATGGAACAAAAGTTTACAATTCAAAGAAGTAGATAATAATTTCCCTCTTCTAGTCCAATTTTAGACCTACATCTGGGATAGGCATTGTGAGAATTCAAGTTATGTGATCTTTGAGGAGCAGTTTGTGAGGAGATTACTATATTTTTTTGGAGAAGACCATGTTAGGATACTAAAGGAGATATTGGATTTCTTTCAAGATATGTGGGTGTATAGTTAGCCCTCATATTTTTCCAAAATTTGTTCCAAAAATATTGACATATCTTAAAGTTATTTGACAATTAAATGAGTCAGACAAAGCTCATTTAAGAGGATATAAGAAGGGGTCTTTCTTCCCGAATTCACTTAAGGTTTCTGAATTTTTGGCAACCAATAACGATGGATTGGATCAGATCTACTTAATTCTACAGTCTTATAGAATGGGCCTTGAGGGCACAAGGATCTTTGATCCTAAGGGTTTTATACATCATGTTAGAACAATCACAAGAAGACCTTCATTTGTGCATAAAGTCTTGAACGAGAAAGATGTGAAAAGGAACTGCCTTACAATTGAGAAGGTGATTGAGAAAAGAAGAAAGTGGGTAGGTGTCATGAGAGGGGAAGAACAAAGAAAGAAGATGAACCCTAACTACCCCGATGCCTTTGTAGATGAGCAAGATCCAACCTTGAGGATTCAAAAGATGCTTTCTACTGCAAAGGCATTGATTGGAAAAGTCCCAATAGTTGAAGATAGGCATGCATATGTAAGATATCCTACCATTCCAATGAAACCCTATGTCATAATAGAAAGTGAATTTGAGCCTCTAGAGAAATCTCAATTTTTTTGAGCAACCTATAAAAAGATAGAAGGTTGACCTTGAGGGTGGAGGAAATGAGGTTGAGTTTGAAGATATTGCAAAAAATGTTGTAGAGCAAGAAGTTATGTAGCCAATATCTTCACGTTCAATAATTGTGATGCTTGTCATGCCAATTAGTAGAATGGATGTAAATCTGAAGTATTCTAGTAATGAGATAAATGATATCAGAGCCCTAGCCTGTCATCAATTCATGGCAGATGATGATTTCATCAAGAACTAGGAGTTCAAAGATTTTTCATGAGAATAAAAAGAGATCAATATCAAATGAAGGTCAATGAAGCAAAAGGTAAGGTTGACCCCTCTAAATGGGATGATTTTTTTGAGAAAATCTTGCATGAAGTGAACTTCAATGTGGGCAAAATGACTCCTAAGGAAGGAAGAAAGTTAGTGAAAGATAATGGTTTGTTGCTACTTCATGATTGGGATATTACTATTGCACTTTCTTTAGAACATAAGGAGGTAAGATCAAGAAGTATTTGCTACTGAAGAGCAAGAAGTGCAAGCCTTCTTAGGGTCAGGGTTTAGCCCTAAGTTTGAGACCTTGGTAATATGGGTTATGGATCCAAATACAAATAAGCCAAGAGTGGTAAATAGAATCCATGAACTGAAAAAGGATTTGATAATCAAGAGAGTTGCATATACTCTTGCTCCCCAAGTTGCATCATTGGCAATTAACACAACCTTATTTAGTGAAGCAACAACCAAGAAGTTGCAGACTGATTTTGATAAGTTATAGGACCAATATATGAGGGTAGTTATAGATTTTAATCAGTTGAGGTCTCTGCAAATATCATCTAAATGTGTACCAATTCCAATAGCTTCTACTCCATCAAGCTCAGCAAAATTATTTCCATCAAATAGAGAAGATTTGCTTACAAAGATAAGGGAACCAAAAGGAGCAAATGAAGGGAGTCAAAGAAGATAAAATGCAAATAATTGGTAAATTGGAGACAACTTTAAAATGATTATAGGTATCCAAGATAATGAGAAAATTTGATGATACATGGAAGTCATATTCAAATTTGATGTCATCTTTTGTCAAGCATGAAGAAGATAAGAGTAACCTCAAAGCAATAATAGATGAATGGATGCCTGACTACATTAATAAGGAATTTTTTTAGATGTACTAGATTTTATCATGAGGCTCCTACATAGATAAAGGAAACTAATGATATGATATTGATACTTGAAGGAATTGTTTCCTACATGATGAAACTTGAAAAGCAGATCAAAGATAAGACGAGATCATTTGAAACTGTTAAAAAGAGGGTCATGCGAAATACCTTGGATGATCAAGGTCAAGTAAAAACCCTAGATCAATGGAAGGATGAATTGGGTGAAATTGGCCCTAATATTTCATCTTTTGTGTGTGCTAATGGAGAATTAAACATGTACCCGTTGAACACCAAAGTGGATGACTTATTTCCCTAGGGGTAATTTTTTACAATTCTAACAAGGAAATTAGAGTGATTTTAGATGCAAAATATGTAGTTCATGCTGATAAGGTATCAAAAGTACTCTCTTTCAATTGGCCTTCAAAGAAGACATGTGTATCTTAGGAAGACATGTCATAAATCAATCCAGATTAACAAATGACTATTTTTCCAATTTTGAGGCGGTTCAAGCATTAACATTGGTTATCTCCACCAACAACATGTCAACCATTAATTTTTTTTCCAAATGTAAATCTTATATGTAATGGGCACAAGTTCTTGAGTGATTTTTATTAAATGAAGGGTCTAAATGTAACTAAAAGTTGTTATTAGGTTTCTAAGCTGAAATATTTTTCTCTTTCTATATATGGGACATAATATTGTAAAATGGATTTTGATTTCTAGATTCGAGAGATATACTATTAAGAAGTAAATATTTTTGAGTTGCAGAAAAAATTTTGCATGTAAGTGAAAATATTTGTAAGACATGTTTTTAGTTCAGATTAAATAATATGAAAAAACACTTCTAGTGTGTGTTCTTTGCAATTATCTCCTTGAATGTATGCATTTTCCTTTTAAATAAAGAAATCAAGGGTTTCTGAGTTTATCTATGCATATTTTTTGTATTGTGTATCTTGTTTATTTCTTTTATTCTAGTAATAGATTGAACATGCTCTAAATAATATATGGAGGGTATTGTATTGCATTAGGGATTGCTAAGAAGAGTTGTGGAGAATACCCTTTTTTTGGATGTTTCATTGTAAGGCGGTGACACTTTAAAATCCTTTGAGTTTGAAGGTTGCATGTTTGATTCATGTTAGGTTCACCATTAATGATTAGGGGGAAAATAGGGTTTACCAAAATCAAAATGATAGACCACTAATTCTCACCCTAAATCATATCATTTTGTGTGTGATATGATGCAAATAACAATCATAAACTAACCCTAACTTTTATAGAAAATATGAGGGGATTTTTTAGAGCTCAAAGTGGTGCATACGTTGTTGCAAGAAGGTTGTTTTTAGGGCACAAAGGATTCATTTGCCTTTAGTGGCGAATGGGTCCCTGTTAGGGTTTCTAAAACTGAGATCTGGGTTTTGTTCTTTGATTCCCGCACTTTCAAATCCTCGGTTGTCAGCTCCTAAAAAATTGTAGCAAATTTTGTAGCCTTCTTTCCGTGTTCTTGCACTATGAATGACAATTTTGCAACTTGACAACTTTGACAATTTTACTTCAAACTTGTTCTCCACTTGATCTTCAACCTAAATCCTGCAAATACACATTCAAGAGAAGAATTTTTTTTGATTGTTAGTGAATAGGGGTTTACCTATGTCAAACCCCTTGTAGGTAATTAAACCAAATGATGAAATAATTAAATCGAAGCTTGAACATGAAATGATGAAATGTCGATACCTTGGAAGTTGTCTTGGAGTATAAATCTGCAAACTAAAATGTGGTGGCCATGAAGAATGTAGATCTTGATCTCAAGTAAGATGTGTAACAATGCTTGCAAGTGGATCTTCAATGCCACATCCATAATCTTAGGTCAACATGTATGAATGCACTATGCCTTTGACATGATGAAATGATCTTGAATTGTTGTAATAAACTCTTGATAATCTACCTTTGAATGCCTTTAAAAATGCTCTTGAAGTTCTCTATAATTCTCTTGAAAAGTATTAGGATTCTCTCTCAAAGTTGCTAGGATTGCTTAGGATGAAACTATATGAATTAACCCCATATTTATACTATTTCTAGAGATTAACCTTGAAATTCAAATAATTCAAGCCAACACTAGATCTAGGATTAAAAATCATTAGAATCTTGCCAAAATTAAATTAAAAAAGGAGTGTCCTATGTGGAGAGGACCCATTCGCCACTAAAGGAAAATGGATCCTAGCACCATTTTCTAGGACCTTGATTTTGCCAAATTAAATGTTATGTAATTTGATTATTGAGTGTTGGGATAGATCCTTTGGAAGGTGTCATTAAGAAGGCTTAAATTTGAATTAAAAGGGCTAATTAAGCTCAATTAACCATAATTAATTAATGAAACCCTAGATAAGTGTGAAAGTGTATTGCAACACTTTACAACACCATAAATAAGGTACAATTTAAGTTTATTTTGTTGAAAAAGGGGCCCTAGATCAATTTGAATGTGTACAACACATTACAACACTAAACCAAGACACAATTAGGTTAATTCAATGTCACATATTCCCAAGTTAAGTGAGGAAAAGGGATACTTTTTTCGCTACTATAGGATGTCAGAAATAAATACTTGCATAGCATAATTTGACTCTATATCCTAAGATTAGGCACCAATCAAGAATATATCTGGTCCAAATTCCATAATCATAAAATCTAAAATACAAATTACTTCAATACTTATTTTATGTTTTCTTTTCATGTTCTCAAGATGTTGTGATGGAGACTTACAAAGGATTTGGGTATCTTATAACAATCACATGGATCTTAGTGAAAATTATGAGAAAATATTTGTTTAATTAATTGAAATTGCAATAAGGGACACCCACTAGATTTGGCATAGCCTAAAGTGCAGAGGAGAACAACATTTTGGTCTCCTATTTGTTGGCCATTGATCTAAGAGTTAAACATTAAGGATAGCTAATTTATAGAGATAATTAGGTAATCAATTGGAAACACCAAAATATAATTAAGATGAAAATGATTGTATGATTTGTATTGGTGCACTTGTTTATACTTGATTAATACAAGATTAATAAATCTTTAATGTTAGAGTTTTTTCTTAAAAGGGATTATCGATATGTACCTAGTGTCACATGTGGTTGTTTATATAGTACTATTATAATAAATATTTATGAATGTATTATTTCAAATTAATGGTTAATTGCATGTACTTCTGGTCAGTTAATTGGATTTTTACAATTTAACTTCACACTTTCATTGTTATTGTTCACTGATGTTCTCAACATTTAGTATCAAATCTAGTGATTTTGATCAAAGAGGGATAACAATTTTTTGTAGAAGGAATAATTATTTTAGTTATTTTTATCGATCCATTATTTTGAAAGTCCTAGCTAGCCCATCTTTGTAAAAATTAACAAGCTTAATTATTCTAAGTAGAAGCTATGAAAGTTAAAAATGGAATATATCTTAAAAGAAAGGGACCAATGAAAATTTTTAGTGAACACAATACAACCTAAAGTAAATTATAATGTATATTAAAAATTACTCGACAAGAAGATATCAAGAACCATTTAATTATGTCTTGAAGATTCTATAATCTTGAATGTCTTAGGAGAGACCTCTATATTTGCATTATGGAAGAGGATAAGTGGTATTTGTCAAACTATAAGTCTAAGTAACAAGTTATATATCAAAGTATACTTATATTCTTCAAAAAAGAAGAAAGGTGATTCTATAACAAAATATTTGAATGCATTTAGTTTTATTTTGAGTTAGCTTTCTTTAGTAGATGTTAAACTCGATAAAGAAGATAAAATGTAACTTGTTGCATTTTTATTTGCCTAAACCTTGAGATAATTTTATTGTTACTAATAGTGGTAGTTCTAAAAATTTAAATATGGATTCCCTTATTGCTACCTTGATTATTGAGAAAATGAGGATAAAATCCATGGGTGAGGGCTTGAAGGCTACCTTACATGTTTGGGAAAGGCCTAAGGAAAATTTGAGTGTGAATAGGAATAGAATAAATTTAAAAAAAATTCAAAGGATGGTCTAAAACACCTTGGATGGGTAGTGTAAAGTGTTGGAACTCTATAAAAATAGGACATGTAAAAAAGAAATGTAAAAGTAAGAATATATTTGATAATTACTCCACAAAAAATCCTCTAATAATGGTGATAATGATGCATTGTTTATTTCTCCTAATTTTAGTAGTGATGACTCTTGCCTATTGTTTCAGTTTGCTCCTACTATATGAATCCTCACAGGGAGTGGTATTAATCATATTAATGTTATGATGGAGGAGAAGTTTTCCTTGATGACAGTAGTGCACATCTTGAATTGATATTAAGGGAAATGTATAGTTGTGTTTCAATTATAAAAATGTGATAACTATTCATAGTATTTTATACATTCCAAACTTGTGAGAAATATTATTTCTTTATCCATGTTAAATGACTCTAAAATGCATGTGACATTTCATAAGTATGGTTACAAATTGCTAAGAGGAAATATTGTGGTAGCTAGAGGCTCATGATGTGCACTTTACTTAGGCTTGATTCCTCCATATTTTATAACTTTGCTAATATACTTGGAACATCTAAAAATGCATGTATGTTGTATACCAACATTTTGGCCACATTGTGGGAAAAGGTCTATAAACCCTAATTGATAAAAAGATGGTTGATGATTTTTATTTACTTTTATGAACATTTTGATTTCTATGAACACTATGTTTGACAAGTATAATAGAGTTTCATTTACTAGATGAAATGCTAAAGTAAAGAGATTATGAGAAATAATACATTCATATTGGTTTGGTCTAGTGGATGTAGATTCTATGAATAAATTTTTATATTATAGTACATTCATTTGTGGTTGTTCTAGATATTCGTAGGTTCATTTTATTTTTTGTAAAAAATATTTTTCTATAATTTTAGGAAATTTAAGGGTTTGGTTGAGAAATAAGAAAATAAATATTGAATATTAAATTCTAATGAATTTAATAATTTCTATACACATGCAAATATAATTTGATAAAATACTACCCCTTATATGCATCGATAAAATGTCATTAAAGAGGGTGAACCAAACCGTAATTGAACAACTAGAAGTATGTTAAGTGATACACAATTAGATTGGGGCTTTTGGGAAAATATTATAAGTATTGTTACTTGACTAACTGATCTCCATGTTTGGTTGTTGTTAATAAAACTCCTTATGAAGTATAGATGGGTAAGAAACCTTCTATTTCACATTTAAGGTTAGATGAGTGTGAGGCTTATGTTCACTTTTCTAAGGAAAAAAAATCTAAGATAGATATAATATCATAAAAGGCATCTACATTTCTCTAATACCACTTGTTAGCAAATAATGCATCAGTACCCAATTCATTTAATCCATTTCCTATATAACCATGAGAGAAAAGTATATCATAAATAAAATATACAAGCCACAAGATAACACAATATATACCATGATAAAACTCTCAAGAGGGAAAGCACAACCTCCAAAATCATCCATACTCCTATGTTTTAGCAATAAAATGATACATGCATTTATAGAGTTACAATGAATAATTTTAAAACATCAAGCCTCTCCAATGCATCCTCCATATGTCCAAACGTGAATCCACACAACCTGTGCCATACTTCACATATGCAATCCTAAAAAGACTCAACAATATGACAACCCGCTCACTCGGCCAGCCTTAACCACTAATCATGTATTTTCTTTTATAGACCCAAGCTCACACATATACAACTGAAATGGTGGAAAAAATGAAAACCTATCCCTTTTCCTTTTTAGGGAGTGGTTTGACACATTTTACTTGATTTCATTAAATGAAGGGGGGATGATGTGATATGGTTGTGGATGGGGGTTTGATGGATTTGGACAAGATATATGATTGAACTACAAACTGAAACGTGAGTAAACCTGCCCTTGGAAAAATGTAAAATGATATTAAGGATGAAATGAAATGATTCAACTAACCTAATATTATAAATTACTATTTTGATGCAAAAATAGTGAATCTGGAAAGTAATAGACAAAAACAGACTACAAAAATAGACGAAGCGGGACACTATGCACTTGTGATACAAAATTGAAGCTATTTTGGAAGTAATGAGGTGCTTAGGGCACCTATGTCCTTGTAGGATTGTTCTGGATCTAATTTCATAGTCCTCTAGTGCTAGATCAGAGCTTCCATTCTTCACTTGTCACACTGCCAAATCACTGCCAGATTTTGAAATAACTGAGTTTTCATGAGTTTTCAAGATGTAGGGTTTTGATTGTAACAATGAATAATTAATCCTCAATTTTCCTCTAATATTATTTAGATCAAAAACTTGCACACCCAAAGAGAGAGGAAAGGTTGTGCCATTTAGTGGCTTTCCTTAGTCAAATCCTGTGTTAGTGTTTCCACTTCCACAATGATAATGTCAATTATAGAAAACCTATCCTTTTGAGGGATAGGGATAAAATGATAAAAAGGAATGATGAATTAACAAAGTTCTACAACTCACCACCCTCCAATGGCTTCCTTGAAGGACTGAAGTCATACAAAATATCCTCAAGGCTTGGATCTTTCTTGCTTGATTTGCTTGGAGACCTACAAGGGTTAGTATTCACAAAAAATATGATAACATAAATATGAACTCACATACACTTTGACATGATGCTTGGATCTTGAATTGCTGCAATAAATCATTGAAATTTTGCTCTTGAATTGCTTGATAGTTGTTTAATCACCAAATTTGCCAAATAATTTTTAAATTTATCTTGTTATATTTCAAATGATGCAATAACTGGGTATTTATATGCAATTATTCTAATTTCCCAGAAAATAAATCCTAATAATCGACAATAGATATTTGAATTTCAAATAATAAAAGGCCACCTCTAACATATTTGAATTTGGATCCAAAATACGAGACATATGCGCCATAGGTGCTAGTGTCCCAAACTTATTTTTGGGGAATTAAGGAGTCCAGGGAAAAATATTAAGTGAATGCATTTGTTTTTTGCTTCCAATTTATCGATAAATGTTTAAATGAGATATGGAATGCATAATTTAGGAAATTAGGTGCTCAATAAGGTCCTATAACTTAAGGGGAAGAAAAATATAGTATTAAATTGTCAAGGCTGACAATTTATGACACTACAACAACCAAATGGTAAGATAAAACCATGTGTCAAAATCCCATGTGAACATAAAACCATTGAACCCTCATTTAATATTGGGTACTAAGTTTTTACATTATTAAATATTTCATCAAATGTTAAATCATTGTCCTATGTCTCCCACACATAAAATAATTAAACCCAATATTACAATACAACATTACAAGTAGCCCCAAATAATTATCTAGCGTGGCCAAACACATCTCCTAGATGTACCACAACTAGATAATTATTTAATTACATCATTTTAATAAATCAATTTATGCAATGGTGTACAACACCAAATATTACCATTCCACTTGTTGTATACATTGTAGAAGGGTCAATCAATGAAATATATCATCATATCCATACACAAAAACACATGGATATCTAGCATGTTCTCGTGCTCCATCAAGATACTTGTAATAAAGCCAAAATGACCACCATCTCAAGCAAGAAATCCTCTCATCATCCAAAATTCCACCTATGGAAGAAAGGGAACAAGCCAAGGTGAAGATGCAACAATCCAAAGAACACAAGCATCAAATCCAAGTGATAAAAAGGCTCCAAGATGTTGTCAAAGGTAAAAACCTACATGATCAAAAATAGAATCCACAACACATGCTAATACATCCAACCATCCATAACTCCTAGGTATCAACAACATCAGTAAATTCATGCCAACATATGTAACCCATAAATTGTAATCACAAGTTCCTTGTATTAAACATGTCAATGAAGAACATACATATCCAAGAAGTACCATTGCATGGGTAATATCAAATCTGAAAATAGAGCAAGGTATATCAATTCTACCAATCAACACTCAAAGAAAGGTGTGGAAAATGATCAAAATAATGTAGTACCAAGAACAAACACAATGATCCACACATGCAACACACATAACTGCATTATTTCTCACATGTCACCATAATCCTCCCAAATCATATAAACATGAACCTTCGAGAAGAAACCATAAAATTAAGAGAGAAAACCTGTAAACCATAACATGTCCTACCAACACCTCAAAGTGCTACGCTGTGTCTGTCAAGTATGACCTCCTTACAACCTCAAATGAAAAGCCTCAGTAACACCCAACCACTCAATCTCATAGATCAAATACAACATATGAATTATGTAATATCAACATGGATGTAAGCCTCTCTAACAAAATAAACCAAACTCAAAATATCCATTCCCAAAAATATTAAATCAACCCAATAACCATCTCCTAAGATCCTCATAATCAAACATCATAAAACAAGTCATATGTAAATGGAGATAACCATGTCAAAAATCCCTCAAAATTAATTTTTCAAAACCAACTATCTATTGCTCAAGATTCATATCTATAAAAGATAAAACATAAAACATAACACATCTGAAATCGAGAATGGGAAAATACCTTTTAGATGACAAATCACCGGTAGACCAAGAGTGGGGAATGAGAATTCTCCTCCAGGATAACCAAGTCATCTTAACTCACTCCAAGAACAATATCCTCTCAAGTCCATCATGAACTCACATCCATATCCAAGTGAAGACTTCTCAGTCTTCCTGTTGACACCTCCAAAGAGTAACCATCTCAAGAAAATGTCTCTAATCAAAAGAGAATTCCAGCCTCACCCAAGTCTCCAAGTATCTACAAGAACCTAAAATTGATCAATCCATGCTAATCTCAAAATTTAACAAAACACCCTCATGAAGCTCCCAAGAAAATTACAAATGTACTCAATACTAAGAGAACCTATACATATCACTATCAAAAATTGAATTGCAGAATCGGGAATTGAAATGTAACATCATGATCTAACTATCTCCTCCTAGGAGATCACATGCACCAATGCATACATCCTATTCGCAAGAGAGATTGTATCATGCCAAAACTCAAACTAGTATCCAATGTATAACAAGACACAATACTAAACATGTTCTTGTAGAGGATGAAATTTGACACCCTCAAAATGATGTGGTGACCTCAAGAGGTGAATGTCTCTTAACTACCTCAAGAATCAAAGATCGAGTGACATGATAAGGTAAAGAGGAGGTTTATTTGTGTTTAATGCAAAATAAAAGGATAAGAGTTTTAGGGAACGAAAGAGTAGGTTGCAAAGCTCTTGACCAAGAATGATCGCATGGTGTGCAGACGTCCCTGTGGTGTGTTGTAGTCTCGTATGGATGAAAATTAAGTTTATCACATAGAATCAAAAAGAGCCCACTGATTGTTTGGTGACTAAAATCTCAAGAATGCACTAAAATAACATAATAACAAATGATAATAATGATCATAAACTAAATGAAATAGAAAGGAAATGATGGAAGATAAAAGAAGAAAGGATACACATACAAGAGGTCTATGATTGAATCCTCCAACAGAAATCCAACTTCAATACTTGCACACATAGAAATGAGAAAATTGTTGGGGTTGTTTTAGGGGCTTGCCTTAGTCAAACCCCTACGTAAGTGTTCCCACCTCTACAGACAAATAGAAAGAGATAGTGAAAATAATAGACGCGATAGAGAAATAAATAGACATGCTAGAATACTATTTTATCAAAGTAAATAGATAATGCAATACAAAGAAATTTATTTACCCTCCCTTTAGCAAGATAGTGATGCCAAAAGGAAGAGATAGAGCTTAGTAGAATGGTGTTGAGAACCTTGAGAGCAAGAACATACGATAACAATGGTAGAGTGAATTTTTTGTGATGTAGAAGAGAATGTAGAGTTGGAAAGAATGAGAGAATGAATGAGACAGATCGAATGGAATGAATAGAATGATGAATGAAAAAATGAGAGGTTTGAAATAGGTATAATGCAAAGGAGCGTTCCCAACATGCTTATAAGCTACAGATGTGTTACACTTCGTGGGTAGGTGGAAAGTGTAACGTCCAAATGGCTACTACAGTCAGGAATATTTTTGGGATGTTTGCATGGTGTGTAGATGTCTACATGGTGTGTGGTCATCTGCAACAAAATTTCATCTTAACGGCCAGGAATAAAAGGGTTAAGGACAAAAATAAGGTTAGAAAAAAGGGGTAAATGATCTAAAGGGGAGTTTTATGGAATGTAAAATTGCATAGGGTACAATTTACGACATTACATTTTTCCCCCAATTTATTGAGCATGTGTATTCTACAAGATGTGAGCTGAAAAAGAAAGAGGTTGAAGAGGATGTAGGTCTTTGATCCGATATATGCAATTGAAAAGCCGAGTCAACATGTGAAGAGGACATGGGTCTTCCATCCTACAAAGTTGAATACAATCTCATCACAAACATGTTAGTTGTAGATAAACACGTTAGGTGAAAAAGAAAAAAAATAGACATGATAAAATTTGATTAGACATAAAGACATCGCTAATAAGTATGGCCAGCAAGTTGTGTTATGCTAGAGACCATATGACAAGTGAATAGGATTTTGGTTGTTGCAAACTGCGTAGTAGGATATTCACGAAAAAAAACAAGTCTAGTCAAGTTTCCCCCAAGCTAGATGATGAGATCATAAGACATCAAGATTTTTTTTTTGAAAAATAACAAGAGTAAGCGGATATAATAGCCCCCTTAGAATGATGTGTGTTATGAAAAGGAGCATGGGTCATTCTAAGGAGAATAAATATAAAGATATGTTGTGTCATGACATACATTAGTAAGATGTATTCATGGAATTTTATAACGTGAGGGATAACACATAATCCACAACATAAAGAGAGTGCAATGAGAAAGAGATCAAAAGGATAGGGGGATCCAATTATTTTGTTGCAAGTATGGATGAGTTTGGTGGTGTTGTCATTAATTTTTTCATTGATGTCAACTTAGTTCAGAGTGATTGTAGGTGGTATGTGTATAGTTGAGATATTTTAGAAGTGTTGAGACTACATGGAGCTATAGTCATGAAGTTGTAGTTTTATTGATGCCAAGTTCTTTTGAGAAAATTAAGAAATAATGAAGGCAGTGTTGAGTGTGTGTTCTGAGTGTGCTCTAGTATTGTTCTTTGTATTTCATTTGTGATGATCCTATGCTTGTTCATATTTGTGGTATTGTGTTATGAGATTCAATGGATAATATATCCTAAGTTTTAGCTTCTTGATCAATGGAGAATGAAAGATGTGTTCACCAATGTGTGAACCAGTTTGTCAAAACTGTTTGTATGTGAACTGGGTGAGATGTTTTTGCTCCACAGTATTTTGGTGGTTTGTTTCAAATCTTCTATATTTGGAAGAAGTTTAATCCTGATGTTCTCTGTGTTCTATAAAATGTGCTTGTGGTTTGGTGCTTTGGAAGGCTTGTTCTAGAGCTACTGTGTGTTTTTGCTAAGTCTGGATGGATTGTTGAAGAGTGTTTTGTGAATGAATATTGTTGCAGTTTCTATGGATGTATCTGATGGTTTCTAAGAGGTGTTATTGTGTCTAGTGAAATTTTTTTGGGTGATCCATGTGTGATCATCTTGTTGTAGAAGCGCGTACTTCAAAAATCATTGGTGTTATCATTAGGTTTGGTTGACCTGGTGTTTACACGTTACATAAAGAATTGCATCAAATTAAGGAAGCGTTTGATTGATCCAAGATGTTGTTTGGGTCCTAATTAAATATTAAATTGGTCCTCTCTCATTCTTATCCACCATGGGAATGTTGATTAGTCGACCTAATTTATATATGTAAAATGGAATATGTATAGCCGACCTTAGAGAAAGTTTCTAGGGTTGAAGATGGTATAAAAGCAAGTCAAGATATTGTGAATTGCAAGGCAAGCAAGTGAAGTGCGTGAAAAAGTGAAAAAGGTAGAGTGTGTAAGATCAAATCAAGGTAGCAGTACTTTGATGTGTTAGATTCCTGAAAGCAGTGAGCTGATGGTGTCTGCAATCCTTTAATCAAGCTACAACTATGTGGAACCTATTGTGGTGGATATTTATTTGTATTTTCTTTATCTGTAGGTAGTGAACCTCCTTTTGGATAGTGAGTCCTATCTGTAGGCAGTGAGCCTTTGTATCTGGGTAGTGATCCCTTTGGTAGTGAGCCTTTGTATATGGTATTGAATTACTACTATATTATGAGTTAATCCTCATTGTGGTTTTTCCCTCATTAGGTTTTCCACGTAAATCTGGTGTCTCTAGTGTTTGCTTTTTGTTATTTGCATTTCATGTTTACACTTAATAACAGATTAATTTAAAGTAGAATTGATTAACGTTAGAAGTAAAGTAATTTGGTACAACTGATTCACCCTCCTCTTAGTTGTCTTGCAAATTTCAATAATTTTTATTAGAGCTTTGGTTCCTCAGAGAAAAGATTAACCGCTTGAGGTAGATCAGATGGCGCACAAGTTGCAAATCCCTATTTTTGATGGAGCTGATTATAGTGACTGGAAAGTGCAGATGAGAGGTTATCTTATATCTCTTGGTTTCAAGACCTGGAAAGTTGTAGAGACAAAATATATTGAGTTGGCTAGTGGTCCTTCCTCTACATATGATATTTATGCCTATGAGGAGAATGAAAATGTGAGGCATTCTATCTTCAGTGTTCTATCCAAAACTAAAAGGGAAAAATTTATTTCTCTAGGCACTGCTTATGAAGTATGGGAAAAATTGAAAGATATCTATGAAATAAATGATAGAGTAAAATTGTCAAGGAAGCTAACAACTAAGTATGGATTTGAGAACTTGAGAATGGAAGAAGATAAAGACAATGCAAGTTATTATCAGAGAGTTGAACTTGCAGCAAATGAAATCAAGAATTAGGGTGGTACCATGATAGATGAAGATATAATAGAGAATATCTTGATGAGCTTACCAGAGAATTACAATGACAAGGTCTCTGCTATTGAAGAATCATATGATCCAAAGACATTTACTAAAGAGCAAATATTTAGCACCTTGACTACATTTGAGATGAGGAAGTTTGGAAAAGAAAAGGAGAAAGCAAAAACAACCTTTAAAGCAATCAACATAGGAGATGATTCAAATAGTGATGGTTCAAAAGAGTTGGAAGCAAAATTTACAAGGAAATTGAAGAAAGGTACTGGTAAGTACAAAGGTATGTTGTCTTTTAAATGTTTCAGTTGTGGAAATATTGGTCACTATGCTTCAAGATGTCCAAATAGAGCTACACACAAGAAGTAAAAAGATAATAATAATTACAAAGATAAAAAGGATAGGAAGTTCAAGAAATTGTATTATGTTAGAGAAGATGTTGGAATTTCTAATGATGAGTCTAATTTTGAGGATGATAAAGATGAATGCTTGTTTCTATCCTTGGAAAGTAAATATATGTCTAGTAATCATGGAAGATGTGCAAGGGAATCTGGTTCAAAGAGCAAGATGGATGAGATGGAAGATACTCTGGTTACTGCCTTTCATACTAGACAGGATGCAGATTGTTGGGTAATTGACAATGGATGTTCAAATCATATGACTAGAGACGAGTAAGTTTAGTAAACTTGAAAAGTATGATGGAGGATTATTTATGTTTGGAGATGATTTTGGTGTTAATATTGTTGGAAAAGGAACAATTAGTCTTGATGGAAAACATAGTATTGATGATGTCTATTATGTTAAGGGCTTAAGGCATAATATTTTGAGTGTTGGGAAAATGTGTAGCAAAGGATTTAAGCTTGTGTTTCAAGATAACACCTGTGAGATTAGAAAAGAGTTCTGAATTGTGGTAGCAATAGGAAGAACTCATGGAAACATCTATCAACTTAAGAGCGATGATTTTGAGTGCTTTGTTTCTTAGATTAATGAAAGTTGGTTGTGGCACCATAGGATGGGACATGTAAATTTTGACAATCTAATCAGGATTAGTTCAAGAGAAGTTGTTAGAGATCTCCCTAGAATCACAAAGCCTACATATTTTGTTTGCAGAAGTTGTCAGTTGGAAAACAAACAAGATGCAACTTTAAAGGAAAAGAAAAATCATCTACCAGAATGTTGGAATTGATTCATACAGACCTATGTGGTCTTACAAGAATAGGAAGCCTTAATGGTGATAGGTATTTTATGCTTTTGATTGATGATTACTCTAGGATGACATGGGTTACTTTTCTTAGAGAGAAAGATCAAGCTCTAGATAGATTCAAAGTGTTTAAAGAAAGAGTAGAGAATGAGGTAAAGTTGATAATCAAATGTTTAAGGTTTAATAGAGGTGGAGAATTCACTTATGGTGAGTTTAATGCATTTTATGAAGATAATGGCATAAAGAGACATTATTCTGCCCCTAAAACCCCTCAACAGAATGGAGTTGTGGAAAGGAAGAACCAAACTGTTCAAGAGGTTGCTAGAACTATGATGAAAGAAGAAAATGTTCCTAATGTGTATTGGAGAGAAGAAATCCACACTATTGTTAAAAAATTTAACAGAGTTCAGATCAGAGGTAACAACACAAAGACTCCTTATGAGTTATGGACTAGTAAAACTCCTTCTGTTAGATACTTCAAAGTGTTTGGAAGTAGATGTTACATTAAAAGAGATGATGAGAATCTTGGAAAGTTTGATGTTGGATGTGATGAAGGAATTTTCCTTGGATATTCAACTAACAACAAAGCATATAGATGCTTCAATAAAAGATTGAGGAAAATAGTTGAAAGTGCAAATGTAAAAGTTGATGAAGCTATGCATAGACCAATAGAAATAAGTGAAGTTGAACTAGATGATCCTATTTGTGGACAAATACAAGAAGAAGAAGAAGAAAAGGAAGAGAGAAAAAATTGATGAAGAAGAAATTTCAAAACCTGCTCTTAAGACTCCTAAATATGTTAAGAAGAATCATCCAGAGGAAATGATGATTGGAGATATAAGTGAAGGTGTAAAGAGAAGAATAAAAATGGTTGAGGTGAAATTGTGTTTACTTTCTAAGATAGAACCTAAGACTATGAGTGAGGCATGCAAAGATGAGAGATGGGTTAGAGCAATGAAAGAGGAATTGAAGTAGATAGAGAAGAATCAGACATGGGAACTGGTTCCTAGACCAACAAAAAAGAATGTGATTGGTTCAAAGTGGGTGTTCAAAAATAAGTTGAATGAAGATGGTGAAGTGATAAGAAATAAAGAAATACTTGTATGTAAATATTATTCATAGGTTGAAGGAATATATTTTAAAGAGACATTTACATCGGTGGCAAGAATGGAGGCCATTCAGATGTTTTTGGTATTTTCAGCTCATAAAGAATTCAAAGTGTAGAAGATGGATGTCAAGTCTGCATTCCTAAATGGAGAATTGGAAGAAGAAGTGTACATGGAATAACCAGAAGGATTTTAGTTATTAGATAAATCAAACATGGTCTGCAAATTGAAAAGGAAAGTTATATGGACTTAAACAGGCTCCCAGAGCATGGTATGCAAGGTTGGACATATATTTGACACAACAAGGATTCAAAAAAGGCTCTGTTGATAGCAACATCTACTTCAAAGTTGAGAAAAACAAGATGTTGATAGTTGTGGTATATATTGATGATATTATCTTTGGTGGAAATGAAGGTATGTGTAAGAAATTTGCAGAGGAGATGCAAAAAGAGTTTGAGATGTCTATGATTGGTGAGTTGAATTTATTCCTTGGACTTCTAGTGAATCAAACTGATAAGGGGATATTCATTTCAAAATCTAATTATGTCAAAGAATTTTTGAAGAAGTTTGGAATGGATGACTCCAAATTGATCTGTACCCCTATGGTAACCAGATATAAACCAAGTAAGGATGATGAATCTTCTAAAGTTGATTAAAGAATGTAAAAATCTATGATTGGTGGACTACTGTATCTTACTACTAGACCAGGCATGCAATATGTTTGGTTGCAAGATTTCAAGAAGAACCTAAAGAGACACATTTTATAGAGATAAAGAGGATATTTAGATATCTTAAGGGGACTCTAGATTATGGACTATGATATCCTAAGGATGCTGATTTCACCTTGAATTCCTACACTAATGTAGATTGTGTTGGTTTTGTAGATGATCATAAGAGTACAAGTGGTGGTGCATTCTTTCTTGGAGGAAGATTGTTCTCATGGTTGAATAAGAAACATGATTCAGTTTCTTTATCTACTACAAAAGTTGAATATATTGCAGCAACATCCTGCTATACACAGGTACTTTGGATGAATCAAACTCTGAAGGACATAGATGTGATATGTGATGATCCTATCCCTATATTTGGTATCATTTCTTGAGGGAGAAAGTGTTGAATAATGAAGTCAGACTTTAATATGTATCTACCAAGGAATAAATTGCTGACATATTCACTAAGGCCCTTCTGAAGGATACTTTTGAGTATCTCAGGGGGAATTTAGGGGTTACTGTCCCTCCTTCCTTGAATTAGGTGCACACGGAGGTGCATCAATCTAGTGGATTCACATATTCTTTTTGATCTGGACTGATGATTGAGGTCTACTCCTTAGGGGGAGTAGAGATTTTCATTGTTTCAGTATGTGGTGTGGGTGCACTCCTAAGGGGGAGTGATTAGATATTTATATGTAAAATGTTTCATGCAAAACTTTCCTTTTCCATTGATGTCAAAGGGGGAGAGAAATTCATATGAAAAAGTTGAAAGGAGAAGAGAGTGCAAAAATTCTTGTGTAGGTTGTCTAATCTAAAAAAGAAAGGGAAGAAGAAGCGAGAGAGTATGTATGTTGTCTTTGATGGTTTTTCACATCATGTGTTGCCATCAATAACAAAGGGGGAGATTTTTGCAAGTATGGATGAGTTTGGTGGTGTTGTCATTGATTTCAACTTAGTCCACAGTGATTGTAGGTGGTACATGTATAATTCAAATACTATAGAAGTGTTGAGAGTACATGGAGCTATATTCATGAAGTTGCAGTTGTGTTGATGCCAAGTGATTTTGAGAAAATTAAGAAAAAATGAAGGCATTGTTGTGTGTGTTCTAAGTGTGCTTCAGTATTGTGCTTTGCATTTCATCCATGTTGATCCTATGCTTGTGCGGATCTGTGGTATTTTTTATGAGCTTCAATGGATAATATTTCCTGAGTTTTAGCTTATGGGTCGATGGAGAATGAAAGATGTGTTCACCAGTGTGTGAACCGATTTTTCAGAACTGTTTGTCTATGGATTGGGTGAGATGTTTTTTCTCCACAGTCTTTTGGTGGTTTGTTTCAGATCTTGTGTATTTGGAAGAAGGTTAATCCTTATGTTCTCCATGTTTTGGCAAAGGTGCTTTTGGTCTGGTGCTTTGGAAGGCTTGTTCCAGAGCTACAGTGTGTTTCTACTCGGTCTAGATGGATTGTTGAAGAGTGTTATGTGAATGAAGATTGTTGTATTTGATGTAGATGTATTTGATGGTTTCTAAGAGGTGTTCGAGTATCTGGTGAAGCATTTTGGGTGATGCATGTGTGATTATCTTGTTGTAGATGCACATACTTCAAAGATCATTGGTGTTATCATTAGGTTTGGCCAACCTGGTGTTTACACGTTACATAAAGATTTGCATCGAATTAAGGAAGTGTGTGATTGATCCAAGACTTTTTTTGGGTCCTAATTTAATATGAAATTGGCCCTCTTTCATTCTTATCCACTGCGGGAATGTTGAGTAGCCGAACTAATTTGAATTTATAAAATGGAGGATGTATAGCCGACCTTGGAGAAATTTTCTAGGGTTGAAGATGGTATAAAAGCAAGTCAAGATGTTGCAAATTTGAAGGCAAGCAAGTGAAGTGTGTGAACAAGTGTGAAAATTAGAGTGTGTAAGAGAGAATCAAGGCAACAGTACTTTGATGTGTTAGATTCTTGAAAGAAGTAAGTTGATGGTGTATGTAATCCTTTGATCAAGATGTGATTGTGTGGAACCTATTATGGTGGATCTTTATTTGTCTTTTCTTTATTTGTAGGTAGTGAGCCTCCTTTTGGATAGTGAGTCCTATTTGTAGGCAGTGAGCCTTTGTATTTAGGCAGTGAGACTTTGTATCCGGTATTACATTACTACTATATTGTGAGTTAATCCTCACCATGGTTTTTGCCTCATTGCGTTTTCATGTAAATCCGGTGTCTCTGGTGTTTTCTTTTTGTTATTTTCATTTCATGTTTACACTTAATAACATATTAAGTTAAAGTTGAATTGATTAAGGTTAGAAGTAAAGTAATTTGGTACAACTGATTCATCCCCCCTCTTAGTTGTCTTGTGCATTTCAACATATTTGAGGTCAAAAATGATCATAAATGTATGTGAGTGTAAATTATATGATTTTTCGTCACCCCTAAAATAGATTGGAATGAGAAGAAGAGCACATGAAGAAAAAAAAAAGTTGGGTCAACATGGAAGAGGCCTAAATTCCTTAACGCTTTGCATCATTCCTAACATGTAAAATAAATTTTATGAAAAATAGAAGAATGATGAAACATATAGAAGAAGATTTGTGATAGTTTTTATCTCCTATATCCAATTACCTACAAGGGTATGAAGGGTCCTCCAAGGGCGAGGGAAAAAATAAATAGACAAGCACATGGGAACATAAACAAACACACAAATCTAATCTAAATATAAGAGGAATTACTGCTCTAGTCCAGCACCTCTAACAAGAGCCAAGGAGGAGGCTACATGAATGTCCTCATATATGATATCTTGTAAGGCTAACATCATCGACTTAGCAAAGATGGAGGATAGATTCAGGATGTCATCCATCGAGTCAAACATACACTTCTCTAGATTGAAGTGTTGTGACTAAGCAAAAGGAGGTAGATGAATAGGGAATTCATTACTAACTTTTAGAAGAGGGGAAATGAAAAACTCTGGGGAAGCAAGAGATTATTTCGTCATAAGAATGGAACATACCAGATTAGAATGAGATGAAGAAGAATAATATTTCTTAGACTGTCCTTTAGAGAGAGGACATGCTCTGATTTGCGCTTAAGAGGGGGATGTAGAATCCTTGTATTAGAAGTAGAAGAAGGAGAAGGATCCACAATAGATACAACCATTGTGTGAGTCATATCCATGGGCTCGAGAAAAGGAGGAAGATCGAATAGGGAAGTGACCAAGGGAGGCTTCAAAGAAGGAGCAATGAACACCTAGACCTGCTTAGGGTGAGGTTCATCAGGATCTGTCGAGAAATTCAGAAGTAATACTGAGATGATGAGAATGAAATTAGAGCTAGTAAAGATAAAAACAAAATAGGAACAAATATAGAATGCTCACCCTCGGTCTTCTATAAGGAGTCATGTTCTCAATCCAATGCTCATCGATGATGCTTACGCTCGCACACAAGTTAGTCTGACGGTTATGACTACCAAGAATAGAGGTTTGAGAATACTTTGGCGTATCCTATTCCACTAGAGGATTAATCTTCATAGTTGGTACTAATAAAAGAGTAGGCTCTTGAGGAGGGATAGGAGATTCTATAGAAACAAAGACTGGAATCTCGGCTATGAGCTCCTTTCCTTTTTCTGATTTAGAAGCATGTGGAGGAACGAAAGGACACCTCAGAGGTTGAGATGCAAGAGTAACAAAAGAATATCCAAATCCATATTCCTTTTTTCCATTACCATACAAGGTGGGGCAGGGAATTGTGGGAAAAACTGGGAGTTGGAAGACTTGAGGTTTAGATTTCATCAACATGGATTCCTTTCCTTTTCTTGTGTTGGGAATAGTAGAAGGAATCAAGAACACCACTAGGGGTTGTGAAATAAAAGCTGAGGAAGTTCTATGTGTGGGAGCATGTTTATCTATAAACTTTGAGGAGGAAGGCGCATAGGAGAAGGCACACTACGAACACACATAGATTCCTTCATGGAAATTTCATGAGATGAAGGGGGGAAATAGAATTAGGGGTCATGACTCCCATATTGTACCTAAAATAGGTCGTATAGAACAAGTCTCCACATGGCGGTAAATGTCCACAAAGAGCGAACCAAAAATGGTTGAAAAAATCCCCCACATGACACAAGGGTCTTGAATTTTGTGTTATGGATGGTATGGACTATACCATCATGAGGTAATTTTAAATTTTTTTGGACTATTGACATGACCACATTCATGGATATTGGCCATGAAATAGCTAGTCTTACTTTAAATAGGTCAAATTCAGGAATCACAACAAAAGGGACATCCAAGGATTTGGGTCCAATTAGGACCGACAAAGAAATGAAACCAATGGAATGCATGCAGAGGCCATTTTGAGTACGTATCATGGTCTTTGATTCCTCATATTTCTCCTTATGTAATTTTTTGATGAAAAGGGTCTTGTTCGTAATAACATTGACTTGGTTGGTAGGGTCAACCATAACACCTATTACGATGTCATTGACTTGAGTCGGGATGTAGAGAGGAGAGGGATCCATGTTGAGGGGAAGTCGTGTGGAGTAAAAAATATACCAGGGTTCTTATTCGCATGATTAGTAGGAGGAATAGGAGTGAATGAAACCATGTTCACACACTCAAAGTAGCTAGGTTCAAAAAAAATTATAAGGGGATGTGATAAGGTTGGGAGAATGAGAAGGAACGGGATCTTGTGTAAATTTACAATTGACTATTAGCCTTGGCTACATATTTGTTTGAATTTTGATTTCTTTCATCGACTTGGACGGCACCACTATCAATGTGGTCTTGGACTACATGTCAAAGATGTACACAACATTCATTGTCATGACCAGGGACTCAGTGGTATTGGAAAAAAAATTGTGCATTGTACTAGCTGGGATAGGTTTATCATCCGGTAGCGATCTGATTTTTGAGAGTGATCAAAACATATTTTAATAAATTTTGAAGAAAAATGGCGTAACTCAAATAGATTTGTGAAAAATTTGTTAAGTCTTGTGGTGTTCTTTTTAGTAGAAATGGAAACCATGTTCACTACTGCCTTGTTCTTTTTAGACTCCCTAAAAATAGACATGACTAATTGACTATCAAGATGGTAGGACGAGGAGGAACCCCCATACTATTTCACCATTTTCTAGTAGTCTTGAAGCACCATACATGAATGGAAAAAAGAGGGATACTTCATTAAGATGAATTTTTCTCTCAATGTTGACTTCAGATTACCCATGAACACACGCTGGACATCGAAATTAGGTAGGGCATAAGAGATCTGAGAAAACAAGGATTGATAGCGAGTAATAAATTTGGTCACCTTCTCGTGAGTCCCTTGCTTATAGTGATGAGATCAATAAAGGTGACCTTTGGCCCAATGTTAACTTGGAATTGTTGCAAGAATTGATTAACCAATTGATCAAAGGTGAAGATGAAATTGTCAGAAAGGAGAAAAACCACTCCAATGCGGTGTCCTTAAGAGACCATGGGATCAGTTTGGCTAACAATGAATCTTGATAGATAAAATTTGCTACACATGGTAGTGAATGATGAGACATGATTTTTTAGGTCACTCTTGTCATTGTACTTATCAAACTTCAAAATTTCTACCCCTTGAGGGATGGGGAAATTTAAGATGCTTAGGGCCAATGGATTACAACGGTAATATGGTTGCAATGTGGAATGGGATGTAGTATTGGTTAGGTTGGCTAATTGAGATTGAAATCGATCCATATTTTACAATAGGGTGTTTAAGACGAGATTGGATGGTAGAGGTGTGGTTTGATTATTTGTAGCAACAGAGTTCCAAGATGTGGATTCGAGAATTTCATACCCCAAAGGAATGTGCTTCACATTAACTCTAGGAACATCAAGGGGCGCAGTGTTTGTGTTATCATTAGAAGTATTAGTATCCACCATGTGTACAGACACATCTGGCATCAAAAGATATAACTATGTACCAGTCATTTATGATCGGGTATCTTGAGGGTGGCCCAAGACTAAAGTGTATGAGGGTACATTATTTTCTACTATATTATCTATCCCATAGAGTAACTCAAGACCTTTACGGTTTGATATAAGTAGATTCCTCATACCACAAATGACAGGAGAAACTTGAGTGTATAAGTTATCTTTTTTTAGAAAATCTTCAAATTCTTTAAATTTCTCTTCCAAAGATTGAACCTACTCAAAGGGGACTCTAAGAGTAGACTCATGGTCTATGGGAGAATAATACCCAAATGGAGTGATTGGTTGAGAACTTGTTTGAAATTTTGTTGATGGATGAACATAAGCACAACGAGGGGTATAACTAAGTGGCAAAATCATGTTGAATTGATGAAATTCAAGACTTTGACAGGTTGGATTGAACTGCCTTCTTGATCCCATGTCTGATTGTTAAAGGCTTTCTCTTACTAAGTTCCCAGAATCTGTAGAGTGAGTCATGAAACTTATAAGAGTATTACTAGACTCAGTTCAACAAACTTCCAAACAAGAAAAAAAATTCTAACAAAAGACTAGAGTAAGGACAGTTTCATGTTTGGTTCACAAAAATATAGAGGAAGAAATTTGACACCCTCAAAATGGCATGACCTTGAGGGGAAAATTTCTCTTGACTACCTCAAGGATCAAAGCTCAAGTGACAAGATAAGGTAAATAAGAGTTTTTTTTGTATTATGTTGAATAAAAGGATAATATTTTTAGGGACTGAAAGAGCAGGTTGCATAGGTCTTCTGAGCAAAATAATAGGCTCTCATCCAAGGATGACAATACAACGTGCAAACATCCCTATGACGTGTTGTATTCTCATATGGATTAAAATTGAGTTTATCACATAAAAGATCACAAAGAACCTATTGATTGTTTGATGACTAAGATATCAATAATCCACTAAAATAACAAAAATAATAAAATAATAATAATAATTATAAACTAAATGAAGTGGAAAGGAAATAGTGGAATGGAAAATAAGAAAGGAGATACACACAAGAGTTATGTGATGCAAAGCTCCAAATTCAATACCTTCTCACATATAAATGAGAAAATGGTTGGGGTTGTTTTACGGACTTGCCTTAGTCAAACCTTGACATAGGTGTTCCTGCCTCCATAAATAGTTAGATAGATAGAGATAGAGAAAATATTAGATGAGATAAAGAAATAAATAGTCATGCTAGAATACTATGCTATCAAAGTAACTAGATAATGCAATATAAATAAATGTAGTTACCCTCCCTTTAACAAGATAGTGATGCCTAAAAGAATAGATAGAGCTCAGTGGAATTATGTTGAGCACCTTGATAGCAAGAACATACGATAACAATGGTAGAGTGAATTTTTTGTGATGTAGAAGAGAATAGAGAGATTGAAAGAATGAGATAAATAATGAGAGATAGATCTTGAATGGAATGAATGAATAAAAAATGAGAGGTTTGAAAGAGGTATAGGCATGCAAAGGGCCATTCCTAATGTTCCTGAAATCTGTAGATGTGTACACTTTGTGAGTAGGCAGGAAAGGCAATGCCCAAACAACTATTGCAATCAGGAATATTTTCAGGATGTTTGCGCGATGCATAAAAAATTGCATGGTGCATGGTAATATATGAAATTTTTTTATCTTAATGGTTGGGAATGAAAGGTTTAAGGATAAAATTAAGGTTGGACAAAATAGGTGTTGCATTATTGAATTTAATTGATCTAAAAGGGAGGTTTATAGAATACAAAATTGCATAGGGTGCAATCTATGACATTACAACTCTAAACCAAGAATCAATATCACCAATCACATGAAGATAACCATCTAACAGTGAGCCTGTAAATGTGAAATAAATATTTTGTAGAAATAGGATCTAAGATCTCCTCCAAGAAATCCTCAAACACTGAAAAAGATCTTTCATCACCAACAATGAATCCATGTCACTTCCAAAAACTCTCACTGAACTATGATATCGAGCTACATATGGCATTATGAAAACTATCTCCTAAAAGAAGATCATCCAAGTCCACAAACACTCAACTACAATCTAATTACAACCAGTATCTCCAAGCCAAGAAGATACAACCACCATCAACCATTAGGAATCAATCCTACACTACCAAATAATAATTATCAAAAGCTCCCACTAAAATGTAACCAAGATATCATGACATCATGATAAAATCACATGCTACAAGTCCCAAACATTGACAATAATGAAACTATAACCATTCATCCTCTCATCTCAAAACAACATACCAATGCATAAATGACAACAAACAAGGTCAACTAACAAATTTTGCATCAACATTGAAATAATCTTGCGGATATAGACATTCCACATTTGAGTCATCACACTACAACCAAATGAGTGGCCAACCTATATAAATACATAAATAATAGATCCCAAATAATGAAGCATATGAATTGAACATCACATTAGTAACTTGAAAACTAAGATATCAAAGAAGATAATCAAATATACAACAAGACTCAAAATACCAAATCAACCACATATTTGATTTTCTAACAAGTCCACAAATGAATAACCATATTCAAGGAACTAGTCATCTAGGAGATAATAAAAATAATCCAACACCAAACCAAACCACAGCCAAACAACCACATGCATGATCATGTCGTGTCAATGTATAAGTGTACTTGCATTACCATGACACCATAATCATCACCAATATTGTACTTGCACTAAGCTCTCACCAACAGAAGACTAAAAATATCCACACGTGTCAACCCATGTCCTCAAAATAGAAGACAACCTATGTACCTATCACCATTAAAATCCAACTCTAAAAAACACCTTTAAACTTGTACCAAGAATCACCAAAATTGATAATAATCTATACCATCATAAATATCATATAAAAACATGTACTCCCTCAAGTTTTCACCTCTTGAATCATACGGATGCTCACACAATCACACCCCAAATCTTAGGCACCTACAAGTGATCAAACAATTACAAACCTCTCTTTGCACCACAAAAGGAAAATATACTTGATCTAATGTGTATTACATTGCACATTCTCTCCAATGTCTACTCGAAAATCCAATTTTGTATGAAAAAGTTGATCAAAACCATGTAACCAATAAAATAATTAATTTCAAGCCTCAAAACTAATGAAAGAAATAAAATTGGGGAACCAAACATGTACCATTGTGTAGTTCTCAGAGACTGCTTTTTATTGATTATAAGAAGTCAAAAAACCAACATTGTGGGAGAAAGTTATGCCATTTTGAAAAAAAATGCCCAATTTTGCTTATAGGTGGCAAGATTGTGGCCCTCAGGTGGCCCCACTAACACCACACCATTGGAAGCACGACCAAGGGTGGGTGGAGGGCTTCTTTACTGGCAGACCCAAAATGAAATAAATTTCAATTTAATTTTTGATAAAAAAAATTTTTAAATAAACACAAGCTAGAGGTACGAAAACCATCATTGCTAACATAATCCAAAGGTAGAAAGGGGATCTATGGATCTCCCCCTGTCCTTCCCCCCCAACCAACTTTTTTTTCTTTTTTTCTTTTTCTTTTTCTTGAAATTTTACAAGTTTTTTTTTTTTTCAAAAAGGTAGACAAGAATTTTAAATATTTTATATTTTACATAATCAACCAATACAATTGTATACCATACAAGTAGGTTGTAGGATAAAGATAATTGCATTTTTTATAGTGGTCAAAATATGGAAAATTCTAGATTAATTTGTGTTTCTCTACCATACTTGATCCAATGGTGAAGTCCATTTTGTCTCGAGAGGTCATATATGAAATTTACTCTGTAAAACCCTCATATGAAAGCGTAATCCAAGAAACCCTTTTGACCTAAATCTCACAAACCCCAAATCTGCAATAAACCTACAAAACCTCTGAATCCTTATATCCCAAATCTTCAAAATAAAACATACACATGTTTTGCATACCTTTTAATGCCCCAGATCTAACCTGCATTGCCATGGATTCAAATTTGCACCAAATCTACTCAAACAAGGGTTATAAAAAAACCTAGGAGCTCATACCTCCCACAACCATGAAATCTATGATACCACTTGTTAGGAAATAATGCATCAATACCCAATTCATTTAATTTATTTTCTAAATAACCTCATGAGATAAAATCATGCATACAAGCTTACAAAACAACTGTAATGCATAAATCAAATAGACAAGCTACAAGAAAACACAAGATGTACCCTAGGAAAATCCTTAAGAGGTAAAAATCGGCCTCCAAAAGAATTTGTACTCCATATTTTATTCAACAATAAAATAATGCATGCACTTACAAATATATAATGAATACTTCTTAAACATCAAGCCTCTCCAATGTACCCTCCATGTGTCCAAGCATGAATCCACATATCTCATGCCATGTTCACATATGCACTCCTCAAAAAGACTCAATAATATGAGCCCACTCACCCATCCAACCTTAATCACTAATCATGTGTTTTCTTTTATAGGCACAATCTCACATAACTACAACCAAGTGGTAAGATAAAACTATGTGAACGCAAAACCATTGACCCCTCATTTAATATTAAGTACTAATTTTTCACATTATTAAATATTTCTTCAAATATTAAATCATTATCTTATGTCTCCCACACATAAAACAATTAAACCGAATGTTATAATACAACTTACAAGTGGCCCCAAATAATTACCTAGTGTGGCCGAACACATCTCCTAGATGTACCCTAAAATAATTATGACATTATGAAATTTTAATGAATCAATTTATGCAATGGTGTACAACACCAAACCCTAACATTTTATTAGGTAGGTAATGACATCTCTGGTGTGTTTCCCTCCTTTCATGCCTTCTTCCTCATGTGTCCCTATATCTTCCTCTTTATTAATCATCGTACACGCTTTTTCCCACAATCTCGTGTCTGCTAAGTGGACTTCTACAACAACAATAGGATCTTGTGGCTTTCTCTCACCACTTGTGAAGGGTTTGAATGGCATGCCTCTCGTTGAGGCTTCTTTGGCTTGTTCTCTCCCTACAGGCTCATCTCCCTCCACCCCCCCTTTCATTTTTGATGCTCCTACGAGACCTCGTAGCTACTCACAGGTGGCCAGATTTTTTCATGTTCACCCTCCTAGAGTGTGCCCTCTCACCTATTCCAAAATTTCCTTAATAGTGGTTTGTGGGGAGGATATTTCTAAGAATGAGATTTTCTATGAGCGAAAATTTTTGGTGTTTCATTTTTCCAACCTCTGGTCCTCTCTTCCCAAACTACACAAGTGGGTTTTGAATTCTTAGTGGAACTTAGTGGATGTTAAGATTGAGCTCTTCCCTTGTGTTATATATTTCTTCATTTCTACCTTTGATTTTATTGAGGATTGTTGCTCAATGTTGGGTCAACAATGGGATTAGAGAGAGAATTCTCTCCCGCTCAAACCTTGGACATCTTCCTTCAACCCCCTTATTGAACTACTCGATGTGTGTTCAGTGTGGGTTAGACTCCCAAATCTCCCCCTCTAGTTTTGGGAAGATACTTTTTATGAGGCCATTGGTAACTCTATTGTTCATTATTTGAAGGTTGATAATTCCACTTCTTTTATGGGGCATTCAACCTTTGCTAGTATTTTTGGTGGATATCGACATCTCTTTTCCACTTCATGAATATTTGGTTCTATTGGTTAGGGATCACCCTATTCTCAACTGATTGATTTTGAGAAGCTTTTCTTTAGGTACCATCGTTGTTTCGCTATTGTTCACTTGGCTTTGAATTTTTCTCTTTAGCATTGTAAAGGTGTGGCTACTTGGTGGAAGAATTATAATGATGATATTCTGAGTGTTTTGACTTTTGTCTATTTTGAGGATCCCTCTTCCAAGGATTCTAAAGAGCATCTTGACCCTGGCACATACTTGGTTTGTCTTGTGGGATCTATTGGTGTTCCTCCTCCTTTGAGTGCATCTCCTTCTCATGTAGTTTTTCTTGCTCTACCCCTAGATTCTTTTTTGGATAGTGATTTCCTTTCACATTGTATTCCTCTTATTCTCCCCTCATGTCTAGATGGTCTTTCCATGGGGGTGTCTCTTGTTCCCCCTTGTGGTGGTAGCCTAGATGATAGTATCACTTGGACTGTCATTTGTAGAAGGTGTAAAGGTCTCTCCTTTGCCTCTTTCATTTCTCTTTCTTGAGATTTATTGGATAAGTTTGTTGTATAGGTTTGAGACCCTTGTTTCTTGTTTCTCTTTGGTTCTATGCTTTGATCAAAAGTATAGATAGTATTTATTTGGCTATTTTAAGTCTCACCTCTAGTGAGACTTGTATTTTTTTCCTCAATGGCTATTTTGTATGGGTTTGGGACCTTATCAATTTATCTTAATCAAAACATTTTATTAGGTAATAAATAGTCTTGCATTGGTTTTAATGGCTTACCCCTCCATTATGCTATTATGAGGTCTATATAAAGAGGTGAATATATTGTAAGGACATATGAAGAGCGTGATATTGTATTTTAAATCTCTTGGAAATATAATATGGAGTGGATTCTTCTTCAAGTATTATTCTATAGTGTTGTCTTATCTCAACAATTTATTCTATTTTTTACATATTTTGTATATTAGGGCCCATTGTGACCCATGAGCATATCTTGTATTAATGTGATATCTATTTTAAATTATCTTATTGTAATTATTATATGTGGACCTTATCACCAATAAAAATATATTTTAGTACTTGTTAGGATTAAGGTGTCATCTACCTTGTAAATCATATGTCATATTTTGTGGCTCTAACATCCTTGGGAAGTTTCCCTAGGCACTTAGGATGTACTGGGAAAATATATTGTAGTATTTGTTCTCACGATTATTTTAAATACATTAGTAAGGGGTGATGGGTTCTACTAGCAGTGGTAATGGTGACTTGTGGACGGAATATTTAATATTATTTCCCTATATTTGGATGCCTAGAATGGGTTGGTAAGAGATAGGAAGAGTATAAATGAGTGAATATTGGGATTATCCAAGTGAGTGCACTTGGAAAGAAGCATTAGGTGTCTCTTGGTTTTCTATCATTTATTGCATTTAATGTTTAATGTTTAATTTTTAAGTTTGGGCACCCGAATTGGAGGGAAAGTATTGAAGACAAAATTGATGTTCTTTCACATTTCAAGGAGGCAATCCAAGAGTTGGGGATTTTTGGAATGAATGGTTATCTCTGGGTGCCATGTTTGGGACTTAATACCTCTTCACAAGTCTATAAAATCAGCTCCTTAGATGTAGGAATTATGATGAATAGTTGTATATAGCATTACTATACAGGAAAAAGGATAGGTTGAGGCATAAAGGGGTTTTTCATAGGTACACATGTGTTTCCATGTTGGAGGCAAAGAGGAGAATGAAAGTGAATGTATTGTAATCTCATTTATTTGAAGATAATGCATACTTGACCTCTCTTCTTGGTGGATTTTTTTTTCTCGTGATGGTTTCTCCACATAAATCATGTGTTATGTGATGCTCTTATATTGTTGATTTGTGCCTATTTGTTTCTATCTCATGGTGGTGGTATTTTTTTGTTGTCAAAGTTCACACAAGGTAGTCTTGAAAAGCATGATATATTGGTTAATTTTTAGCATCATAAATAAGATGGATCTAATCATGATAATTTCATATTAAGGTTACTTATTCTCATATTTGCATATAAGTTTTCATAGTGTAGTAGTCCAAGCCTTGTATCTCATCCATTGAAGTCATAACTTGATTGATTAGATAGAGATTGAAATTTCCCAATATTTGGTATCAGAGCCTATATATTTCTCATCAATACTACCATTAGAAAATAATCTAGAAATTGATAATGGAAGACCAATAGTCACACCTTAGAAATCCACCTTAGAAATAACAACCACACTAGAAACCAATAATGAAAGATTAAGTCACAAATTAGAATTCTAAAGTAGATTTCCATTTTTTATTTGAACTTGGGTCTCCGTAATGAAAATCTAATTCCTTAATCAAGCCCCTTAGATGAATTGAGAAATTCAAATATACTTTTATGAAGATATGCTTAATCACTAAGGGGTCTAATTTAAGACAAATGTTTCTCCAATATAAAATGCTTAACATATTTATAGTGCACACAAGAACTACCAAATCAAAATAATGTATAAATTATAATTTGATTTGTAATCCATAAGATTCCTAGACTTATAAGCTACCACTCAACCATCTTGAAGAAAAAAATATAATTAAAACTTCTATGAAACATATGTGATCAAATTTAAATTATCTCAATTAAATACTTTTAGAATTAAATAAATATTTAACTTCTCTTTAAGCAACTAAAAAATGCTTCACATGTTTTAGACCATTCAAATTAATCCATAATCCTTAATAAACCCTCCATAAGTATGTTAAAAAAATGTATTGAAATCTATTGATATCCTTTGGAGATAATATGTTCAAGATAGTGCATTTTTTTAATGAGAAAGCACTTATAAAGCTTCTCATATAGCTTGTGCTCCTCGAGATTACAAAATTAACTTCAAATGTTTATTTTCTTCCCATTTCATGAGTAAAATAAAATTTTATCAAAAAGAAAATATAAATCATTTCAATTAGAATTTAAATGGTATCGCGAATTTGATTTTTATTAAGAATTATTAAAATTAAATATTTATATAAAATTAAATATAATTAATAATTAATTTGATAATAAATGAATATTTATTTGGATAGAGTATTTTTTTTAATTTTTTCTTATAATTATGGAGTTGTGAGGTTATAAAACCATCCACCTACAACACAATAAATTAAAAAATAGTGGGATTGTTTTCTAGAGTGAATACATTTGAATAAATATATCTATACGTGTAATACAATATATAATTATTGAACAAATAAAATATTTGATGTAGAATACATAAGAGTGAAGCAAATAAAAACACTTGAATATATCGCATATTATCAAATATCAAATCACATAATAGCTTGCTGATTTCTTTTGATATAGTGGTAGAGTGGTTGTATTTATAAAATTCATACAAATCTCTATAAGATTCTATAATTTCTAATAAAAGCTTCTAAAAATAAAATTTTAGAAAGAAATGGATATTCATATGTTGGAATGTCCCACAAGGTTAAATATTTTGGATAAATATTATCTTCAGCACTGATTTTTTTATATACATTCTTTAAATAAACATTATATCCACCACCCCCTCCCATAATGTTTATTTGGAGACAACAATTATTATATAATATAGAAACTTCCTTGAGATGTAACAAGTTTCTAAGTTTGAAATTTTTTACTATAAGCAATTCTTTTGTAAATACGTCAGCAATTTGATCTTTTATTTGACAAAACTTTAATTCCACCACTTGATTTTCAATTATGAAAAAAGTGATGATGTACTTTTATATGCTTGGATCTAGCAAGATATACATGATTTTTCATTAGCTTGATAATTCTTTGATTATCATTAAATATCATACTTGCACAATCTTGTGGATGTTTTTCTTCAAGTAATCTTCTAACTCATGATGATCTTCAGGATGTCTTTGATGAACCAACATATTCAACCTTTTTGGATGATAGTTACATTGTTGATTGCTTATTACTGCTAAAAAAATTGGTCTTGAGCCAAGATGAAATATATATCTTGAATTTTTTTTTTTTCATCAATGTCACATACATAATTATAATTTATATAGCCAACTAGAGTAGGCTCTCCTCCATATTTGTATTCAATTCCAAGTCAATAAGTACCTTAACTGTATTTTAATATTCTCTTAGCTTCTTTCCAATATTCAATGTGTAAATCTGCCATGTACCTAGATACAATTCCAACAAAATATGCAATATATGGTCTAGTTATAGTAAGATAAAAGAGACTTCCAACAAGCTATCTATACAATTTTCCATCCACCTTATTTTGAGTAGAGTTAATTTAATTTCAATCCTACTTCACATGGTGTACTAGATGGTTTATAATCAATCATAAATTATTTTTTCTTGATAGATCAAGAGCATATGTGGTTTGAGAAAACAATATTCTTCTTTCTTGCTATACTTGCATACCCAAAGAATAGTTCAACTTGAGATCAGTTATTTCAAAATATGTTTGAGTTGATTCTTGAAGTTTTCAATGTACTGCATGTGATCTCATGTAATGATTAAATCATCCATATATAGTACAATAATAATAAAAATTATCATCATTGTGCTTTACATACACATCTAGATTAGTTTTACTTCTTTTAAATCCTACTTCTATAAAGTACTCATTTATTTTGGAGTACCTTGCCCTTGGATTTTGTTAAGACCATATAGCAATTTTTTTAATCTACATGCTATATGTTCTTCACCAATTCTTAAAAATCCTAGAGGTTGTATGTAAATTTCTTCTTTTAAATCACTATACACGTTTTACATCCATTTGTAAAAAACTTGTACCAAATTTTACAGCTAAGGAAGATATTGTACCAATGGAATTCATTTTAGCAATTGGAGCAAAGGTTTCAATATATTTAATACCTTATTTTTGTGAGAAACATCTAGCCACTATCCTTGTCTTTTTTATTCAATAGCTCCATCTGATGTGAAATTTGTTTTGCAAGTCCACTTGCAACCACCACATTTTTACCTTTTGGAAGATTTTTCAATTCCCAAGATCTATTTTTCATCAAAGATGTACTCATCTTGCATAATTACTTCCTATTCATCTTTTTCATTTTACTTTCTCATGCATAATTGGAGTGTCAACCTACATCACCCTAGCCAAAAGAACATACTTAGAAAGAAAATATTAGGGCCTTTATGGTATTTTTTTTAATGGTTCTAGTCTTCCTTGTGTCTTCATCATCACTTTCACTTGATACTTTAGCTTTTATTTCTACTCCTCCTAAAAAATATGATGCATCTTGATTTGAATCATTAGTATTACTAGACTTATCTACTTCAATCAAAATAGGAAAGAAACATAATGTAGGATAATTATCACTTTCAATATCTTCATCAAACCATACTTTCATTTTTATATGTATTTCCATTTTTTAGAATTATATAACCTATATCATTTTGATTCCTCACTATATCCAATCATTATGTACATCTCACTCTTTATATCTAGTGTATTCCTTTCTTCATTAGGAATGTGGGCATAGGCATTACATCCAAAGACTCGGAAATGAGACACTATAATATTTCTACCACTTCGTGTTGTTGAATGAGCAAGACAACTGAGAGGGGGGTGAATCAGTTGTACCAAATTAAAACATCAAAATTCTCAACAGTATTCAGATTCACAAGCATTCATTAAACTCTTAATCTGTTATAATGTTTAAACATGAAAAGTAGATAACATAAACTGAAACAACCAACACCATACATAAGAGAACACCAAATTTACATGGAAAAACCTGGAAGGGAAAAACCACGATGAGGATTAGCTCACAATATATGTAATTACAAAATCGGTACAAAGAGGCTCACTGCTAGAATAGGACACACTTTCCAGAAAGGCTCACAACCCAGGCTCACTACCGAAATAGAAATAAGAAAGAAGAAACAAGATATAATACTACATAGAGAACACAATCTCAATGCAACAGAGATTCCACCATAACAACTCAAACAACACTCATAGCCTTCAAGAGATCAAGATACCTCAACTCACTGCATTCAACAATCTTATGTTGTAGCTCGCAATGCATATCACACTTCAACACTTAATTTTGTATCACAACACTCAAATTCTATTCCACAATTTATTTTGCATCAATTCACTTTACATTTATACCATCCACAACTTGAAAAACATCTTCAAGTCGACTACACTCACCTTACACTTTACAAATTCAAAATAGGTCAGCACTAAGCATTCTCACGGTGGAACAATACAAAAATTAATTGGGACCCAAATCAACACTTGCACGCCATGCTACACCTTCATCAATACTTAAACATCTTCGAATGTAGTGTAAACACCAAGTCGGCCTTTACCCGTGCAAACACCATTAAACTTTAAATTACACATTTCCTCAAATCCAAGGACAACTTGTGAACCACACACAACACTTCATCACAATCTACAATATTCCTCTATCCACTTGAAATCCATCAAACTTCTTCACAACAACTCACACCTCCAGAATGTACATACCCAATACACTCAAACTACATTGCCAAACACTGCAACTCTAAAATTCATCTTCTAGAGCACCAAACCACGAATCCTCTTGACACAATAAAGAGATAAACACCATCAGCATGCCTCTAAAATCGCAAGACCTAAAGAAAAATACGAAGAAAAAACATTTCTCCCAGACACCTCTATAAGCAAGACTGTGAATCTAGTTCACACATTGGTGAACATAACTTCCTTTTACCATTGATCCAGAAGCCAAAATTCTAGATATAGAAACTTTTAAAACCTCTATCCAGTATATCCAAACCACACAAGTAGATCTTCAACCCAAAATAAATGTGAAGCAAAACTAGAACACCTTTGCAACACCTTGTTTCCTCTTTTTTATCAATTTTCTCAATATCCTCAACATCTAAACCATAAAAAAAATCTTATCAAAGTAACACCAAAGGTTAACACCAGTAACTTAATTGATGACAACATAATGCAACTAATCAAAGCAACAATATCTCTCAACCACTACACAACTATCACCAATGACAACATAATCTTGTTAACATCAATGATAACACCTTCATACTTGCAACAATCTCCCCCTTTGTCATTGATGGCAACACAAGATGTGAAAAACCATCAAAGAAAACATACACAACATCCTTGCAAAATTCTCTCTATCTCTCCCCCTTTCAAATTTTTCTCTTTCTCATGACATCTCTCTCTCCCTTTGTATAAACAAAAAATTTCACATGAATTTTCTCTCTCCCCCTTTTACATCAATGGAAAAGGGTAAAATATTTTGCATTGTTCTCCCCCTTTGAAATGGAACCAAGATACTTGCAATTTCTCTAAATACTCCCCCTTAGGATTACACAACAAGAAACTCAGCAACCTCTACACAATGACACCATATATTCCATACTGCAACAATGTTACCACCTACTCCCATTGAGAGGTAGCCACCAACATCAATCTAGACAATGAATGAATCCATAGACCCACTCGACTAATTCATCTCTATATGCATCTAGTTCAAAGAAGGAGGGGCAATAACCCCCAACTTCTCCCAAAGATACTCAAAAGTATCCTTAGGAAGAGCCTTAGTAAATATGTCAGCAATATGATCCTTTGTAGGTACATATTCAAGCTTCACTTCATTCTCCACAACCTTCTCTCTCAAAAAGTGATACCTAATTGATATATGCTTTGTTCTTGAATGAATCACTAGATTATTTGAAATGTTGATTGCACTTTTATTATCACAAAAGATAGAAATAGGCTCATCATACACCACTTTGAAATCCCTCAATGTTTGTCTCATCCATAATTTACTTGTGTGCAATAAGATATTGTTGCAATATACTCAACCTCTATAGTAGATAAGGAAATAGAATCTTGTTTCTTGCTTATCCATGATACCAATCTACAACCCAATCTGCATCTGCATAAGTACTCAATGTGAAATCAATATCCTTAGGATACTACAAGCCATAATTTGCAGTGCCCTTCAAATATCTTAATATCCTCTTCACTACTGCAACATGTGTCTCTTTAGGACCTTCTTGAAATTTATCCACAGGATAAACTGCATGCATGATATTTGATCTAGTAGCAGTTAGGTATAACAATCCACCAATAATAGATCTATACTTTCTTTGATCAGCCTTAGGGGATTCATCATCCTTACTCAGTTTGCAACTAGTAACCATAGGAGTACATACTAGTTTGGAATCTTCCATTCCAAACTTCTTCAAAATTTCTTTAACATACTTTGATTGTGAAATGAATATACCTTTATCTATTTGATTAATTTGTAGCCCAAGGAAGAAATTCATCTCCCCAAACATAGACATCACAAACTTTTTCTACATCTCTTTTGTAAAAATTTTGAACATAGCTTCATTGCCTTCAAAATTTATGTCATCAACATACACAACCACTATCAAGATTTTATCTTCATCAACCTTAAAGTCAAATTACTATATGTGGTACCCTTATCGAATCCTTGTTGTATCAAATATTTGTCCAACTTTGCATACCAAGCTCTGGGAGCTTGCTTCAACCCATACAATGTGATAGGTTGTCATTAGGTCCTACTACTTTAGAATAATTGAATGCCAACTAGTCGATCGGGTAGTGTCCAAGGCAATTTGCAGAAGAAGATGATTTGGATAACTCATTTTATATTTTATATTTTATATTCAACTATTAGAGTTAATTTTAATCTAAGGCCATTTCTTTTCAACTAGAAAATAATCCTACTTAAGAAAAATAGGAAATACTAGATTAAAAAGCATAAGATAACTAATTTAGAAAGCAACACAACCAAACTAGAAAGCATTGAGACAAGCAAACTAAACAACTGATATAATACGAAAGCATAAAAGTAAGTGAACAAAAAATGAAATATTTTTAGCAGTAAAGGATTTTATCAACTACGAAAGATAACTCATACTAATGAAAAAAAATAGTGCTCTAGAACTTTAGACTCCACTCTTAACAACTCAATTACTTCTACTGAACATATATCTATCTTTAAAAAATGAAACAACAGAACAGAAAAATACTTATCTATCTAAGCTACTTCCCTCGAGTGGCCAGCTCACGGGTTAACACCTCGTCTTAAAATCACATAAGCTACTAGTTCTGGATTCTACCCATTACATATAGTCCTCATCATCCATAATTCAACGGATTATCAATAGACAGAAATCAGATAACAATATTTGAAAACCATATGAACAGCATAACGACACTTCCTCTCTATCTCCTTTCATTACTTTTGAAATTATAGTTTTATAGATAAGTTCTTAACTAAATCCTAAATTTAAGATGGCATGGATAGCCATTGAAAAATTCTTCCTTAACTTAAAAATAACTTCGATGTCTTTTAAAGCTCATAAACATGTAGAAGGCTCGAGAAGAGCCATAAAGTTTTTAACAACATAATTTAAAGAAACTGAAACTAAATCTTTGGTGCATCATCCAAGCATCTAGGAGTGGGTTCGCAGGATTACTCTTGAGGCATGTGTTGGCTAAACTTCTGTAACAGCCGCATGATGACCTATTATTCCCTACAAAAATGCTCAAATCAACCCATTAAACCTGCTTTGGTAAATTTTCTCAATTGATCAAAAGAAAGAAAGAAAGCATAAGTTTCCTTAAAATACGCAATTACTTCTCCTAAAGTTTAATAAATTGGCATAGGCTTATGATTGAGTTAGCAAAAGTAAGCTTTCCAGATTTTATTATGATGAGGTTATTTTTACCTCATCATTTCCTCCTATACCTAATTTCTGGTAGGTTCTCTCGCTCCATAGTTAAACCCCTGAGTCCTATTCCATTCCTCATAGAGAGTACTGAGATCATGTGTCTCCCTGGCTGATGCATCAAAAACTTTAGGGTTATGAATGAACCCTTTATGAAACATCACACTCTCCCTCCATTCATTGAAAATTTTGTCATTCCAATCTGTGAAAATATTGAAGGTTGGGGATGATTAAGTAGCAGGGGAGGTCTGTATTTCATTCCTATCCATTTTTTCCTCAGATTTTTCAGGATTTTAACTAGAGAATCTTGCCTTTTGAATGACCACTTGATGTTTAGAGAAGAAATAACCTCTCTTTTCTTTAAGTAAGTTTGTAGAGGGGTGAATCTTTCTTTGCAAGAATGCCATGCTTTTCCAATTAATTTTTGTCCATTTGCCATGAAATTGTCATAACATAGCTTGAGGTTGTTGTCATACCTTTCCTTCATCTTTTCATTAACAAGGAGAGATAAAAATGTAGGTTTGAACCCATCAAGCCTTGAATTTGGGGACCTTATTTGGAGACCCACTGTTCTCTCTACCTGTGCAAACTCTTTTGTTTGATCCTGCCAATGAATTTGATTCCTCATGGTGGAGAGAAATGCCCTCAGTTATACCTCTCCAACAAAAAAATTGATAAAGAAATATGTATGATTTTCTAATAACAAGTCATGCAGAAAGAATTCACAAATTAAATCTTGGTCTTCAGGAGTCGACTCTACAAATATTTTAACAAACTCTTTGTCATTAGGCTCATAGGGATGATCATTATAGATCCTAAATATTTTCCATCTTAGCCATTGTTCATTCAAAAACATTGAGTAAAATCTTGATGGTCTTCTACAATTCAACAAACAGTCGACAAGTTGACATGCATCCTGCTTCCCTCTGTAGGCCCTATGAAATGACTCCTTCAGAAGCACCAGTTCCTTCTTTAGCTTGTGATTTTTAGCTTGGAAATTCCTGAGGAAGTAACACTTTTCCATCCATTTTATTAGCAGAGGTGAAATGTGGACCTGGAACCAATCAGTTACAATTGGTTCAGTCTGAATTTGTTTGGACTCCATTTGAGGTTTCATAGTGCATTCCTTCAAGTCTTGTTCTAGTTCAACTACCCTACTGATGGAAGCGTTCAACTCTTCAGTTTTTATTTTCTTGTCCTCCTCGAAATTGTGAGCATGAGCACAAAATTTTGTTTTATTCTTTCCATTTTTGCATCTTTGTGTGCAATGTCAACACTAGAAGTTTTATGCTTCTGATTTTGTTCCTGCATTTTCTCTTGTAACTTAAAGATTTTTGAGTCCTTTTCCTGCAATTGAAGCTTCAAGCCCTTTATTTCTTGATCTCTTTTATTTATTATAGAAATTTGCACAGCCAACTCTTCTTTCTGCAATTCTATAAATTTGTTATTTTTAGACAATTGTCTTTGTAAATCATCAATTTCTACTTTACACTTTTCTAATTCAGCAATGGCACTACTTATTTCAGTTGTTTCAACAATTTTATTTACAATGGGTGACAAATTTTCTGGCATACCACCATCCCCCTTAGGTTCTCTTCCCTGAATTTCATCATTGAAGATTTCCTCAATATGTGCAGAATGGAAAGGAAACACTTCACCTGAATCTTCTTTATTTAGGGGTACCTCCTCTTCACTGGCATGCTCTGAAATTTCTATACGCTCAGGTGGCCGCTTAGGATTTTTCTATTGTGAACTTCCCTCCTTACCTTGTATTGGGGTTTCAGAGAATTCAAAATCCAACCGCTTATTCCTTTTGAGTGGAGGCGATTCTTGGAAAATGACGGGTGTTCTATTTTTCCCCATTTTCCTCTTTCTTGGTTTACTTGTGTCAGAATAAATAATATTAACCTGTTCTAGCAGGTCAGGGGTTTTGAATTTATCACCGCAAAGGTTTGGCAAATCCTCACCAGGAGTGGTGGGATTAAGAGCTTTCGGAGCCGAAGAGCCCTTAGGGGAAATTGCTCTGGATGATGGAATATCCTATTGGGATGGTTCCCCTGATTCTATGGTTCTTGTAATTGCAGGCTTCTCCATTTTCTCTAAAAATTTCTCCCATTTTCCCTCGGGTTTCTTATGGAAGTGGTACTTGCAGATTAGTTGAATTAACCTGTGATGTTTCAAAGGCCCAATCCCTGTTTATACCTTTCTATGGAAGTATTTAAGGAATCACACAAGAATTTAGGCATATTAACCCTAAGAGTTGGGTCCTCCTTCCCGTGACATAAATGGGTCAACATACAAAAGGTAGGCCCTACAACTATAGTAAGTTGACCCTCACAAATAAAATACTTTATAATCCATGCAACGACAGTTTCCCAAGGTTCTAATATGGAGGTTCTCTGGAATCCCTTATTTTTTCCCATGGTACTTATTACTACCATTGGGTATGGGTCTCTCTCTCTAACAAATAATTCAGATAATTTCTGGTACGTAATTTGAGAGGTTTATTTTATATTTATGCCTACATTCTCTAATCCAGATAAGCGAGAAATAATTTTGGATCTTACCTTGAAATGCTTCCCTTGAAGTACCACTTTGCCATTTTTGTAATTCTCAGCAAAAGATCTTACCAGATTTTCGTTATAGCCTTCAAATTTTCTAATGAAGTTTAACCACCTTGCTTCCTCTAACAACTTGGAGATATTACTCAATCCCAACAATTTTTCTGCTGAATCTGGATCTGCTTTTCTTTTACCACCCCCCATTTCCTTATTTCACTCTGCAAAAGATTTCAGTTCTAGCACAGAGCTTTCACGTAGGTTTCTTTTGAAAATATTGCCTCTGAAATCACTTATTTGTTTTATTTGCAACTTACGCTTCAATGATTTACAATCTGCATAGAGGTTTGTGAAAGGCTTTGTCGTACGAGTAGTTGATCGTCGAGTGGCACAAATTGCTAAATTGGGAGTGAAGTTCATGCCAATTAATTATTCTTTATTTGAAAATAACTACCTACTTAAAGAAAAAATAAATACTTACTCACGTTTTGTGATCGTTCAAAGATCTTATACCTCACATATTTGATAGGATGACATGAAGGCATTGGCTGAGGTGACGGTGCAATTATTATGATATGGGTGCAGAATTATATGGCTGACAGAGTTATCAATCAGGAGTACGAAATTGGGTGGCTTATTTATGACTAAAGTGAAAAAAAAAAAAAAAGAAAGGCAGATGTATGAGATATTCTAGTGGAAGAATCGTGAATTTTTTTTTTTTTTTGAAAAAGGTGGCAGAAAATAAATGAACAAGTTCCAGAGCACGCAAGTTGTCATCGCGCTTGAAACAAGTGCATAAGTTTTGAAGCATCGGTGTGAGGTGCAATCAAAGCGGAAATGAAATGGAGGATCCATAGCATCGCTGAAAGATGCAGCTGAAGCAACAACGAAATGAAAGGTTCCAGAGCATTGCTAAAAGATGTAGTCGGAGCAACAACGGAATGAAAGTTTTCGGAGCATCGTTGAAAGATGCAACTGGAGCAGCAATGAAATGAAATTTTTTGGAGCATCACTGAAAGATGCAACCAGAGCAGCAGCGGAATGAAAGGTGGAGTGCTATGGAGAAGAATTTTTGGATTTTTCGAGTTTTGGACCTTAGTGCAGAATGCCTCTTCAACATGATGAGCTTTGTACAAGTTCCAGAGCATCGGGTACCGACATAATAACGTTCTGGAGCATCTTTGGAGGGTGCTCCAGAATTTATTCTCTTCTTTTTGATAAGTCTTGCAAAATGGAATGAAAATTTAGCTAAGCCCAAAAATAAAGAAAGATTTAATGAAGGAGAATATCTTGGCATACATGTCCTTTTATTGCACATTTTTGAATTAGATGTATATATATTTTTATTTTTATTATTTTTGTTATTATTTTTAATTATTTTAACAACATTGTTACCAGATAGACTCTTCCTTGACAGAGTCAACACATTGGACCTCGCCCTGAATTTCCACCATCCTTGTAAAGTCTTCCCTGTTGACTGGCTTATGTTAGACATGTAAGCGATGACCGTTAACCAAAAGAGTTTGTGTGTCACCATCTATTGGTTTCAACCAAACAGTTTCGTTTGAAAAGACTTCATCAATTTCATAAGGTCCCAGCCAGTGAGTCCTGAGCTTTCCCTTATGATCCTTGTATCTTGAATCAAATAACAGGGTCCAGTCCCCATTATGAAAATCCTTCTCCTTAATATGTTTTTCATGCCACACTTTCCATTGGTGTTGAATTAGTTCAGTTTGATGGATGACGTCTAAACGAAGCTCATCCAATTCACTTAGTTGCAGAATTGGTTCAACTTGGGCTCGTTTTAAATCCAGACCTAATTCCATAGTTGTTCATAGAGTTTGTAGTTCAAATTTAATGGGAAGAAGAGGCTTCTTCCCAAAAATGAGCTCATAGGGGCTGAATCTAGTCGTAGATTTCCAGGTTGTGTTGTATGCCCATACAGCTTCAGGGAGTTTCCTGGCCCAGTCTTTTCTTCCAGAAGAAACTATTTTTGTTAAAATGTTTTCAATCTCTCTATTAGTTACTTCTACCTAGCCATTCGCTTGAGGGTGGTAAGGGGATGACTTCCTATGGCTTACCTTAAAATGGTTGGTAAACGCTAAGAGCACTTTGGACATAAATTGGGGTCCTCGATTAGTGACGATAGTTTGAGGGGCTTTGAATCTACGGAAGATTTTATTATAGAGGAAGTTTGTGAATTGCTCTTCCCTAGCTACACGTAAGGCCTGAACTTCAGCCCATTTTTTTAGGTAGTCAGTGCAAACCAATATGTACTCTTTCCCTTGAGAGGAAGGATCTATGGGTCTGATAAAATCTGAACCCCATTTCTCAAATGGTTCAAGCACTACCTATGGCAGCAATGGAATTTTCAAAGAAGCAGTTGGTCTTCCTACCCTCTGACATTCATCACAATGATGAACATAGTTCTTAATGTCTTTATGCATTGAGGGCCAATAGTATATGGCACCTAAGACTTTATGGGAAGTTCTCTTTGCAAAGTAATTCCCTCCTGAAGGATCATCATGACATGCCCTTAGAATGTTGTAGGTTTCGTCCACTCTCACACATCTTCTTAGGATCATATCAGGCCCACAACGAAATATAATTTTGTTGATCCACTTGAACAAGGCACTTTCCTTGATTAAACGCTTATTTTTCGTAGTCATGAATCTAGGAGGTATCTTTGAAGCAGCTAAATAGTTAGCGATATCTGCAAACCAAGGTGATTTTACAAAAATTATAAACAGATTTTCATCTAAAAAATCATCATGTATAGGAGTACTGTCATCTTCCTCATGTTTGATTCGTGACATAAAATCTGCTACCACATTATATTTCCCTAGTTTATCAAGAATCGTGGCATTAAACTCCTGAAGAAGAAATAACCATCTCATAATTTGACCATTAACTAGGGGTTTGTTCATTAGGTACTTCATAGCCGAGTGGCCTGTATAAACTATAACCTTATACCCTGTAATGTAATGGTGGAATTTTTTATGGCATGAACAACAACCAGGAATTCCTTTTTTGTTGTTGTATAATTCCTTTTTGTAGGAGTAATATTTTTACTAATGAAATATATAGCATAATTTCCCCCGTTCTCATCTTCTTGTCCCAGAACTGCACCAATAGCATCATCAGAAGCATCTTCATAGATATGGAAGGGGATACTCCAATTTGGTCCTCACATAATGGGAGCAGAGACAAGCTTTTCCTTTATGGTTTCAAATGATAGCTGACACCCAGGTGTCTAAACAAACTCTGCCTCTTTTTGTAGAAGAGAAAACATAGGAGCTTCAATTTTACTGAAGCCTTCAATGAACCTTCTGTAGTAACCAGCATGTCCAAGAAAACTTTGTGCATATGTCTGAGTTGGAGGGATAGTCAATTGTTGGATGACTTCAATTTTCTTAGGATCAACCTTTATTTCCTCAAAGGAAATATGATGACCCAAGACTATTCCTTGTTCCACCATTATTAAGCATTTCTCATGGCTAAGGGATAATCTATTTTCCTCACAAACTTGTAGAACTCGATCTAGGTTTTGAAGAGCTTCGTCATATGTTGACCCATAGACTGTAAAATCGTCCATATAGACCTCGACACAGTCATTAACGAGAGTGAAAAATATGGAAAGAACGACTCTTTGGAAGGTCGTTGGAGCGTTGCACAGTCCAAAAGGAAGCACTCTATATGCAAATGTGCCCCATGGGCAGGTAGACGTGGTTTTTTCCTGGTCTTCTAGAGAAACCTGTATCTGATTGTAACCACTAAATCCATCGAGAAAGGAGAAATATTTCCTCCCAGCCAAGTTGTCCATAACTTGATCAACAAATGGTAAGGGAAAATAATCTTTATAAGTGGCTTTATTGAGTTCTTGATTATCTACACAGATTCTCCACTTCCCATTTTTCTTTGGGACTACCACCATAGGTGATACCCACTTACTGTCAGAGATTGGATAAATAAATCCAACACGAAGGAGTTTCTCAATCTCAATTTTGACCAAATCCTTTAATGTAGGATTGAGTCTCCTCTGCGGCTGGCGAACAGGCCTTATACTAATGTCAGTGTAAATGCGATGAGTAAAACACTTGGGTGAATTCCTCTCATGTCTGTATAATCCCAAGCAAAAGCTTTAGACCTTTGAACCAACACATTGAACAACTTATCCTCTTGAGTTTCTGTCAACCAACTATTGATATTCAAAGTTGTTCCTGGTAATAACATTATTGATTTTGTTCCAGGATGGACCGAGGTGACAATATACATAGGTCGCAACAACGTGTTGAGAGGAAAACTATGAGGTATAAGCCTATGAAATCTCGTGATGTCTTCAAAGAAATAACTTGTTCGGGGAATCATATTTGCTAAGGGACACAACATTCCCATTGTAGCATAATTGTGCTCCATTCCACTTATATCAATTGGTTTCCCAAAAATCCTTGGAGCATCCATCATTTCTTCCTCATTCGGGGTTATAGCATGTAATGCAACATCACTTACTAACTCTTCCTCCAGTTCTTCCCCATGTTGTTTAATTACTACCATGGCTAGGGAGGCTAAACTCTCTGAACCATTGGTTTCCTCAAGTTCATCAACCCAGAATTTTTCATGCTCAGTAGGCTTAGCAGGGGTATATAAGAACAAGTGTTTACTATCTTGACCATGTGAAATGGTCATTTCCCCTTCCCTACAATCAATCTTAGCAGCAACCATGGTCAGCCAAGGTCTTCCAAGAATTATAGGGTAGCTATCCTTAGGTGTAAGTGACTGGATTACTTGGAAGTTGACTGGATATTCCCATCCATCAACTTTGACAAGGATGTTTTTAATGACACCCTTTGGGATGGCTATAGACTGATTTTCCATTTGTAAGATTATGGTTGTAGGGTGTAAATCAATTAAACCTAATTTTTCCATTACATCCATCGTCATCACGTTAATAGCTACCCCTAGATCCACTAGTGCATTTGGTATTGCTACCTCGTTGATTGTAATGGTTATAAGTGGACTCTCAGGATCATCGTATTTCAGGGTGATAGTCTTTCTAGAAAAAAAATCAGCTAAATAACCATCAATATGAATGGTGTTTATCCTTTTTGGCCCCCTCCTTGGTGTTTTGATACATAGTTGTTTGATTAACTAGTTTAATTCAAGAATTTCCTTTGTTGCTTGCAATAAAGGAACTTCAATTTGCAACTGCTTAATCTCCTGAATTAACACAGTTTTTGTAGCCAAGGATACATCGAGAATATCTTCTGAAGTTATGGACTTTAAACATTTCGGATATGGTGCCATCTCTTTCTCCTTTGGAATAGGATCCTCCTTATGTTGACTTAAGGACTGACCTTCCTCCCCCTGAGATAAGTCAACAGCCCCTGCCATTGAAAAAGGCTCTTTGTCTTTAAGAGTGGTATCCTGATTAGATGACGTATCTTTTATTGGAATTTTAGGCTCAAATTCCTCTACTATTTCTTCAATGGTTGGAGGTTAAAGAGTTTGACCAGAATGCAACTGCACATTTTCGAAGTGTATCACATTAAGCCTTGTAACATTTTCATGTTTGATAAAGTAGACTAGAGTATTCTATCGATTATTCTTAGGATTGGGAAGTAGTTGCGTTGGAAGCTGAGGTTGGTTTACCTGCTCATTCTGAGGAGGGTTTTGAGCTAGAGGTAACAGATTTTGTTGTTGATTCCTCCTTGGTTCAGTATAGAACTAATTTTGTGCCCGATTCCACTGGGGGGTTGCATGTTGTTGGTACCACTGTTGATTTCCCCATGTGTGGTTTTCCCATTTAGGGGATGCCCAATAAGGAGTTCCCCAATTAGGTTGAGGTGGAGGGGACTGATTCCAAGATGGATTCCATTGATTATGAGCCTAGTTATTTTGTGGTCTCCATGTAGGATTAGAATTTTTTCCATAAGGGAAATTACCTCCTTGACGTTGGTTTAAGGCATGTATTTCTTCTTCAACCTAAATGGTTTTTTATTAGTATTCTTAATATCCGACAAAAGCTCGCACTGGTTTGTAGGATGGTTTTTCTCACACAGTTGAGAAACATTGACTTTATCCAAAGGACACTCATGCAATAGGTGTTTATTCTGACACCTTGGACAATAAATTGACAAGGTCTTAGGGTTGCGAGTTTTAGCTTGTATACCATCTAATGTGGTATTCAACTGCACGAGAATTTCCATTTTCAGATTTTCTATTTCTTCGCGGAGCTTACCTATCTCATTAGACCCTTTAAAAAGATTAGTTTTGCAGATTCCTCCCCAAGTACGGGAGAAATTCCGACATAACTCACCTATTTATTTAAGATTTAATTGAGATACGTCACATTTTCCCATTAAATCAATATTTCTTCAAGCATCATCATCAAGACCTTTAATAAAAATTATTTTGAGAATCTCAACGCTAATGGTCATTTCTCCACATCTTTTGGAGAGGAAGAGGAACCTATCGAGATAATCCTCTAAAACTTCATCCTCATTTTGTCTTAATTTAAACAAATCCTCCTTATAATCACTTACCCTACAATAACTCTGGTATTTTTGCAATAAGATAGTCTCCATTTCCCCCCAAGATGTTATACTACCAGAACCCAATCCCATAAACCAACGCATTGTTGAGTCCTTTAAAGTCGATGAAAAGAGCTTCAACTTTTGGTTGTTGTTCTTGTAATCATAAGTTTGACACAGGACTTTAAACTCAAAGAGAAATTGGTCTGGGTCTTCTGAGGATAAACCACGGAAGGTTGGAAGGAAAGTTGGGGAAATTTTCTTCATGACAGTATCATCGTCAACATCTAACATAATAGGATAGGTAAACGTTCTAGGAAGCTGAGGTTCATTATGGTTAGGTTCAGCTCTATGATCTCCCATGATGTCCAGAAGAGTATGTTCCTCAAAAAAAATTTCCTCTATAACTGGTTGTTTTGCCAATTGCTGGACAGGTAAATAATGGAAAGCCTCAGGTGGAGTAGGCTCAAATAATTCTTCATAAGTGTGGTCATCTGAGCCTTGGGTATCCCTAGATATGATTGGTACGTATTTTGGGGGGGTCTTTGGTATAAAACATTTGTGAGGGCCTTTTTTCAGGACCATGCAGAAAAGGAAGCCGACTGAGAAATTTTTGGCATAAAAATTTGTATTCAAACCATCTCCTAATAACACTTAAGCACAAAGGATTTTTAAGAATTCCCTGGCAACAGTGCTAAAAAGTGATAGGTTGTCGTTAGGTCCTACTACTTTATAATTATTGAATGTCAACTAGTCGATCAGGCAGTGTCCAAGGCAATTTGCAGAAGAAGATGATTTGGATAACTCATTTTATATTTTATATTTTATCTTCAACTATTGGAGTTAATTTTAATCTAAGGCCATTTCTTTTCAACTAGAAAATAATCCTACTTAAGAAAAATAGGAAATACTAGATTAGAAAGCGTAAGATAACTAATTTAGAAAGCAACACAACCAAACTAGAAAGCATTGAGACAAGCAAACTAAACAACTGATATACTACGGAAGTAGAAAAGTAAGTGAACAAACAATGAAACATTTTTAATAGTAAAGGATTTTATCAACTACGAAAGATAACTCATACTAATTAAAAACAATAGTGCTTTGAAAATTCAGACTCCACTCTGAACAACTCAATTACTTCTACTGAATAGATATCTATCTTTAACAAATGAAACAACGGAACAGAAAAATACTTAACTATATAAGCTACTTCCCTCGAGTGGCCAGCTCGCGGGTTAACATCTCGTCTTAAAATCACATAAGCTACTAGTTCTGGAGTCTACCCATTACATATATTCTTCATCATTCATAATTCAACGGATTATCAATAGACATAAATCAGATAACAATATTTGAAAACCATATGAACAACATAACTATACTTCCTCTCTATCTCCTTTCATTACTTTTGAAATTACAGCTTTATAGATAACTTCTTAACTAAATCCTAAATTTAAGATGGCATGGATAGCCATTGAAAAATTATTGCTTAACTTAAAACTAACTTCGATGTCTTTTAAAGCTCATAAACATGTAGAAGGCTCAAGAAGAGCCATAAAGTTTTTAACAACAAAATTTAAAGAAACTGAAACTAAATCTTTGGTGCATCATCCAGGCATCTAGGAGTGGGTTCGCAACATTACTCTTGAGGCACGTGTTGGCTAAACTTCTGCAACAACTGCATGATGACTTGTTATTCCCTACAAAAATGCTCAAATCAACCCATTAAACCTGCTTTGGTAAATTTTCTCAATTGATCAAAAGAAAGAAAGAAAGCATAATTTTCCTTAAAATAAGAAATTACTTCTCCTAAATTTTAATAAATTGGCACAGGCTTAAGATTGAGTTAGCAAAAGTAAGTTTTCCATATTTTATTATGATGAGGTTAGTTTTACCTCATCACAATGCCTTCTTCAATTTGTAGATCATATTAGATTTATCTGAAAACTGAAATCCTTTTGATTGTTCCATGTAGACTTCTTCCAACTCTCCATTCAAGAAAGTATACTTCATATCCATCTGATAAAATTTAAAGTCCTTATGTGCTACAAATGCCAAAGACATCTTGATTTCTTCCATTCTAGCCATCGAAGAAAATGTCTCCTCAAAGTCTATTCCTTAAACTTGTGCATATCCCTTACACTCAATCCTTTCCTTGTTTCTTACCACTTCTCCATTCTCATTCAGCTTGTTTCTAAACACCCACTTAGTTCCAATTATATTCTTGTTTTCAGGTCTAGGAAAAAGTTTCCAATTCCGATTCTTCTTAATCTGCATAAGTTCTTCTTCCATTGCCTTCATCCAATGTTCATCTTTGCAAGCCTCACTCACTGTTTTAGGCTCGAATTTAGAAAGTAAATACAAATTTACCTCTGCTTCAACATTTCTTCTTCTTCTTGTCAACACACCTTTGTTTTTTTCTCCAATGACATGTTCTTGGGAATGATTTTTCTATACATACTTAGGGGTCTTAGGGGTCTTTTCCGAAGCTTCTTCCTCTTCATTTTTCACTTCTTTTTCCTTAGATTTTTCTTCTTCTTCTCTGCAAGTAGGCTCATTTGATTCATATCCATAAAAACTAAATTCCTTAGATCTTCATTAACCTTGATACTTGCACTTTCAATAATCCTTCTTAACCTTTTGTTGTAGCATTTGTAAGCTTTGCTTTTAGTAGAATATTTGAGGAAGATACGTTCATCAAACCTTGCATCAAACTTTCTTAAGTTTTCATCATCTCTTCTGATATAGCATTTTCTTCCAAACACTCTAAAGTACTTGACAACATGAATCCTTATGTACCACAGCTCATAGGGAGTCTTTGTCCTGTTATCTCTTTCTTGAACTCTGTTAAGTATGTAAACAGTAGTATGAATTTATTCTCTCTAGTATAATTCTGGTAGCTTAGCTTATTTCATCATAGTCCTTGAAGCTTCTTGAATAGTCATGTTTTTCCTTTCAACTGCTCCATTTTGCTAAGGAATCCTAGGGGAAGAAAACTGCCTTTTATGCCATGATTCTCATAAAACATGTTAAATTCATTGGAGGTGAACTCTCCACCTCTGTCAAACCTCAAATATTTTATCTTCAAATCCATCTCATTTTCAACCATAACTTTGAATGCTTTGAATCTATCTAGAGCTTCAGATTTTTCTCTAAGAAAATTCACCCATGTCATTCTAGAGTAATCATCAATCAAAATCATAAAATACATGTCACCTTGAATAATTCTCACTCTTTTAGGACCATAAAGTTCAGTGTGTATCGATTCCAACAATCTGATAGAATATTGTTCTTTTCCCTTGAAACTACTTCTAGTTTTTTTTTCAAATTGATAATCTATGCAAACAACATTGATAGGATTTATAATCCTTGACAGATCTCTCATTGCTTAAACTGAACTGATCCTAACCAAGTTATACAAATTTATGTGACACATTCTCCTATTTCATAACTAGGTTCCATTAATCTAATTCATAAAATAGTGGCCATCAACACCCAAGTGAGCTAATAGATATTTCCATCTATCCTCTTTTCAGTAGCAATCACAATTTTATACCCTTTTCTGATCTCACAGATCCATCATCTTGAAACATAAGATTGTATTCTTTGCTAAAAAAATTTCCACCACTCTTGAGAGGTTATTCCTCAAACCTTTAACATAGTAAACATCTTCAATATTATGCTTACCATCAAAACTGATTGAACCTATTCCATAAATCTTAGCACCTAAATCATCTCCAAATTTAACAATTCCTCCATCATAGTTTTCAAGTTTAACAAACTTACTCTTGTCTCCGGTCATATGATTTGAGCAACCATTGTCAATAACCCAATATTTCTTTTCCTATCTAACATGAAAAGCAAATACCAGAGTACCTCCAATCTTATCCTTTTTCCCTGAAACAATTTCCTTCACACAACTTTCAGAGTTAGAAGAACCATATTCATCCTTTAAAGCTAAGAACAAACATCCATTATCATCAACATCTCCATAATCAGATTAATCATCAGATATACCAACATCTCTAACATAATAGTTTTTCTTGATCATTTTTCCTTTTTTTTTCCTTTTTCTTATTGTTCACAGTTTTGTTTGGACATCTTGAAGCATAGTGACCTATATTTCTGCAATTGAAACATTTGAAAGGTAATTTAGCTTTGTACTTACTAGTACCCTTTTTCATTTTTCTTACAAATTTATCTTCCACATCATCAAGATCATCTCGATCTAAATCTTCAACTTTTTTATGATTTTCCAGTCTTGAAAGCAGTCTCCACTTTTACACCATTTTTTGTACCAATTTTTCTCATCTCAAATAAATTTTGTGTGCCAAACAACTAATCTCTAGTGTAGGTATTAAATTTTTTGACTTCCTCAATAGCATAAACCTTTTCACTATAAGAATCAGGAAGAGTTATAAGAATTTTCTTTACCACTTTAGGTTCTTTGACTTGTACACCAAGACCTCTCATATCACTTACCAGCTCATCAACACTACATATAACTTGTAATTATTTCATGTTTCAGTCATTCACAAAGTCTCAAATTGTGTCGGGTAAACCCATAATAGTGGTTTACAATTTTGATGAGGAAGTAAATTTGTAAAAATGCTCACACATTCAAAATTTCAAGTTTTAAGGGGTTCGAGTGAACTAGGGGGTTCACACGAACCCAAAAGAAGGCTTCGCTTGAACCCCTAGTTTGAGCGAACCCCCTATTGCATGGTGGGTTCACTTGAACCCTATGATGTCACATTTTTGCAACAAAACGAATGGAAAATAAAAAAAAAGGGGGGTTCGAGCGAACCCCTTTTTCGAAGGGGTCTGCTAACTACCCTTTCTCCCCCTCTTCCATCAAATTTTGGCAGATTTTTGCCCTTCGAAGCTCGGGTTGAGGATGAAAATGGAGGAGACTTCATAGACCCAACTGGAATCAGTTAGTCCTCGGAACGAGCTATCCAACGAATATAATTTTAATATGTTTTGGTTTTATTATGTATTTTTTTTTTTAGTTTTATTAAACATAGGTTTTTCATCAAAAATTAAGGTCTATGTTCTGCACATGTGGAAAAATAGAAAATTATAAAAAAAAAATTGAAAAATATGAGTGCACCAGATATTGAAGTCCTTGATCCAACAAAAACAAATTTGAATTTTGATATATACAAAAAACAATTACGTGTTATACAGTCGCGCTATGTCTGAATTGTAATTGGTTTGACTTTGAAGCTTGATTGAATAAAAAATATTCAATAAAGATTTATCTAACCAAGTGGAAGCACTAGACATCGGAGTTACAAATCTAAATTCGAAAGAATTAGAATTTTATCCTTCATGGAAAAAAAATTATGCATTATATGGTGTGCATCACTTTTTTAAAATGTTGTTTTCTGAAAAAAAACTTGTTTTTGTGGGAGATGGAAAAAGAAGTGCAATCTGATTCCAAAAAATTTGAAAAAAATATTTTTAGAATCTACAGACAAAATGTGACGAGACTCTAGTTTGCGTCCTTCAAATTCCTCATGGTTTAGCCGCTATAGGTGCCCGAATGTGAATATTTAGTTGAAAATAATAATTTCAGTGTCCAATTTGGCCAAAAATTGTAAACCACTATTGTGGGATCACCCTGTCTTCAAATTTTGCAACTTAGCTTTTTTAACCTTATCATCTCCTTCATAAATACTTTATATCTTATCCCAAACTTCTTTAGTAGTTGTTAGATCCATAACTTTCACTAATTTACTATGTGCAAGACTACTCAAAAGAACAAACCTTGCCTTACCATATATTTCATAGGCCTCAATTTCATCACTTGTGCTCGATCCATTTGTAGGTATGTTATATACAGTCCCCACTGCCTTAGCAACATCAAATCAAAGGTAAATTAGATAGCCTTTCATATTCACTTTCCAAAATGCATAGTCTATGCCATAAAACATAGGGATCTTCTTTCTCATCATCCTAGATGTACCTCGAGTGGTTAAGATTTTCTCCAAGGAACCTTGCTCTGATACTAATTGTTGAATGATCAAGGCAACTTAGAGGGGGGTGAAATCAAAATTCTCAACAATAATCAAATCCACAAGCATTCATTAAACCCTTAATCTATTATAATGTTTAAACATGAAAAGCAGATAACATAAACTGAAACAAACAACACCATACACAAGAGAACACCAAACTTACGTGGAAAAACCTAGAAGGGAAAAACCACGGTGAGAATTAGATCATAATATATGTAATTACAAAACTAGTACAAAGAGGCTCACTGCCAAAATAGGATGCACTGTCCAGAAAGGCTCACAGCCTAGGCTCACTACCATAATACAAAGAAAAAAGAAGATAGAATGCTACACAAAGAACACAATCTCAATGCAATAGATATTCCACCACATCATCTCCAAAAACACTCGCAACTTTTAAGAGATCAAGATACCTCAGCTCACTGCATTCAACAATCTTGTGTTATAGCTCACATTGTAATTCAAACTTCTACACTTAATTTTGCATCACAACACACAAATTCTATTCCACACTTCATCTCGCATCAATTCACTTTGCATTTATACCATCCACAACTTGAAAAACATCTTCAAGTCAACTACACTTACCTTACACTTTACAAATTCAAAATAGGTCAGCACTAAACATTCCCATAGTGGATAGGAATGAAAGTAGACCAATATAAAACATAATTGGGACCCAAATCAACACCCACATGCCATGTTATGCCTTCATCAATAATTAAACATCTTCAAATGTAGTGTAAACACCAGGTTGGATGTTACTCGTGCAAACACCATTGAACTTTGAATTACATGCTTCCTCAAATCCAAGGATGACTTGTGAACCACACACCATGCTTCATCACAATCTACAATATTCCTCTATCCTCCTAAAATCCATCAAAATCCTTTGCAACAACTCACACCTCCAGAATGTATATGCCCAGTACACTCAAACTACACTGCCAAACACTACAACTCTAAAATACATCTTCAAGAGCACAAAACCATGAATCCTCTTGACATAGGAAAGATATCAACACCATCAACATACCTTCAAAATTGCAAGACCTGAAGAACAACTAGGGATAAACACAGAGCAAAAAATATCTCCGAAACACCTCTATAAGCAACACTATGAATTCAGTTCACACATTGGTGAACATAACTTCCTTTGACCATCAATCCAGAAGCCAAAATTATGGATATAAAAATATCTATCCAACATACCAAAACACAAAAGCAGATCTTCAACCTAGAAGAAATGAGAAGCAAAACCATAACACCTCTACAACACCCTATTTCCTCTTTTTTATCAATTTTCTCAATATCCTCGACATCTAAACCATAATAAAAAGCTTATCAAAGTAACACCAAAGGTTAACACTAGTAACTTAACTAATGTCAACATAATGCAACTAATCAAAGCGACAATCTCTCTCAACCACTACACAATTTTCACCAATGACAACACAAGCTTGTTGAGATCAATGACAACACCTTCATACTTGCAACACATGCATCTTCTAGTGTTATGTTCATAGATACCTTAGTAGGTGTTCTATTCAAAATATATACTGTAATATGAATTTCTTCAGCGCAAATTTTAGTTTCTATATTTCTAGAGTGTACCATGCATCTATTCATTTCTATGATAGTTCGATTATTTCTTTATGTAACTCCATTTTTTTGGGGGTGAGTAGGATACAGTTGATTCCTTATTTATACCATGTTTACAAAATTATAAGAAGTTTTTATTCATATATTCATAACCTCTATCTATCCTTATTATCTTTAGAGATCTTCTACTTTTCCTTTTAGTCAACACCTTAAAATATTTAAACTTATCAAATGTAAGTTTCATCCTTCTTTTGTATAAAATATACCTAAATTCTTCTAGTAGAGTCATTTATAAAAGTAAGAACACGCATTGATCCTACAAGTGATGGCATTCTAAAAGGACCCATTACATCACTATAAATTGAATGTAAAGAATTTTTTTCTCTCCATGATTCTCCTTGTGGGAAACTTTCCACCTATTTCTTTCCCATAGCACATCCTTTAGATACCTTGTGATTTGGTGATATTTTTGGAATTCCATGTACCTATAGCATCGTAAATTGTCATTTTTTGACAATTTCACACTATGTTTTTTCTCCCCCCTAAGTAATTGGACCTAATTTTAGACCTAATGTCCCAAATTATGCATTTTTTGGCCCATTTAAACATTTACCGACAAATAACATGTAGAAAATTAGTGCATACATTTAATATTTTTCCCCCGACACCTTAAGTCTTGCAGAATAGGGCTAGAGCCTAGTCGCCCTAGGCGACTTGGTCCACCTATTTTTCCTCCAAAAATTGAATATGTTGGAGTTTTAATTTTATTTTTGAATTTCAAATATCCAATGTTGTCTATCGAGATTTAGTTTGAGAGAGATTAGAATAATTGTATTTCATCATTTAAAAAAAGAAGAGGAAATATCTAGCATTAAGAGGCAATTTTGAAGATCAAGAGTAGTTATTATCAAGTCAAGAGCAATATTTCAAAGATTTATTGCAACAATTCAATATCAAAGCATAATTTCAAATTATGTATGATTTTATTCACATTTATGTTATCATTATGTTTTTGAGATCTAACCCTTGTATTTCTTCTAGCAAATCAAGCAACATTCAAGCCTTGAGGAGATGTGCATGACTTTAGTCCCTCAAGGAAGCCATTTTTGAGTGGTGAGATGCATTGCATTGGTGATTCATCATTTTTTTTATCATTGAGCCTTATCCCTCAAAAGGATAGGCTCTCTTTCATTGACATTGACATTGACATTGTGGAAGTGGAAACACTAACATGAGATTTGATTAAGGAAAACCCCTATATGGCACAACCCTTCTTCTCTCTTTGAATGTGCAAGTTCCAGGTTTGAAGAAGATTGGGAGAAGTTTTAAGTTCAATTGCTCATTGATGCAAACCCTACACCTTGACAACATACGAAAACTTAGTTATCTCGACACCTGACAAAGATCCCACAATGTGGCATGGAGGAAAAGAAGGCTTGATCTAGCTTTAGAGGACTATGAAATCAAATATGAATTTTAGCCACTGGGACACAATAACCCTAGCAACTTGTTCATCCATTTTTAGCCCCAAATTCATATCATAGGTGCACAGTACTCTACTCGATCCATTTTTGAAGTCTGAATTTGTTTGTGACTTTCTAGATCTATTATTTTTGCATTAGAATAATTATTTACATCATTAGCGTAGTCAAATCTTTACATTTCATTCCAAAATCTATTTAAAGTTTGGTCAAGGGTAGGTTGACTCACCTTTTAGGTTGTAATTCAATCCTATATCTTGTCCAAATTCATAAAACACTTGCTACCACAAACAATTCTAAATGAAATGAGGAAAAGTGCCCAACCCTAAGGTTAAACCCCTAGGGGGCTCTCATTTTTCTTTGTTTCATTTTGGTGAACCTAATGTCTTAACATTATAAACCTTCTCAAATATTAAGCAATGCATAATAGATCTAGGTTTAACATTGCATTATTTTGCATTGTTCATATAGGCATTCATTTTTGCGTCATAAAAGGCATAAAAATCTAAAAATTGGCATATCATATTGCATCATTGGTTGCAATAGGGTTAATTTCAGTCATCATAGGTCAGATCTATATCCTAATTTCATTCACAAATTTTCAGTAGGTCATTTAAATTTGAAAACAAATCTGAATTTTTTTATTACATCCATTTAGGCATCTTGCATATAGCTCAAAAAAGTGAAAATTTGTATTGTTTTGTTTCAAAAGGGCATTAATATCATCACTTTCAGATTTTGGCATATTAGAATTAATCAATTGTTACATCTTAGATCTATAAATTGCATTTTATTGCTTGAACATTTTGAAATTGTTGCACACTTGTATTCTTGCATTACATAATCATAAATTGGGTAAATTTTGGAAAAATATTCATTGTCAAACTTGTACACACATAGAGAAATAGGAACTTCAAACAGTACTGAACATAGTGATTTTGATTTTTACAAAAATCTCTGCCGAACATAGTCACCCTAGGCGACCCTATCCAAGCTATTTGTGCTCGGATTTCTATGACAAAACCCTCTCAAGATCCTTTGTTTAAATCTACTTTCAATTTTTCAGTGGACTGTTGTATAAAAGTTTGAACCTCATTGCAAGCATTGTATTAATGGTTTTGTTTTGGTAAAATGTTAACTTCCTTGAAATCCTTGGTTGATGTTTCATGTTGTGTGTTTGGAAATGACCCTAATTTAGATAATGAAACTCATATTCCTTCATCTCCCAATGTATATCTTCTTAATGAAGATATCTTGAGGCAAGAGGAGGAGATCATGAATAAATTCATAAACAATAATTTTCCTAACCTTGAGAACAATGTGGTCCTTCACTCTTCAATGGAATGGCTTGATCACCCATATCAATAATCAAAACCACCCACCATACCAACACTTGAAATGTTCTCCACCTCACATAGGGAAAGTGATATGCAATTCATACCTCAACAAATACGGATGGAAGTACCTATTAGTGACAATCACAAGGAAAAAATACGACCCAATGATCCACCATCCTATTAGAATAAAGTTACAAACACACCTATTATCTTGGAGCAATGTTATGGCCAAGGCTTTAGGATCTTGAGAAAACAACGATGTGATATAAATAATGAGCATGCAATCCATTCCCTTTTGGAACAAACACCATTTGAAGATACCAAATGCATAGGATACCAAGGTCCTCCACCTTTACATCAACATTTTCTCCACCAACCAAACCATGCAAATTTATGTTCCTTTTACGAAAGGTGTGTTACACACTTTGCATCCTATGTCAGAGACTGAACATACCTTAGCTACACTTGTATAGTTGAGGTTCATTATTGCCACTTGTTCATGAATGAAGAGATACTAAAATAAAGAACAAAACCACATCATATTGTGCATCTCATAGAACATTTGGACACACTACTGATCAATGTCATGTTTTAAAGAAGAAATTAGAAGAATTAGATCCTTACAATGATGGATTTGACACAATAATAGAATAAGATGCATTTGCTTCACTCCTTTCCATATGGTAGTTGTAGTATCACACAATACTCACTACCATGCATGGAGGTATAAATTAGGCTTTATGCAAACATATTACATCTTGCAAGGAGAAATATACAATCATTCACCTTGTCTCACCTTTGTCCCTATACTTGGGGGCAAGGGGTTAGGTAGCCTTGTATTAGGTACATTCCTTCTTACAAGGGATCTCTTTATATCTCCTTAAAATATTAGTATAGAAAGTACACTACCATTTTAAGGGGGGCATATAGTCCCCTACTTATTGTTTGTATAGGAAATGGTCCCTTTTTAGTGATGATAATATACATCTTCTAGAAAGTGTGACCTTGTTAATAAAAAAGTGTGGGCTTCTCTATCCATGCTAGTGTCTCCTTTGTGGTGATATTGGGCTTGGTATCCCCTATGGTGCAACTTTCCTTGGCATATGATGTTCCCTTTAGTGGTAATACTACGACTAGTATTCCCTAAAGTGTGATCTTTTACTCCATGACTTGTCCTCTCTTGGTGGTGGTATCATGTGTGATATTCCCTAAGGTGTAACCCTTCATGTATTGAGAAATGCCCCTTTGTCATTTTTGTAAAGTTTCATTTTTAGTGGCGCTATTTATAACACCCCTTGAGGTTTGGCTTTGTCTTGTTCGTCCTCTTGGACATTTATGCACCTTCTTAGGAGAGTTTTTCATTTGTCCCCTTGGATGTTTATGCACCTTATTAGGTGGTTTTGTCTTGTTCATCTACTTGGACATTTATGCACCTTCTTAGGTGAGGCTTGTTCATCTCCTTGGATGTTAAAAATTTGGAAAAAATGGTCCATGGATTCAGCATAACGTAGCTTGTTGGTCCATGGGCACCCCCTTTTAACATGGAAACTGAGCATAACGCAACTTGCTTGACAGTAGAGCCATGTGTTTCATGAGTTTCTTAGCATAACGCAACTTGCTAGCCTTGTGGAACTCATCATATTGCATGGACACCTAGCATAGCATAGCTTGCTAAGTCCTCATGAGAGAATTTCTCTTGTCTAACATTTATTTTATGGATGACATTTGGTATTTGAGACAAATTTAAGACTGAGGTCTCTTTGCCTTACCAACTTGAATCCCTTTAGTACTAACCATGTGTTTTATTGTGTGTCTCCTTCATGTTTGCATTGTTTTTGTATCGTGTTTGTTGTCATTTCATCGCCATCTTTATGTTATATCATGCCACGTGTTTTCATCATGCATGCTTCATGTTTTCATCATGTATGTTTTGTGTTGTCTTGTTGCATTTCATACATGTGTGTTCCTTTGTGCTTATGTTGGTTTGTCATAGGATCTTGGATCCTAGGGGCTTGTGCACTTCTCATAGATTCATTGTCATCCTATCTCCTCAAAATTTGGACAATCAAACCCCTCTTGGCATATTTTTCTACTTTAGTGTGAGTCTAAGCGTAAGTTCATACTTTCACTAAAGTGGGGGCTAAATGTAGCGTTGTAAATTGTAACCCTTAATAATTTCACACTATATTTTGCTCCCCCCTAAGTAATTGGACCTAATTATGCACCTAATAGCTCAAATTATGCATTATGTGGCCCATTTAAACATTTATCGACAAATTACATATAGAAAATCAATGCATACATTTAATATTTTCCCCCAACACCTAAAGTCCCGCAAAATAAGGCCAAGACCTAGTGACCCGAAGCGACTTGGTCCTCCTATTTTATCTTTGAAATTGTATATGTCAGAGTTTCCATTTTATTATTTGAATTTCAAATATACAATAAAGCAAATTAATTGGGATTTAATTTGTGGGAAATTAGAATAATTGCATTTCATCATTTGAAAAAAAGAAAAAAAAGCGGAAATATCTAGAATTGAGAGGCAATTTTGAAGATCGAAATATCTAATAAAAGTTATTAGATTTAATTTCAAATATCCAATGTCGACTATCGAGATTTAATTTATGAGAAATTAGAATAATTGCATTTCATCATTTAAAAAAAGAAGAGGAAATATCTAGCATTAAGAGGCAATTTTGAAGATCAAGAGAAATTATTATCAAGTCAAGAGCAGCATTTCAGAGGTTTATTGCAGTAATTAAATATCAAAGCATCATGTCAAATTGTCTATGATTTTTCTTATGTTATCATTGTGTTTGTGAGATCTAACCCTTGTTGGTCTTCAAGCAACATTCAAGCCTTGAGTAGATGTGCATGACTTTAGTCCCTTAAGGAAGCCATTTTTGAGTGGTGAGTTGCAGTCCATTGGTGATTCATAATTCATTTTATCATTTAGCCTTATCCCTCAATGGGATAGGCCCTCTTTCATTGATATTTCCATTATGGAAGTGGAAACACTAACACGAGGTTTGACTGAGGCAAACCCCTATATGACACAACCCTTCTCTCTTTGAATGTGCAATTTTTAGGTCTAAAAAATATTGGAAGAAGTTTGGAGGTCAATTGCTCATTGTTGCAAGCAAACCCTACACCTTGACAACATATGAAAACTTAGTTATCTCAACACTCGACAAAGATCTAACAATGTGACACGGAGGAAAATAAGGCTTGATCTGGCTTTAGAGGACTGTGAAACTAGATTTAAAGTTCACCCTCTGGGACACAGTCGCTCTAGGCAACTTGGTCCTCCATTTTCAGCCCCAAATTCATATCACAAGTGCACAGTACTCTACTCAGTCCATTTTTTAAGTCTAAATTTGTCTGTGGCTTTCCAAATCTGTTGTTTTTGCATCAAAATAGTTATTTGCATCATTAGCCTGGTCAAATAATTGTATTTCATTCCAAAATATATTTCAAGTTTGGTTAAGAGGGGTGATCCCACAATACTGATTTACACTTTTTGGCCAAACTAGACATTGAACTGAATATTTTTAACTAAATCTTCACTTTCAGACACCTATAGCTGCTAAACCATGAGGAATTTGAAGATGATACAAACTAGTGGTTTGTGACATTTTTTCTGTAGATTCTAAATATATATATTTTAAAAAAATTGGAATCAAATTGTATTTCATTTTCCATCTCCTTCGAAAACTAGTTTTTAACAATAAACACCATTTTTAAAGAGTATCAATGTTCACCGTAAACAACATAACTTTTTTTTATAAAGGATAAAATTCTATTTTTTTTAATTTAGCTTTGTAACTATGATATCTAGCATGTTCATTTGGTTTCATAGTGTTTTATTGAATATTTTTTTCTTAATTAAGTTTTGAAGTCAAACCAATTACAATTCAAAAAAAATTGTTGGATCAATGACATCAATACCTAGCACGAATATATTTTTAAAATATTCTTTAATAATCTACTATTTTTCCACATGTGCAGAGCAGAGAGTTTGATTCTCGGTGAAAAACCTATGTTTAATTAAACTAAAAAAATACAAATAAAATCAAAATATATTAAAATTATATTTAATGGATAGTTTGTTCTGAGGACTACCATCATCCAATTGGGTCTGCGAAGTTGATTCCATTTTCATCTTCAACCCAAGCTTCGAAAGGTAAAATTTTGTATAAAAATGTTAGAGGGGAGGGAGAAGGGCCAAAAAGGGGGGTTCGCTCCAACCCCCCTTCGAGCGAACCCTCTTAGACCCCTTTGAGTGAAAGGGGGTTCACTCGAACCCCCCTTTTTTAGCACTTTTCCTTTGTTTCCATTAAAAAAAAAAATGTGTGAAAAATGGGATGACATCACAAGGGGGTTCACTCAAAGGGTTCAGGAAACCCTTTTGGGTTCATACCAACCCCCTTGAGTGAGCCCCCAAAAACTCGAATTTTTTTTCTTTGGAGCATTTTTGCAATTTTTCTTCATGAAGGGAATTGTAAACCAGTATTGTGAGATCGCCTAGGGCAGGTTGACTCGCCTTTTAGGTTGTAAGTCAGTCCTATATCTTGTCCAAATTCATCAAACCCCTGCTATCACAAACCATTCTAAATGAAATGAGGAAAAGTGCCCAACCCTAAGGTTAAACCCCTAGGGCTCTCCCATTTTTCTTTGTTTTAGTACAATATATAGTTTCTCCATAAGCTTGAGGCTTTGATAGTTGGCATGTCCCATGCACTCATGTCATAACCTACTCATATCATCATATTTGGAATTAGAACACATTCTCATTTCCACATTTAGAAGTAAATTCTTAAAATTTATACAATCCATTCTCCATTTCACCAATTGGAGTCACTTTATAATTATCATTCACATACTTGATTAGACATTTTTCATTGTAGAATTATATCTTATACCCTTGATTTGCAATTTAAGATACAAAAAGAATGTGTTTTTAATTCTAGAACTAGCTTCACATTTTTCGACACACCATTATCAACTTGAACATTTCCAATTCCTTTAACTTCTAAAACACTACTATTTCCTAAATATATTTTGTTTGTAGTGTTTCATTTATTAATGATTCAAATTGTTCCTTATTATGAGACATGTGTTGTGTAGCACCAAAATTGATAACCCAATCATCCTTATAGGAATTATTTTCTTTAAGCACGCAATACAAAGAGTATTACTTTAAGAATCAAAAGTTTTTGTAAACTTATTTTCCTTCCTTTATGTATCCTTGATCCTCTTATAGCATTCATTTTCTTTGCAACCTAGTCTACCACAAGAATTACATTTTCATTTGTTTACTATGATCCTTGGATGGAGGGTACTTGGTTTCATACTTCTAATTTCTCTTTCTTGGCTGATTTTTTGGTCTACTTTTGTAATTTTGTTTCCCCTTCATTATGAAGGCTTGAGACTCTCACTACATGGCTCTCTTTCTTTGACTTGACAATTTTATTCCTGCATTAGCTTAGCACATAAATCTTCATGTTTTATATTTTTAAAATTTATTATGAGTATCTAGCCCTCCTATATATGTTTGATAGGATCTTAGAAGACTTTGTAAAATTATTTGCACAAATTATTTATCATCTATATCCTTTCCAAGAAAAGCAATTTCATTTTTATTTTCCTTTAATTTGCTTAGATGAGGGACTAACACTTGTGGATTTGATAATTTCATATCGTACAATTTTCTGGTGAGAGTTAAGATCCATACATCACTTGAATTTTCATATTTAATTTTCAAAATACCCCATACTTTGGCTCCACTTCTCTCATTGCAAACTTTTGGAAAAACTTCCTAAGAGAGTGTTTGATCAATATTGTTATTTTTTTATCTTTTTTATTTAAATCTTCTTGATCTATTCCAAGGCTTTATGGTCTTTGTTCACTACATTAACAATTTCATAACAATTTTAAAATGTTATAAAAATCTCCATATGAGACCCAATATTTTTTCCATTTAATTTAATTAGAGATAAAGGAATACCAATAGAATCCATTATGCTAGATTCCCTCCTTTTGAGATGAGAATGAAATTATAACTGACCTTTAGATTCCTTGATGCAAATTTTTTTTTAAAAAAAATCTCACCAATTTTTAATACTGATTCTTTTCTTTGCTGCAATATTGCTCACTTCCTTTGCCAAAAAAAATTGCTAGTGCTACTCACAACCAAATCACAGCCTGCATAGTTCATAGCCCACACTATCAAAAATACATGTCACTACCCAAGATTTTAAAAGGTCTCTAGTATCATTTTGAACAAATTAATTATTTGAAATAGAATAAATGAGAGTGCAGCAAATAAAACACTTGAATATATTGTATATTATTAAATATCAAATTACATAACGACTTATAATTTCTTGTTGATATACAATGATAGTGTCTCTGATATATTTATAAAAACTTTTAGAAGATCTTAAAATGGCTAATAAAAACCTGAAAAAATAAAAATAAAATAGATGTTTCAATAAACTGAAACGTTCCACAAGATTGAATATTTTGAATAAATATTATCTCCAACTCTATTTTTTTTTTTAATATGCATTCTTTAAATAAAGATTATCTCCGACAGTAATGCTAGTTTGTTGAATGTTGTTTGTATCAGAGCAGCGAGAGCCAATTGTGAATTGTATAAAGATTCTGTTATTCATATTTCCTCTCCTATGTTTGTTGTCGAGAGTAAAGCATTGAAAGGCTATATTGGGCATTTCTTTATAGCAAGAAAGTGTCCAACAATTTACTTCTCATAATTCTTTCAGCACAACAGGTCCATACAATACCCATAACTAGAAAAATATTATCTGTTGTTTTTGTGATAGAAATTATTAGATTGAAGGAATGAACTGTGTATAAATGAATGAACGTGCAAGGGTGGGGTGTGCATTAAGGGAGATTCAATGCAACCATGAACAACGTGCAGCCATTGTTATCAATCTTTATAAGTGAGTAGAGGATAACAGGAGGATGGTGGATAGTTTTCATTCTTGAGCACATTGCTATCCCAAAGACTAGTTCATTATTTTAATAGTAACTTATATCAAAGAAGATTACAAAGCCAAAGATGACGACCATACTTCTATTATTCAAGAAAGAATAATAGTTTAAGTAAGGCGTAGACCAACATATATCTCAATTAGAGGCCTATTTCACATTTTTATTGAATAGTTGAGTTTGTTTTCATAGTAAAAATCAATAAAATTCAGCTTGACTGATCATCTATGATTTTTCTAATTACAAAGCTATTGTGGGTAGTTGGGTATTCTAGTTCACAATTTTGGAAGAGGATAGTTGAGTGTATCTCTACACTTGATTGAGAGTAACCATAGATGATCTTTCTAATTACAAAGCTATTGTGGGTAGTTGGGTATCTTTGTTCACAATTTTGGAGGAGGATAGTTGAGTGTATCTCTACATTTGATTGAGAGTAACCATAAAGTAGGTGTAATGTGGTCATTCTCACTACTAATATAAATATGTAAAATTATGAGCATATCCCAGTCTACATCAAAGATTATTCTCTCTAAGTCTTAGGAATATGATGTAATAAGAGAGATCTTAACAATTATTAAAATTTAGGATCAATAAGATTCAGCTTGACTGATCATCTATGATTTTTCTAATTACAAAGCTATTGTGGGTAGTTGGGTATTCTAGTTCAAATTTTGGAAGAGGATAGTTGAGTGTATCTCTACACTTGATTGAGAGTAACCATAGATGATCTTTCTAATTACAAAGCTATTGTGGGTAGTTGGGTATCTTTGTTCACAATTTTGGAGGAGGATAATTGAGTGTATCTCTATATTTGATTGAGAGTAACCATAAATTAGGTGTAATATGGTCATTCTCACTACTAATATAAATATGTAAAATTATGAGCATATCCCAGTCTACATCAAAGATTATTCTCTCTAAGTCCTAGGAATATGATGTAATAAGAGAGATCTTAACAATTATTAAAATTTAGGTTAGTGTATAAGTATGAATATTTATTAAAAAATGTGGTTAATAGTTTGTTTAATAGCAGGTGAATGGTTTTTATTTGTCTAGAGTAACAATTTGTTGCCTATTATCTATTATTATTAGGTTATTATGAGATTGTAACAATATCAATGTAGAATATAGAAATGTTGAAATAATAGTGGTTGTTATTAGAAAATTGGATGATTATATTGTTTAAATATGCTTTTAAATGTTGAATAAAATATATATGCTACCATGCTAATTGAATATTATTTCTACCAATAGTTTCCTTACTGAGTTTGAAAACAATATTTGACACATTCTCTAATTTATACTTGATAATCTCTACATCTTAGGTCTTCCTTGTAAAAGAATGATGCCCTTTTGATTTTTTCACGGAGATCATCCATCTTGATAAGTGGGTACCAGTTTCTAATTGTTTTCCTGTTAAGTATATGGCAATCAATGAGTAAGCACAAAGATGAATATATATTTCTTAGTAAAGATAATAAGTCTCCCTATGGAGGGATGCTAGGCTTTATCAAAATGTCATAAATAATTCATAGGTTGAAAAGGAACCATAGTAAACTCTTAGTGCCTAGACCACATTTGAAAGGTATTCTTTGGAATATATTCTTCCCTAATAGGTCTATTTTGGAGAAAATCGTTACTCATTTCATCTAGTCAAATGTATTTTAATTGAGTACAAGGCAATAGATAATAATTTATGATGGTTAGTCTATTGATAATTTAGTGTTCTATATAGAGTCTTAGGGTTCCATCCTCCTTAATGAAGAGAGCATGCACACATCTCAATGTGACACACTATGAAAAATCAACATATTTTCCACAAGGCCCTAAAGATGCTTCTTCTACTCTTGAAATTTAGTTTTGTTCATTAAGGTGGATTATAAAGAGGCTTTGATCCTAGAACTAGATTAATTAAAAAGTTAAATTACCTCTTTGGAGGTAACCTAACAACTTAGGAAAAACATGTTCAATTGTTGAAGTGATCTTAAATGTTTGGAATTGGGTCTTAATTACCCTTCTCCACCTTATCTAAGTATGAATTGTACCCTTTAGAAACTTTCTTAGCTTGAATAACAAGGAAATTTATTACTACTATCAGCAACTAGACACCTTGAATGGCTACCAAGTTTCCTTGGTCATCCAAGAATTATATCCTTTTAATGAAAAACTTAAAAAAGGCTTGAAGTGGCTCAAATAATCCATCCCTAAGATCAACTCACATGATCCTAACTTATTTGAAACTTGAGGTCCAAGTTTCAAATTTCTTGGACAAAAGTTAACTCTTTTAATCTTGTCAAACCCAAAATTAACCTCTATCTTCTCTTCACTTATTTTTTTATGAGGAATATTACATCTACTTAAAAAATTAAGGGAGACAAATCTATTTGTAGCTCTGATTTTTGCTAGAATAGTGACAAGTTTACCACATTAGTTAATTCTTAATTCAATCAAGGTGGCATTGTTGTTAGCTTCATGCTTTTCTAATGTCACATAAATTTGAGATTGGTTGTTAGAGGTTCTACCTTGGAGAATTGGATCCAATATTCAATCCCCTTCACAAGTGCAATATCCTCCAACTAGTCCCTTCTTAACTAGGTTGAAATTAAGCTTCTTTAGATTTACCTTAAGTGTTTTGCGAAATGATGGTTGATTTAGGCTAACATTTAGTGATTATAGTGGTCTTCTTCTACATTAGTTATGGGTTGTGATTACATCATTTTTGGAACCTAGATCTTGGTTTCATTTGCATCCTTCTCTTTTTCTCTAACTCATTCCTACACTTTTCTTATGTAAATATTTATATTGAAATTTGCACCTGTGTGTTCAACATGGAATATTTTGTAAATATGGGATGCAACTTGTGAAATAACCTCCAAGTATTTAGAAGCTATCTCTTTGTAGGATCTTCAAGGAATTTACTTCAAATCATGCATGGAAAGAGAAAAAAAAAATCCTAACTAAAAGGTGCAAGGTAATTTGGAACCCCTTATCTTCACATGATTGATTTGTACCAAAACACATAGTTATAAAATAAAATGAACAAAAATGAAATAATAAAAGGAAAATATTGCACATTCATTAATTTGCAAAAGGTTGATTGATCTCAAAATCACAAACTAAGACTAAATATGCAAGATAAGAGAAAAATAAATTCATCAATGAAACAAGATGAAGCATACTAAACAAAATATTTAATTTTATTTTTTAAAATAATTTAACAAGAAATGCAAAAAGGAAAATGTATAAGGGGTATTTTTATTGATGAGCTCAAATGATTACAAAACGTCCCACCTTGAAAGGATCAAGCATACAAATTAGTAGAGTATTTCCAATGAAAATCCCCTTTCTTCTTGAAATGAGCATACATATATATAGAATTAGAGAATAATTTTTCATTAGAAAATAAGTCCTTTATACATACAAAAATCTTCTTTTCTTTTGCATGGTGAGCACATGTTAAAAATTGCCAAAAACTACTCTTTTAATCCTTTTGCTTGTAAAATGTCTATAATAATTGCAATATTTCCATGTACTCTTTCTTTTATTTGAAATATCTAGATTTATTGCTCCATTGCTCACCACATTTCCCATTTATGATTTCCCAACCAAATTATTATTTACATAACAAGCAAAAATATAAGGCTTTACTTTAGATTCATTCTTTTGTTATTCCTTTGGAACAAAGCTTTGCTAAATATATTATTATGGTTTCTTAAGAAATGTTTTGCTTTATTAAATCATATCCTTAGATGTCTCATGAGGCCAACATCATAAGTTTAAGTTGAACCAATGGTGCACTATTTTGATGAAATAATCCTAAGAAAAATTAGATGATGTACCATTTGTTGATATGGAAGTTGAGTTGGAGAAATGAAACCAATGGCACATCAACTTCTTAAAATAGTTCTAACAATTTTCAAAATATGTACAAACGATTGATTAGGGGGGTGATGTGGAAAAAGGGATTAACGTTGTAGTACTTTTTTGATAAATCACTGAGCTCTTTCGTGCTACAAAAATATTAGATCATTTCTTAATCAACAATGTTTGTTCATCCTTGTGTTCATCTTTATTCTTTATACCAATGCCAAGTTTAATAGTTGCACTAGTTTTTTTGAATGTTTAGCAGCCAAGCATTCATGATGCCTCATCCTCATGTGGTCACGATCCTTTAGTTTGTACCTATGTTGAATCATTTAACATGAAGCTACACCATTTATGTCTCCTCTAACTTCCATAACCTAGTACTAGCTACACCATGTACCTTAAATGTCTATAGTGGGGATCAAAGGGTGTGTTTTAAACAACACACTCAACTTTGACTTGCTTAGGTGGCTCATCTAAAATTACACTAGAGTCTCTAGTAGGTCCCACCTATTAGTATGATTTTATATGAGCCGCATAAGCAAGTCAAAGCTTAGAGTGTGTCTTTTAAGCCTGGCCAAATCAAATCTCACTACTTTCTTGTTCACTCTTAACATTGGTCACCCTATTACTTCATATGCAATGGTAGACAATTATTCTCATGCTACATATTGTTTTATGCATGTTACTCAGTCACTAGCATTTGTAAGTTATTTGTCAGGTTCTTTGAAGGCTACATGTGGACAAATCATGGCTATCAAATAATCATGCATTGTTTGCACACTAATTTTAACACTTTCACAATATGTTGGCAGATGTAAATATTTGTTTGTGGCGATAAATTTTGTGATATATATTTCACCATTATTGCTAGGCGCAATACCAACACCCAATATTTGTCTATCACAAATCTCTAAGAAGGTTCATCTTACATTCCTTATGCCACTCTTCATCCTTCTTTGTTGCCAATTCAAGAGGACTCACACCAACATCCACAAAGAGACATTTAATTGTGGTAGGTGTTGATATAGAAATGACACTACAATCCTAGAAAATTTTGGGGAAGTGTGCTTGCACACATGGAATCTAGAATTAAAATACTTAATTAGGCATTGTAATCAATTCATTATGATATACAGAGAAAATTGATCATAAATCTCAATGTCACAGATCAATGATATCACCTAGCATAACTATAGCCCATGAATCTAAAATTAAAAAACTACAACTACTCATAATTGGCATTCACTATCCAATGCACCAAACACTTGAACAATAACTACAACTATGATAGAGGCGAACTACGAAATGGCGACGAAGGGTGATGATGGTCGTGCGACATGCAAGGGCGACGAGGGCCGAGCTCTCCACGGCGGCGACGAAGTCTCTTTGAAGATGCAAGTGAATGTAGCTACAGAGAAAGGCGGATCTTATGTTGCGGGGGTGGGCGAAAGACGCATTAAGGGCGAAGGCACCGTTGCGAAGGCGACGACGACGAGACTAAGATTAGGGCATGGAAGACTACCACCTGGTGGGTTTATTCCCGTTGCAAATGCCATCTCCATTAATTTGAAAGCAGAGACGATAGAGGAAATTGATCATAATGCTTTTGTCTTCTCCTCACATGGGGTGACTTGTCAGTTTAGGGGTTTTTGGCCTAGCCTCCCTTAGCTGCACACGTGGATCTCATAACAGTGGGAGCCTCTTATTACTAGTAAAGTTCATATTTTCCCCATGGCTAAGGGGTTTTTTGTTGCTAAGTTTGAGAATGCTCTAGATAGAAACAAAATATTATGCGATCATTTTTTTAGTTGGGAGGACAAATTTTTGTTGATGATTAAGTCTTGGCATTCTGATTTCAACCCTTCTTCTGAAACATTTAATAAGATCCCGATTTGGGTTCGGCTTCCTAATCTCCCCCTCCAATTATGGGTTGATCCTCTTTTAGAGGAAGTGGGTGATGCACTTGGAGATTTTTTGTTGGTGGATGATGAATCCTCTAATATTTTTCACTCCACCTTTGCCAACATATTGGTTGAAATGGATGTTTCAAAAGGGTTGTCTGCTGAGATTTTACTTAAATCTTCTAAGGGTTCTTGGGTTCAATCTTTAGAATATGAAGGGATTCCCTTCCGATGTAGAAAATGTTTTAAAATAGGTCATGCGGCTGCATAATGTGGATTTGAGAAAAAAACAATGAAGGCTACATGGTGGAAAGGTGTTTCTCAACAACATTATACGGTTGTGAAGAAATCTATGCAACACGAGTTTTTCTGAGGTGGTTGCGTTGGACTCACAAGGTCTTGGGGTTTCCTCTCCAGATGTCACAAATGGTAGAGTTGTTGAAGTTGTGCAAGATTATCATGTCGAAACCCCTAAAGTGAGAGAGATTGAGCCTCAGACTGTCGTTTCTGATGGCTTTTCTGATAAGGCCATGCCTGCAGGGAGGAATATTGATGATATCTCTGTGACAGTGGTTGTAGGCATTCATTTTCAGGATAATGGAGCGTTGGATTGGCATGATATGGCAACACAAGTGCAAGAGTGGAAGAGGGTTGGATTTCTGTTAAGGGCAAGAAAGCTAAATTCTCTAAGCCTTCTTTTGACATGACTCTCTGCTCCCACAAGAGTAGCTCTAAATGTAAATCTTGATGGTTCTTAGTTGGGCGCTGGTTTTCGGCTAGCTACAAGTTGTTCTTCTTGCAACTTTATTTTTGGTTGTGGGAGCTTTAAAAACCCATGTTCTTTGGCTTTGGATGTTTTCTTGGTCCTTTTGTTAGGACAACTTTTTGATTAAGGATTCCAAATCCATTCAAAATCTGATTGTAAAGGGTTTCGGGTCCCTTCAAAACCTGTTTTTACCTTAATCAAAAACTACAACTATGATTATTGAAAATAAATTGGAAACTAGAAACCAATGTTGATACTGCACATTATTTCTTAGCCATTTGAAAACTAGACAATCATATATAGACAAAGAATATAGGAACATGCCCATTCACTAGGGTTGCAAATAACTTCTCTACTTAATGATTTTACTCCATGTAATCAATTTTAAGATGACAAGAAAAAAATGTAAAAGGGGGTTATAACTCTTCATATCTCTATGTTTTGGCATATCCTTTGTCAATTGATACGCTTCTTGCTTTGGTATACATATGGATCTCCATTCAATGATAGGTGAGAGCAAAACACCAAGATTGTAGCATTTGCTCTTCCTTGCACTCGAGATTTTTAACAACCTAAAATCATTGGCTACTCCATTTGCATGTTGTTCTTCATACTAGTGATGAAAGTAGATACCAAATTTTGGATTTAAGGAAATGGTGCTACCCATAATAGTCTTAAATCTGATTGGTACCCCTTCAAAAACAAAGAAATTTGTATGATTATTTCTAACATTCTTGACTCTTCATCACTAGAAATGACCTCTAAAAATTTGTAACAAGAATCCTCTGGGTGCATTTGATGATCTTCCTCAAGAATGAGTGAATGTCCAACTTTGAGGATGGTGAATAGATCTGTTTTTTCTTCAAATCCCATACATTCCTTATTTATGCTTCCCTCATGACAATATGAAATAGGCTTTGAAAAAACCATGAACTTGCTCTATGATGTAATCTCCTTCATCAAGAAGATGATACCCTTGTTGAATAATGAAGATTCTTCATTATGCTCAATATTTTCTATGGCATTTTCTACAAAGTGTGGGAAATCAAAAAATTCAAAATAATAACTCTTTAAATCCTCCTCAATAATTTTCAAAAACCCTCTTCCTTTGAATAGCATATGAAATTCCCATCATTTGAGCATTTTTTACCTTCCAAAATAGGGGTAAAGCAATTATCATCAGAATGTTCCTCATCCTCTTCTTCATTTGATTCTATCCCAAAATGATAATGCATAAGCCCTTTTTACAATTGAATATATTTTCCATGTGCAACCTCTACATTCTATTCTCATCCATCTCGTAAATGCATGAATATACCCCACAAATTACCAAAAATCAAAGGGGTTTGATGTCATGAATGCTTCCAAGCTTTCCACATGTATATGATGCTCATGATCATTTAAGAATATTGGATAAACAATATTATCTCTTTTCATTTGTAATCTCTGAAACTTGAGTTTTAAATATTTTTCTCTTTGATATCCAACTAACGAAACATGTGACCTAGTACTTCTAACTACTAAAAAATTGTCTTTACAACAATAAGATGCTTGAGAAGCACAAATTTCAAAATAATTAAGCATTTCCTATAATATGAGAAAGGGATTGCATATAGGCTAATTAGAAAAAAAACCTTTAAGAGCTTTGAGGCATATATTTTGGATTGGCTTGTATCTAAAGACTTTTTAGCTCCTCATTGAGCTCATGAGAAAAGACTTCTACAAGATTTTTCGTTTCAACCACCTCTATGTTATTTAGAAAATTAGAAGAGGGTGAGTGGAGAGTTGCTTGTGAAGGGCTGTTGGATTCGCTTGTATCTAATGACTTTTTAGCTCCTCATTGAGCTCATGAGAAAAGACCTACAAGATTTTTCATTTCAACCGCCTCTAAGTTATTTAGAAAATTAGAAGAGGGTGGGTGGAGAGTTGCTTGTGAAGAGCTATTCTCTTGAGGAATCATAGATTTTACTAATAAGGGAAACAATTTACCATCTTTTACAAGGCTTATTTCAGCTTTAACAACTATATCGTATGACTATGGAAAAGTTTCACCTCCTAATACTTACATTATTGATAGCAATTTTATAATCCAAAACTCTCAAAAAATATAGAAATGCAAAATGTGGAGGTGAGTTAATGTTAGTTGGAAATCTCTTCTGAGCTTTATTTAATAGTGCATTGAAAGAATACATGTATTATGTATAAGACGTTTTAATTTTCATCAAATAATGAAGAAGGAGCTTGCATCTTCATTTTCTTATAACTAATTGAAGAGGAGATCATCAGGTTGATCCCAACTTACTAATTGAAGAGGAGCTTTGCCTCTACGAGAAAGATAAAGCAATCCAAGAGCCACATTTTGAAAATTGATATTATGAATGTCACACAAATTTGCAACATCTTGAATATGATCAATCGTAAAATGAGACAATACTTTTAATGTTGCTTTAAGAATGACTATCATTTTTGTTGCAACAAACCACTTGAATGGTAGATTACTTGCTGGAATATTTAGATGCACATGAATATTGTGAGCTACCATAATTTCAAAAATGAAAATTCTAGATCTTTTGAGTAATGAAGTAACTAACAATGTCACCAAGTGGAGGATGCATGCTCTTACGTGCTGGTATTTTTATGATTTACCACCAAAATCACAAAATGTAAGTCAAAGATCAAACAAGACTTATAGATTGACACCTTTGACTTATGCCCCATCAAGTGTGCCAAAATTGTCAATATTCAAGATTGCTCACATGTAAAACTTATATCAACATAGGAAATCTCACAAATGTGCTATGGCTTGTAAAATGACCCCAAAATTTTAGAAGTTTGCTCTTTAAAGAATCTTCAAAGAACAAACTTCACAATTTACATGAAAAAGAAGAAAAACAAAAATAAACCCTACCTAAAAAGGAAAAATACCATATTGAAACACCCATCCCCACATGACTAATATGTACATAAACCATAGTGGAATAAAATGAACACAAATGCAATAATGCAAGGCAAAGATTGCATAGTCATCAATTTACAAGAGATTAATATACTCAATTTGAATTAAAGATGAATATGTGAGATAAGAGAGGAGAAATAAATTCATTGACTAAAAGGATGAAACACAATCAAACAAAAAATATTATTTCATTTTCTAAAATAATTTAATATGTAATGCTAATAGTTGAATGCATAATTGCATCAATTTTATTGATGAGTTCAAATGATTACGAAATATCTTGCCTTGAAAGACTCGGGCATACAAATCCATAGGACTTCACCAATGAAAATCCCCTTTCTCCTTTGAATGAACATATATATAAATTTATAGAAAAATAACTGCATGAGAAATCTCCTATCATAAACATCTATGAAAAAAAAAAAACTCTTTTACTATGCAAAATATCTACAATAATTCCATCTACTCTTACTTTTCAAAGAGTTTTATGCCAAAATCACTAGATTTATCGCTCCATTGGTCGCCACATTCCCTCATTCATTCTTTCCTCTTGATTTCTTCCCAATAATTTAGACAACAATATAAAGCTATACTTTATATTTCATTCCTTTGTTACACCTTTCAAACTAAATATATTATTATGGCCTAGGATGTCTCACGGGCCCATCATTTGCACATAAGCTGAAGTTGAATCAATGGTGCACTGTTTTTGATGAAGCAGTCCTACAACATTTAGATGATGCTCTATTGGTTGATATGTAAGCTAAGCAAGAGGAACAAAACGAATGGTGCAACAACTTAAAATAGTTCTGAAATTTTTCAATATGTGCGCAGATCGTTGATTAGGGGGTGATGTGGACTAAGGGAACAATCTTGCAGTTCTTTTATGACAAATCACTGAGCTCTTCCTTGCTGCGGAACCGTTGGACCCTTGATCAATGATGGTTGTTCATCCTTGCCTTCATCTCTGTTCTTTCTATTCTTTCTAGCGCCAAATTAATGGAGGCCAAGCATTGGCAGCTTCTCATCCTTCAGTTTGTAACTATGTTTAATCATTCTATATGAAACGACATAGTGTTTTCAATATGAGGGATCGACGCTCACTGTCCACATGCTCCATAGTGTTTTACACATGCTACCTAACCATTAGCATTCGAAGGATGTTTGTCAGCTTCTTTGGAGGTTGGGCAAGAACAGACTGCAGCTACCAAATAACCATACAGTGTTTGCATAATTATTTGAACACTTCTTCAATACGTTGGAAGAGGCAGATGTTTGTTTGTGGCTGCAATTTTTTGTGATTTGGCTTGCACCATTATTGCTGGGTGCAATACCAATACCCGACAGATGTCTTTCTCGAATCTCTAAGAAGGTTCACACTCCATTCCCTATGCCGTTCTTCACCCTTCCTTAAAGAAGAATCTCTAAAACAAATTTACATGTTTCCCTTTTCTAACGTGCAAGTCAAAGATAGTCAACAAGGATTGACTTGGTACTGACAAAGGTTTAGTTTGGTTGGTGGAAAAGGAAGTCATCTACAAAAGGTATGAACAATCTATGAATTCTTGCTCGCAATAAGAATGGTTTCTATGCAACTATGTAACTAGAATTAAAACTAATCAAGATTATGAATGGACCATTCAAGAGAGGTTATCACCAGTAGCTAATAGTTAAACTGTTGTACAAAAATGGTACACTTGTTCAAGGAATTGCCATTTGATACTTGCTCTTTTTTTTATTGCAGTTATAAAGAGATTTTTTAGGACTTATTCAAGAAGATGAAATAAAAGTTAAAGATTTGTAAGATCTAGATAGTATGTGAGCAATTCATTTTGCATGTACATGTTTTTCTAACTGCTTATCTGATTTCCATCTTGTATGAATGATCATTTCAAAGTTTAAAGTTAAAGGAAAACTGCTAAGGAAATGAACGTGTCTAAAAATGGGTGTATTCATGTTTGCATTCAATTTTGTTTAAAACCAAGTAACAAACCCCAAAATAGACATCAATGGCATTGTGGTTTGCACCACAAATTGCCAAGCTTCTAGTTGAATTTTCCCCAAGCAATTGTGACCACTTATCTAAGGATCAATCAACCTCTTGAATCTCATGGTGCAAATCCACACAACCACAAGATAATCTTTCTCCATGGAATTGAAATTTCACTTATGCCAATCTAGAGAAGACTCTAACAAAACCTATTAAAATCAATTCCCCAAATGTCAAGGCATGAGAGTTTCACACCTTGTTTGGTTGTGCAAGATGGTAGAATGTCTCATTCTGGGTGTTATCAAGTTTTCTAATAAAACTTGGTGTACAATTTCATGGCTAATATTATAATTAAATATATTAAATTCCAGATTAAGCTAACGACTTAATTTGCCATTATTGAACTAAATCTTTTTATCAAAGTGTTAATATTAATCTTCCTCTAGTTATCTTCATATGGATTAAAGGAACGAAAGAATTTCAACTCCACTTATCACAAGCATTTAGGATACTGCAAGTTTTCAATGGCACATGGGTTAGAATTGTCAACCCTTCACAATTGACAAAAACCAATATATAAAAAAAAGCACAATAATTTGACTCAAATTGCCTCTAGTTCTTGTGCAACACAATCTTCATTTTCACACAGCTGAGTCAGGAGGTGCATGCATGATTTGATTAAGTCACTTACAATTGCTCAAAATTCAAATTATATCTTTAAAAATGTATAGCAACTCTTGATTAAGAAAATCATCAATTTGAAGAGGGATGAATCGAATGGACACCAAATGCACAAAAAATCGAATGGACACCAAATGCACAAAAAATCGAATGGACAACAAATGCACAAAAAAAGGTCACATTGGAATCTAGATGAGATTTAGCTTGTGCTTAATAGTGTAGACAGTCAAAATATCCTGATTTACTAACATTTCCACACTAACCAATTAATCAAATAATCTTTATTTAATAAATTCCCCCCTTCAGAAAAGCATTCACAGATAGTATTTGAAGAAAAGTCTCTACCTTGAAGGTTTAAGTTAAAGCAAGAAATGTGAGCGTGTTTTGTAGATTTATAATTTTCCATGATAACAATCAATCATGAAATTTAAAACTGGGTGAAAAAAATCCTTTTCCGATTGTCTTAAATATTTTAGATGTTTTTGAAAAATAATATAACAAAATAATTTTTTTTTAACCGACTGAGATTTTAGTAGAGCTTGAATTTCTTTTAAGGCTTAATAAGAAGATTGAAGACCAAGTTTTACAACAATGGTATCAAGATTTGGGAGAGGCAGAAACTGGCTAATACTAGAAATGGCCAATTCTCATTTGCCAAGCAATGATAAGGAAAAGACAAGAAAATTATCAACACATTTTCTATAATGTATAATGTCAGCATAACTATATGAATATTCCGAAATCAAAACTAAAAACACCTTCGGCATCATATGTGAACTACTATGAAGCGCAAATCTCATAATAGAATATCCAAAAAATTGAATGCATCTCTATACAGGGAGACCAGGATCATCACTAATTTTTGCTAATGCCTCTTCATAAAAGTGGTATTCTTAAATGGAGAAGGTTTAATCATGAAACAACTGGATTTAAGTTTTTGCAAAAAGGCTTCTCTTCATTTTACTAATTTAAATACTCACAAAGGAATCGAGGAACCATTACCATCTATCCTAACAGAAGGACAAACACTAGTATATTGGATTAGTGAGTGGAAGTTCAAGGAGGAAAAGAATAACAGTCGTACAAAGGCAATACCTCTTTAGGTATGTGCCATTTTTAACATTTTCTTCAATGAAGCGTTTGTTGTTTTAGCTCACTGTATCATTGCTTTCACCAATTATATCTTTATTATTGTTCTCCTACTGGTTGCTTCTGTGCTCTTACCAGTCAGAACATTGGGCCTATAATGCTGTGGGTTACTTTGGGTGTGGTCCTTTCCTACAGTTTCTAAAGTTTGTTTTTAATAGAATGCCCTCTTGAAGTGCTTTTTGACTGCTGCTTGCCTTGCCCGCGTAAAGAGACCTACTACTATCCCATCTTATCCTTCTGCCCCAACATCGTTTTGGATTGAATATAAATTCCAACATGCTTCAAATAGCTCTTACGGCCAGCATAAATGACCAAGTGGACCTTGGAATCCTTGCTTCTATGCAAACTTGACAATGTCATTATTAACAAAAGGATTCAACCTATTTGCCTGTATAGGCTCTCTCTCTACTTAACTAATTATATATGATAAAAGAAAATCAGTTTATCAATTAAACTGATATGATAATTTCTTCCATATTCAAGATGTTAACAAAACTCGATCAGATAGCCATCTGCAAAACAAACTATTCCTCTGCAAAGCTAATAATGTAAATAAATGTCAAAAAACCATGTCAACTTGGACTCTATACTATACAAATGTTTTCAAGCTATATGTCTCTAAGCTCTAAATTAACCCAATGGCTCTTTCAACCTGATTCTTAGAGAGAATAAAATTGCGCTAAGAGGGAACAGGCCACCTCCACTGACTGTGAAACAGGGGAAGCAGGATTTTCATTCAGGTGATCTAATGTTGAGCTGAACACAGCTAACATCTCTTCTGGACAGCATGAAATGACCAAGTGACCTTGGAATCCTTGCTTCTATGCAAACTTGACAATTTGTCATTATTAACAAAAGGATTCAACCTATTTGCCTCCATATGCTCTCTCTACTTTACTAATTATATATGATAAAAGAACATCAATTTTAACAATTAAACTGATATGATAATTTCTTCCATATTCAAGATGTTAACAGAAGTCGATTAGATAGCCATCTGCAAAACAAATTATTCCTCTGCAAAGCTAATAATGTAAATAAATGTCAAAAAACCACGTCAACTTAGAAACTATACTATACAAATATTTCTAAGCTACATGTCTCTAAGCTCTAAATTAACCCAATGGCTCTTTCAACCTGATTCTTAGAGAGAATAAAATTGCGCTACAAGGAACAGGCCATCTCCACTGACTGTGTGAAACAAGGGTGCAGGATTTTCGTTCAGGTGATCTAATGTTGAGCTGAACACAGCTAACAATAAATCATTAGCATCAAAGGAAAAGGTTCAAAAGCCAGTTGGGACCCAAGAGTTTTGGAAGCAAATGACTGATGCACAAAGTTCATGGGAAGATGGTTTGCAAAACAAGGGGCTTATACATATTGGACACTACAGGTTTTATAGGAGGCAACTATCAATGGTAATGGTAAATTGGCTAGAATCCCAACACAATTCTTCCTCTACAAATCTAATAATGTAAATAAATCATTCAAAAAACCATATCAACTTCGACTCTAGACTATACAGTTTTTCCAAGCTACATGTCTCTAAGCTCTAAATTAACCCCCAAGAACAAAAAAGAAAAGAAGCAATGGCTCTTTCAACCTGATTATTAGAAAGATAATATAATTGTGCTGAAAACAGGCCACCTCCAAGACAATGAGTGAAACAGGGAGGCAGGATTTTCATTCAGGTGATCTAATGTTGAGCTGAACACAGCTAACAAGAAATTATTAGCATCGAAGTAAAAGGTTCAAAAGCTGCTAGGGACCCAAAAGTTTTGGAAGCAAACGACTGATAGAAAAAGGAAGTTCATAAGAAGATGGTTTGCAAAACAAGGGGTTTATACACATCGGACACTACAGGTTTTATAGGAGGCAGCTATCAACAGTATGGTATACAAATGAGGCACATTTGCTAGATTCCCAGGACAATTTTGCACAAGGTAAAATGTGGTAGGCAGCTAACCCATGTGAAGGTGCACAAAGTTTAGTACAGCAGAGTGAGTACATCAGTACATGAAAACTACAGTCAGCTGGGCCGAATGTGTAACAGTTAAGACAGAATTTCAGTGAAATTTTAAGCAAGGTCCAGGTTCTTGCTTCATACCCGCATGCATGTTGCTCACCCAATGTGCATGTTAGAAGGAAATTACTTTCACTGCTAGTGAAAGCATAGGTATACACCAACAAATTATCCAATGATTATTTAACAGTTATCTGTCTGAACATATGAATAAAACACAGTAGAAGAATTAAATAAATTTTAGAATTACTCTTCCACTCAGGGTATGTATCAAATGAAACAAATGGAAATCAAGTGGATCAAGCTATTTAGAAACTTCACCCCCAATAACTTTCTGATTTGCTAAATAAGAATTCAAATTTCAAATTTAACCTCTTTTACAAATGCACTGAAACGAAATTAACTTGGAACTCTTTTAGCAAAGCAATCTCATACAAATTTAAAGAGATATATCTATCAACAATTTGCGTACTTGTCACACATACAACTTGAACAAGTCTAAGTTATCAACACCACTATTGTTGTATGAAATTGCAAGATACAGGTAAGGCACCCGAAAAAAGAACAACATTCATCACAAAGACATAATAGAAGCACAAGTAGTAACACTGACTTCTGCATAGAAGGCATTATCTTTCTGCCTTGACTACTAATTGAGATTTGAACAATTAGGTAAATTTAATAAATTGACTTTAGTAAGTTAACTATCGCTTTTCTTAGAAAATAATTTCACTGACATTATTGAATTGTTCAATTAGGAAGAAGATAATAAAAATATTGTTAAAACCCCCTTATCTAGAACATATCATTTGGATTCAATAGATGAGACTTTGCACTTTATCAAATCAAGGAATAATTTGGACAGCTTATCTTCACAACATCCCAAGTAAATACCATGTAGACAACTATGAAGACTGAGATTGTTGCTCAGGTAACCGCTCAGGTTGAGCACTACATCAAGCTCTCACTATTGTTGAGAAACTTTCAATTACATGTATTTTCATCATCATTGCAACAATCAAAGACAGTTCATGCAGCCATTTTAACACCCAAATTCAAACCAAACAAAAATAACTTTGATTATAGGAAGAAAGACTAGCTAGTTGAGCACCCTTAATTAGAGTTCAGTAGAAAAAGTCACTGCAGCACCTACAAATGAAAAACTACTATATGATACCCCCCATTTTACCAATAAACTGTTATTTTCATTTGGTAAAAATATATATTTTAAGTTTACCTTTTTAAATCTAAAGTTACCATAAACATGTAAATGGAATTATTCTGATTAGAAGTACTAATCTATTAGACTTTTCCTAACAATTTTTAGTCACTCGTTATTAAAATATTTTCATATGGTGCACTAGTATCAACATGCCCTAAATATTATTCTGTGTTGAAGATAATACTTAAAAGAAAAATGATAATTTGTCAAAAGAACAACAAGGTTGAGGTCAATTAATGTCTCTATGTTACCCACTCTTCCCACTCCACCCACCACCATAACCCAAACTTGAGGTTCAAAACGGTCTGTAAAAGGAAATTTTTCATATCCATTCAAAGCGTCAAATGCTAACATAATATTTATTTAAAATAAAAATGTATCATAAATAGAAAAAAAAAATCAAGGGTCTGCCCAAAATCTGCCCCTTATATGACATAACCATACAGCTATCGTTCAGCACCTGAACCTCTCGACAGTTTACACTGGTAATATGGAGAAAATATTACCACGTCTATGTCAAAATCTAATGAGCTTTGATCCTACGCTAAAGAGAAGTAGCATAACAACTATCACATACAAGACCAAGAGAAAACCCTAGATCCTATCAAGTCGTAGAATAAGAATTACAGTTATGATAGGTTAAACAATTAACAATTTCATTGCCTCGTGGGATCAGCTCAATCAAAGCAATAGTATAGTCGCATTTATACCTAAATGATAACTATCTGACTAAAACAATACTCAGCAACGGCTGTGTATATACTGATACAAAAACTGAATAAACAATAATATCTAGAATCGACTGTAGCCCTGAATCGAAAATGATACTTAACTTAAATTGAACCCAAAATAATGTTCTTAAAGAACCCGTTGTTCATACAAATCCCCTAAGCCGCAAATATTGTAGCTATTATTGCTCAGTTAACCGCTCAGGTTTAGTAGCACATCAAATGCAATGCACTTTTGCTTCAATTTAAGGGTTTCCTCATTGCAACAGCCCACCCATGAACATCAAAACAAATACAACCCTACAAGTTAAAACCTCTCTTAAACCCTAGCCCAGGCACCCATTCAGCTGTTTACAACGAAACATAAAACAAATGGAAGAAAAATTTATTAGAATAAATAACATTAATTATAAACTGTAGCTCACAACATTTCTCATCCAGCCATGGAATGCAAGACCAAAAACCCGGGTAAAAAGCATTCTCAACGGAACAAAAAATCCTAAACAAACTCAACAATCCATCTCTAAATTTTTTAAAAAAATAAATAAACTAAAACAATGGAAGAAAACAAAATGTTTTGCCTCCTCCACACTGGCCGAGTGTGAAATCGTCGTATCTTTTTTTATCCCAAAATTCTTCAAATCATTTATTTTCATTAACAAATCAACGCACAGAATCCTAGTTAATATTAGAGCCAACAGAAAATTCAAGCACCGAGGTCCAATACATCAACGATAACTATCAATAAGAAAAACATATACTTTTTTCAAAACGGGGGAGAAGAAAACAAAAAGACCGTGCTGAATTTAACGGTATGACTTCTGGAAACGGGCACGGGCACCGCGACCACCGAACTTCTTGGGCTCGCAGCGACGGGGGTCAGCGACGAGCAGCGTGCGATCGTAGCGGACGAGGATGTCCTTGATCTCCTTCTTGGCCTGCTCGTCCACGTACTTCTGATAGAAGGCAACAAGAGCCTTCGCCACACTCTGTCGTATGGCGTAGATCTGCGAGGTGTGACCACCGCCCTTCACTCGGATACGCATGTCGACGCCGCTGAAGCGTTGGCGGCCCAGAAGCAGGATGGGCTCGAACGCCTTATAGCGCAGAATCTCTGGCTCCACCAGCTCTATCGGACACCCATTAATCTTTATCAATCCTCGCCCGCGCTTGCAGTGTGTTACTGCCACCGCAGTCTTCTTCCGGCCAAAGCACTGCACCGACTCCACTGCAGCCATTATTCGATCAATCTCCTTTGTCTCTCTCTCTGCTTTAGAAAACCCTAGAGCCTTCCTCCTTAGCCTTTGCCTTTTTAAAACCCTAGAGCCTTCCTTCCCTCAAATCGTCGTATCTTACAACCTCCAGAAATTGGAAATGCAAAATCAGGAGGCGATCGTACTCACCATTCTTGTCGATGAGATGTTCATGTTTGTCTTCAAACCCTAACCCTAACCCTATTGAAGACAAAGTGAAATAGATTATAGGCCCAATTTCACAAGCCTAATTCTCTATGCAATGACTTTAGGTTCTATTTTCATGGAGCAGCACGTTTTATGAAGCCAAAAAACATATGTTAGAAGTGGAGATTTGAGCAAGTGAAATTGAGGTGGGTTAGAAATTGGAATTTTTTCAACTGTATATCTATCATCTAGAATTTTAAATTCCTATCAAAAAAATAAAAAAATGAGAGAACTTTTATTTATTTATTTATTTTTATCAAAACACTGAAGTTCATTCCTTAAATTTTGGAGCTTAAACTTTTAAGTTTAATTGCACTATTAAAATCATGAGACCACTAGCTTAAAAATATTCCTAAAAAATCTTAACAACACCCATTAATTTTTTTTAGGAAGCTCTCCTCCATGAGACCTTACCCTTAGTATTGGGGAATCAAGAATTCAACGATTTAGATCAGTTTTTTCACATTAATTTTTTGCATGGACGTGACGATCAATTTTTTTCATATTTATTTTAACACTTTACACTAACTACATACCTAGGGTAATATCATATTAGTTATTGTTTAATTATTTTATTGATCAAAAAACTTGTTGAGTAGTTTGAATTGAAAAAGTTCCATAATTATATGCATGATGCAAGTTCACTTATCAATCACATCCATCAATGTTGCAAGCATTCTACATGTTGTTGCAATATGCAACAAGCTACTATTTCAAGTTGTCAAGTGTAAAGAAGAGTCATTCTAGGTGTTAGTCTTGTGACCTAAATAGTATAACATCTCTTGAGAAGAGGTTTTTAACTTGTGCAAGTCATTAGTGACACTCTTTTATATAAATCAGTATGAGAGTGATTCTTATTGATTTCAGTAATGCATTGAGTGTCAAAAAATATATATATCAAGTGCATGAGTAGATCAATCACATCCATCAATGTTGCAAGCATTCTACATGTTGTTGCAATATGCAACAAGCTACTATTTCAAGTTGTCAAGTGTAAAGAAGAGTCATTCTAGGTGTTAGTCTTGTGACCTAAATAGTATAACATCTCTTGAGAAGAGGTTTTTAACTTGTGCAAGTCATTAGTGACACTCTTTTATATAAATCAGTATGAGAGTGATTCTTATTGATTTCAGTAATGCATTGAGTGTCAAAAAATATATATATCAAGTGCATGAGTAGATAAATGAGTCTATGTATGTGTTTTAGCACTAGTCTAGAACATCATTATGTGATTTGTTGAGTCAAATATTCATATCCTCACTAATTTTAGAATAGCTATGGCAGTTATCATTGTTGGAGAATACTTTACAGTAGAAGAGCATGATAGGGGTGGTTTTGAGCTCCTTAATTGGGAGTTGATCGACTTTGTAATAGGTTGTGTTCATTGTTTCCCATATTGAGCAGTTTTGGGGTAGCAACCATTGAGTTGTTAGATTGTTTGTTCCTTCATAAGTCACAAATGTTCTCCTCACCATGGATTCATTTGTATTTGTGTTTATTTGAGAAATGTCAATATTCCTTCTCTATTTATTGGTGATTGCTAAGTATGGAATGCAAGTCATTTGGGTCTCATGTGGGTGTTTGGATGGTGAAATAGTTATATAAGGCTAGTCATTGTCATTTTTAGGCAATTGATTCATCTCCCATTGCTACAAGGCTAAAGAGGAATAAAAGGCAATTGAAGACTCTTGTTAAACATTTGGTTGGCAAATAAATTACATGTGTTTTTACAATGGAGGAGATAAATAATGTATTCAAGGTTTATGTAGAGTGTAGGCATAGAGTGAAGATTGGGATGTTTTATTTTTATTGTGCATACTCATAAGTCTATTCAAATAGAATATGTCTTCATGCATAACATTGAGTAGTGAGTGGGATGTAGCATCCTCTTCTTGGAGATTTTCCACCCTTTTGATTTGTCCACACTCAAACTACTATATTATGTGACTGTATTTGTGCTTATGCCCTATTTTTTGGTTGGTATACTTATCTCATTGGTGTTTTTTACACATTAAATATTGCTATGGGTGTAAGAGAAGCCATAGGATAATTCATTGAGAGTGTAGATATTAATCTAACAAAGAAAGGCATAATGATACATTGCATCACTAGAATTATCAATTTACTAATTTATAGATCATATCTAGTATTGAAGTTATAAGTTTCTAGTTGCTAAGTAGGGTTGTGGATAGTTTATGGCATCCATTATGTTAAGTGGTAGTGATAATCTAGTTCCTTATAAAGCTAATATCAAAATAAGGTGGTGGATTAGGGTTGCAAGAGAAATGAATAGAGAAGGAGAGGAGGAAGATGAAATCCATTTCAAAAGACTTGAAGAAGATGTGGCAAGGATATCCAATTTAGTGGGAAAGATAAATTAGATTGAAAACTTTATTCAAGCCTTGGTTGAGAAGTTATGAATGCTTATGTGTTGGAACTTATGTGTGTTATTCACCTAACAAGAGTTCATGGTTGAGAGAACATATGTGAACTATTCAAGTTCGCATTCAAGTGTTTGAGATTACAAACTAGTAAATAATTAAAAAATGCCAATACAATTTAACTTGTAGTGAGTTTCAATCATTGTAGTTTAGCATGAAGGCTTATCTTAACCCAATGTTAGTATTGGTTGTAGCTGCAAGGTAAGTGGTTGAAACGAAGAAAAAGAGAACCCTGAGTTTAATGCATAAAACCTAGGATGAATTTCTTCCTTTTTCAAGGGTACATTAGGATGCAAATTAACAAGGTGTTTAGATTGACTTTTAACCATGAAGGTGATTCAATCAGACCTGGATTTGATCCTTTTGAACCTTGGAGATGGATTGGAATTGATTTTCCTTGATTAACCTAATTAGACTATGTGCCCTAATATGAAAATCACAAGATTCTGACAATTGACACTGTAACAGAGTTTTGCAAGCAGATCTAGGAAGGGCAGAGTGTTGTGTACCTGTCATATAAATTTGAATTCAATCAATATAAGAGGAGATAGGAATTTCCTTGTAGGGATGTTCTAAATATGTTTTCACAACCCTTTGATGTCAAAACTAAGACTCTCATTTTTGCTTGCAAACTTGTTAGATAAATGTCAAATAATTTTTTAGGTGAGTTTTCGTGAGTTGACAAAGTGTAGGGCTTTGAATGCAACAATGGATAAATGATCTTCAAACTTCCTTTAATCCTCTCCAAACCTGAAACACACACATTCAAAGAGAAGGAAAGGGTTGTGCAATTTAGGGGCTTACCTTAGTCAAACCTCATGTTAGTGTTTCCACTTCCACAATGACAATGACAATGTCAATGATAAAAGGACAAATGATGGGAAGTAATGATAAAACAACAAAGGGCTACAACTCACCACCCTTCAATGGCTTCCTTGAAGGACTGAAGTCATGCACATCACTTCAAGGTCTTAGATCTTGTTTGCTTAAATGCTTGAATTGCTTGGAGACCTACAAAAGGGTTAGCCTTCACAAAACGATGATGACATGAATACACATAAACTCACATAAGATTTGACATGATGCTTGGATCTTGAATTGTTGCAATAAATCACTGAAATGATGCTCTTGACTTGCTCTTGAAAATAATTATTGCTCGTAATGTTCACCTCTTTCTTATTAGGTTTGAAATGATACAATAACTAGGTATTTATGGGCATTTTCTCTAATTCCCACAAATTAGATTTCAATAGCCGATATTTGTAATTTGAATTTTGAATGTTAAAATGTCGATATCGACATATTCAAATTTGCATCTCAGAAAAATAGGGGGACTTAGGCACCCAAGGCCTGTTACACCTCGTCTCTTATTTATTGGGTTACTTTTACCTCGTAAGTAAATATGATGATAAATATTATCAGAACTTTGATATGTTTAGTAAGTGAATGAAATACTGAAGTATGCATTAAAGATGCTATTACTTTTGAAGGTATGATTATGTTTTAATATATTGATGAAAATGTGATGAATGTATATATGAATTGCAATATGATTACTTTAAAGTGTGGATGATGTAAATGATTTATGATACTAATGGATTTTATGTGAACAACTAACTACGTATGTGATGCCCTAAGTTGGATACAAGAAGGATTCAAGCCCTCGAATATGAGAGGGGGAGTATCACTCAAGAGAGGAACTTGATTTGGTAACCTTTAATTCAGCCCAACTGAGCATCCACACACTCATGTCCTAGATTGGGTTAGTTGAGTCAATAGCTTGGGAAATGGTAAGTAACCTTTAGTCTTCCTTGAGGTTAAGATCTTGTTATGTGAAAGTTCTTGATTAGGGTTATGTGATTGATTCTTCCATTAATATGTCATACTACTATATATATATATGAATATATCAATGAAGTCATTTATAAGGCAAGGCATGAATTTATATCTGTGCATATATAGGGTTGATATATATATATATATACAAATATAAATATGATATGTTTATATCAATATTGTGGTTGAGATATATATATATATATTAATCTTATAGATAGATATATTGTGGTGTATTCATAATTATATATATATATATATATATATATATATATATATATATATTGATATCTTTGAAAAAAGAAATTATATAATAGACATATATATATATTTTAATAAATATATAAATGTATTATTTAATGTATGTTTTTATATAATGCATTTGAAAATATTAAGAATATATATATATATATATATATATATAGGATATGTTATATATACATACACATATATTATATAATTATAAATGTTTTAAATATATGTCAAGCACATTACCAGTGCATAAACTTGGAATGGAATGTTGCATAGCACAAAAATGAGTCAATCAAGGCGCAACCATAGAGAATATTGACTGGCAAAGTTTAGAGCGCATAGAATATATATTATAGTGCATTGTGTTAAAAATAGCAAAATTCAAAAGTGAGGTAGCATTGGGCGGCACATAGAATGCACATAAGAGTGAATTCTTAATGTCTTCATAGCAACACATTAAGAAGACAACCTTGGTGTGAAGGCGCGAATAGTAAACCAAACACATAAGTGAGAATAAGTCTTAGAAGCATTCAAAACAAAGTGGTGCATTATGTTTAAACCTGTGCATAAAGCTAACACATGACTAAGTCAACAAAGGACTACGAGGCACATATGAAGTGAGTTTGCAAACTATTGTGCATACATTTCGAAGAGAAGTTAATATAATTTAAAGCATTAAGGAATAAGTCTACTCACGCTATTATCTTGGGGCACCGACATATGAATGTGGCATCAATTTGTGAGTGTTTGGAATACAAAAGAAGTCTGCAAAATGCACATGAGTCTGGAAATAGCCTTGAGACTCAGTGAAAGAGTAAACTTGGCAGCATTTTGTGAAGGAATTCAAATTAGGAAACTTTTTTGTGAGCTCTTTGTTCATTTGACTCGGTAAATGAGTCTTGTTGTCCCTTACAACAAGTCGACTTGGCCATTTAAATGGTGAGGATTGTTATATGTTGCAAACCTGTAAGTTAGTTTGACGAGTCATTGCATGAGGTTATAAAGGTGGCAGAAATATTAAATTGTTTGTAGCCTTTGGTTGCTCACAATTTAATATAAATAGAGGTGCTCATTCTACCAATTGCTACACTTATCAATCTAATTTCCTTGTGTTATTCTGCTCCATTTTTTGTGCAAAGTGAGTTGAGAGATTTGTTTTGTTGAGTTAAGTATTTGTGATCGTTGAGAGAATTGGTGAGAGGTTAGAGTGTGAATTAAGTTGGTATTGGAGAGAGTATCAAGCAGGCTTGAGGAATTGAGCTAGGAAGGGAGTTTAATCATTTGGAGCTTTTATACAAGCATGCTAGTTTATATACCTTTGTCATATATGTTGGAAAGGTTGAATAGTTATGATTACTACGTTGGAAAGAAATAGTTTAGAGTATGTTGAGATGCTTGTTTATGCTTACATGTTTCATGGTTGTTTATTATGTTGATGAAACCTTTTGTTTTGGTATATATCTATATAGATACATATGTACCCTATATAAGGGAATTTATATGAATGCGAAGTATTGATACTATACGTAGTTTCCAACACTATAAGTAGTTTCTCTATTCTAGACATATAGTTGTCAATAGGAAGTGTAGGATGGTGAAATCTTGCACATTGATTGTGTAGATTCAGTCATCCTCATAGAATGACATGGTTCATTTCTCCAAATAAAATGCTAAAACTAGATCAAATATGCATGGAGAAAAGGAAATACAACCTATTCTATTCTATGATGGATTGGTGCCCTCCATGAAGATGTGAGAGAGCCCTTTCCCAATCCCTTTCCAAGCCAATATGAGATAGACAATGAGTTGCTATGAGCTCAAGTTGCCTATAGTTTAGATACCTTTAAAGTGTGTTGTAGAAATGAGAGAAGATGCATTGCTTTTATAGAAGAAGTTGAGAGAAGAGATGCCAAGTTTAGCCAATGTGGGACTAAATCCCCTCCAATAGAATAGAGCCACTTGGCATGATGGGATTGGTCAAAGCTTGTGCAAGTTTTGGCCAATGTGCCCATTCAAATTTGAAAAATATCAATAAATGCATATTGTTGAGAGTTTTGGGGGGAATTATCTTTGTACAAAAAAGTCAAAGATGAGAGTTATTGAGAGAAAATAGGCTTTTTAATAAATCAATTAAATTGATTTATTGATGCAAGTGGGTGGGTTAGTTAGGAGTTTAGATTTGACTCTAGTTGAGTCAAAAGCTAGAGAATGGTAATTGTGATTAGAAGTTAATTAATTTAGATTAATTAACTTAGGGGATTTTAGGGATTTGATATTTGGTTTTAAATCAGTTTGATTTATTAAATCAAATAAGAAGAACCTTAGGAACTTAATTAAATAATTTGATTTATTTAATTAAGCTTGATGAACCTTAGGATTAAATCAATAAATTGTCTTAATTGATTAGCAGAAGAATTGAATGCATGATGTTAGTTAAAGCGGGATGCATAATGTTATTTTTGCATGTCTACATTTTGCCCCTCTTTGAAGCAATGTACTTGTTGCATTGGTTCAAAGAATGATGTTGTCGGCATCAAAATTAAAAAATTCTTTGGTTTTTTCGGATGCCCCAGTAGAAAATAAGTACGTTAGTACATTGCCCCCTCGAGAGATCGAGCGAAAAGATACAATTTGAGGTGGATCTCGCGACAAAGAGGTTCAAAATGGATGTATGGATGGTTAGACTATATGATAATGATGATGAAAATGAGATGTTTGGAAGATGCTTAGGATAAAAAATTTATATTATAGTAAACAACTTTAAATGATTATGCAATGCATGTGAGATGGATGAGATGGATGATGTTGTCCTGATATGATGGTATGACATGATTATGCGAAATGAGAATACGGATGCAAGATGGATGCATTGTTAGCGTAACAGAAGATAGAAGAATGAGAGGGATGAACCCTTAAATCTAAGAATGTAGAAGTCCAATAAGTCCATTAGTCATCAAGACTTTATTGGATATGACGATGAATGATGATGATGTGTTGCTTATCCAGGGATGGGAAAGGAGCATACCTTTCTTTATGTTTGATAACACACATAGGTGCGATGCATCAAGGTATTAAGAACCAGGATGGCGTTGCGCCTAGTGTGATGGACTTTGACTTGACAATCAGATAGGAGTACTCTTGTTCACACTTGACAGACATAACCTTATTCAGAATGCAGTTCAGATATTCTAGACATCTCGGGCCAAAACATAAAAAGGCAAGCCTTCTTATGTGGTCAACAAGATACCTAAAACATCCTTCCTACAAACAAAACAAAGTATGCGTGACGAAGTTATTTTACAAGAATATCCAACAAGCACAGCAGATAAAAAGATAATGATCGTTGCCCCATTCCTTTCTCTCTAAACCAGTTTTGTTTAGGCATCATCGAGAGGTCCTTGGAATGAGCGCAAAATAAGATAAGTCTAAAAGACTAAAATAAAGTAAACAAACAAGCTGATGTTCTTCGTATCGCTAGCCAAGACTAAACTACTGTGGGGTACCTGATGCTTATGTCCATCGCAGGAAAGCTTCATCCTAGGACATGTAGTGATCAGGGTTTTGGTGAGACTGATTGCGTGATAAGCTATTGATACTCTGAGTTGACCAACTTGCTGACTTACTGACTTAGACTTGAGACTCTGACGATAAGGCGTTCACTTTTGGAACCTGCTAAACTTGCTTCTGACTAACTCACCAAAGGGTGAAAGCGACGATGATTTATTATGAGTGATGAAAATCACGGGTGAAAATGAGATGAAATGGATGCACCATTTTGGTTTTTTTAGATATTTTGAGGCTGTTTTTTGGAATTTTGAGATGTTTTAAAAATGTTTTTGGTATTTTCAAGATTTTACAACGAACAGACTAACTTAAAGACCTATCCTAGGGGTCTCGGGAGCTGATCCATAGATTAGCCTTGCCTACGTTATATACGCAGAGACCACGTAGTTCGACTGGTGGTGGACTGACTTGATGAAATGATGGACAAACAGATTGCCATTTTATTGCCTAAAGGACTGACTTAAGATGTAGACTAGATGGGCAAACGGATTGCCAATGCGACGGACGCCTACAGGACTGACCCAACCGTCTCGGGGGATGATCAAAGATCAGCCTTGCCTACATTCAAGCTCAGAGACGACGTAGTTCGACAAGGTAGAAAAAAACTGACAAGACTTAATGATGAAATTTTTGAAGATTTTCTGATATTTCGACATGTTTTTGGATTTTTGATGATTTTTCTGAATGTTTTTGGAATTTTTTGAATGAGTTTTCTGAATGTTTTTGGAATTTTTTGAATGTTTTTGGAATTTTTTGAATGAGTTTTGAACGAGAATATACACGAATCTGATCCGATGTTGCGAGAACGTGCCCCCAGTGTGGTGCGATAGACTACTTCGATAAAGGCAGGATAGACTGACCTTTGAAATGCCAAGTAGTTCCAATGGTGGAATATAGTACAGATACCAACGCAGGCTATGGTATGGATGCGAGCGGATAAGTGGAATGTGATGGAGTGGATGAGTTGTGCAGATCCTGATAGATGGGGAAGGTACTTTATTTACACTTGACGCCTGTTTGCCAGGTTTTTACCAAGGTATTTGCCCAAAGCGCCACCGAAGTGGTTTTTACTAGAGGACGATTTTTTCTCTTTACTATTTTTCAATCCTTTTCTGATTTTTTTGGATTTTTTGATCTTTTGATTTTTTTTTGTTGTCACCAAGATGCCTGTTTGCCAGGTTTTCATTGAGGTAACCATTTTTTCAGGACTTTTTCTGATTGTTTTTGTATTTTTTGGTTCTATACCTTGCAATGTTTAGGCATAAAACTTTTTGAGATGAGAGCTATTCAGAGGCTCCTGTAGAGGCTTGCCTTCTGGTGTTGCTAGTTGATATGCCCCTGATGTGTAACTTGCAGTGATGACGAAAGGTCCCAGCTAGTTGGGCTCAAATTTTCCCTTTGTATCTGGATTTGGCACATTCTTTTGGTTTTCTTTCAGCACGAGGTCACCAACTTGGAAAGTGCGTTGTCTGATGTTCTTGTTGTAGCTCCTTTTTAGGCGATTCTGGTACACTTGTAGATGATTAAGGGCATCCATGCGCCTTTCATCTAGTAATTCCAGCTCATTGAGTCTTGTGACCCTGTATTCCTCATCTGTGATAAGGTTTTGCAGTGATATCCTTAGTGATGGGAGCTCGATCTCAATGGGGAGTATGGCCTCTGATCCGTAGACCAGAGAGAATGGGGTGGCGCCTGTTGGCGTGCGGATGCTGGTGCGGTAGGCCCATAAGGCGGGATTTAACTGCAGATGCCAGTCACGACCAGAGTCATTGACTGTTTTCTTGAGGATTTTCAAAATGGTTTTATTTGTAGCTTCTGCTTGGCCATTGCCTTGTGGATAATATGGAGTGGAAAAGCGATGCTTGATTTTGAATTTTTCACACAAGTCACGGACATCCTGATTCTTGAAGGGCGTCCCATTATCAGAGATAATGGATTGGGGGACACCGTACCGACAAATGAGGTAATTCAGGATAAACTTGGATATCTGCTTTCCGGTGATGTAGGTCATGGGAATTGCTTCAACCCACTTAGTGAAGTATTCGGTGGCGGTGATAATGAATTTATGGCCATTGGATGAGGTGGGTGATATTTTACCAATGAGATCAAGCCCCCATTGTGAAAAGGGCCAAGGTGTAATAATAGGATGCAGTTCTTGAGCTGGTGCATGAATAAGATCTCCATGCTATTGGCATTGCAAGCATTTTCTGACAAAATTGTGTGCCTCTTTTTCCATCGTCGGCCAGTAGTACCCTGTTCTTAGCAACTTTTTAGCCAAGGTCATACCACTTGAGTGTGACCCACACGTGCCATTGTGTACCTCAGTTAGAGCAGTCAGGGCTTCCTCGGGTTTTAAACAACGTAACAGGGTTCCATCGGTACTCCTACGGAAGAGGGTCTCTCCTAGGATGACGAATCGTGAAGTTCTTTTGATGAAAGTGCGTTTTAGGTTTTGGGTGATGTCAGTGGGGAGGATTCCTAACTTTAGGTAGGTGTATATATCATGATACCAAAGATCACCGGGACCAACGAGTTCACATGCGTATTCTGACTCTGGTACCTCGAATGTGGGTACGAGAAGCTGCTCTACGAGGAATTCATGTTTCGAGACGTTACGAGGGATGTCAAGTAAGGATCCAATTGTCGCCATTGCATCAGCTGCTTTGTTGTTTGTCCTTGGTATCTGCTCAAAGGTAATGTCGATGAAAGATTCCTTGAGGCTTTCTACCACCTTCTTGTATGGTGTGAGCTTATCGTCCTTGGTTTGGTATTCGCCGTTGACTTGGTTGATGATAAGTTGCGAGTCGCCATAGACTTTTAGTGCCATGATTCGCCATTGTGCTGCAATCTTGAGTCCTATGGTCAAAGCCTCATATTCTGCTATATTGTTTGTACAAGGGAATGCCAGCTTGTATGATCTAGGTATGCAATCTCCTTGCGGCGTGATGAAAAACACACCAGCTCCTGACCCATGTGTGTGAGAGCCATCAAAGTATAGCTTCCAGTGGTCTGTTACATCAAGGTTAAAAAGGGACTCATCTGGGAATTCTGATATGAGTGGATTATCTGTGTAGAGGGGAGCTTCTGCCAGCTGATCCGCAATGACTTGTCCTTTTATGGCTTTTCGTTCTACATACTCGATATCATGTTCAGATAATATCATTACCCACTTAGCCATTCTACCTGTAAGTGCTGCTTTTGTCAATAGGTACTTTAGAGGGTCTATTTTGGCAATCAACTTGATTTGGTGCGCTAGCATGTAGTGTCTGAATTTTTGAGCCGCAAATACCAATGCTAGGCAAGCTTTCTCTATTGACGTGTAATTGAGCTCATGTCCCACCATTGTTCTGCTGATGTAGTAGATAGCCCGCTCGGTTCCCTTTTCATCATGTTGGGCTAAAAGGGCCCCCAGGGCGGCTGTTGTTGCAGAGATATATAGGATTAGTGATTTCCCCACAATTGGTGGCATCAATACAGGTGGTGTAAGTAGATATTCTTTTATTTTGTTGAATGCTTGCTCGCATTTGTCATCCCATCTGAAAGCTACTCCCTTGTGAAGTAGGTGTGAATAGGCAATCTGTTTATCTGCCAATTGTGCTATGAATCTTCGGATGGACTGGAGTCTTCCTTGCAATCCTCTTAGTTGTTTCAACGTTCTTGGTGCTTTCATTTCAAGGATTGCTTTTACCTTTGCAGGGTCTACCTCTATCCCTCTCATTGAAACTATGTATCCTAGCAGCTTCCCTGATTGCACCCCAAAGACACACTTCTTCGGGTTGAGTCTAACCTTATATTGTTCGAGCCTGTCAAAGATAGCACTTAGAGTTGCTATATGGTCTTGTCTCTTCTTTGATTTAGCAAGTATGTCATCTACATAATCTTCGACTGTTTTGTGGATCATGTCGTGGAAGATTAATGTCATGGCTCTTTGATAGGTAGCTCCTGCATTCTTCAACCCAAATGGCATTACATTCCAGCAGTAGGTGCCCCACGGACATGTGAATGTTGTCTTGTGTTGGTCTTCTTTTGCGATCAATATCTGATTGTACCCCGAGAAACCATCCATTAGGGAAAGCATCTCATGTCCGGCCGTCATATCCACTATCATGTCAATGTTGGGTAGTGGAAAGTCATCCTTGGGACATGCTTTGTTTAGGTCTCTGAAATCGGTGCAGATGCGGATGCCCCCTTTCGGTTTTGAGACTGGTATGAGGTTAGATACCCATTCTGGATAGTCAATCGGGCGTATGAAGCCAACATCCAGAAGTTTCTGTAGCTCAATCTTTACAAGCAAGGCTATTTGTGGGTGCATCTTCCTTAGCTTCTGTCTGACTGGTTTTGCTCCGGGGTGAACGGCCAAATGATGCACTACTACTTCAGGATCCAGGCCTGGCATGTCTACATAGGTCCACGCAAAATTTACCTTTCTCTCCTTTAGGAAAGCTGCTAGTAGTTTTTGTTCTTCTTCTAGGAGGGATTCTGCATAGAAGGTAATTTGTGGTTCTGATTCTGTTCCTAAGTTGACCGGGTTGCACTGTTCTGCCAATACTGTTGACTTCTCCTGGTGTAGAGCAGTAGGGGGAGATTGAATCCTTCATCCTCTGGCGCCTCAGAGAGGTTTTCGCCATTGGATGCGTCCTTTATTTTTACTATTTTATGGTTAGAGAGTGCCACAGTGTGGTTTTCACTCAATAACTCTGAGCTTATTCTTTTTCTTTTGCGACTGAAAGACTCAATCGTCTCCCCATAGTATGCTTGTGTGTCTAGAGTGATATCAAATCCTGCCTTGTGATCTCCACATGGAACAGTATCCCTTAGTCCCATGAATTCGGAGAGAGCCTCATCGTTTTCGAATGAGTCTAGAATCGGCGGTCCCCGTTGGTCGTGATCGATGAGTTGGGGGTATACTAAGTGGATTTGGTGGGTTTGTTGGATTGGCTCAGCGGGTGAGACACTAATCATTAGTAAGGTGGAATCTTCAAAGAGCCTAGGTAAGCCACCTATGGTGTCATCGTCGTCACTGCTACTACAAACGTCAGTTATGTCAAATGTGAAGTTATCGAGAGGTAGGCCTGTGGACACGGGTAATCTAAGGTTAGTTGCCGAGACCCGAGGAGAGGACCTGACTGCCCTATTAGGAACACTTCTGCCACGCACAGTTATACTCGGAGGGGTACAGCCGAGGCCAAGGTTCTGCGTTCTTCTTTCTACAATGATGGGCTCCAACCGTCCATCACTATTTCTTCCTAGGCTTTCATTCCTGTTATAGCCCATGCCGAACATCATTTGTAACCCTCTGTTTGTTTCCTCCATGGGTAGGGTGGGAGTGGGTCTTTCATCTTGGTACAGAGTGTTTGTGATGTCCTCCTCGTCCACATTTTCTTGACTGAGATCCCCCCAACTGTGGAATCCAGAGGGTTCTGTTCTAGTGCGGACAGGTGTTTGAGTCAATTGTGGTTGCCCATGTGATCTAGGAGATTGTGGTAACTCTCCTACAACAAAAGCATTTCTCTTCATTCTATAATCACCGCATCCATTGTCCTGTATCATGTTCTTGATCTCGGATATGTCGGGGATGGCGGGTGTCTCTGTCGCAGAAGTGGAGGCGAGATTAGCTGGGTCTATGTATGAAGTGGATGGTCCTTCATCATTTTTAGGTACTTGAGGGATCTTGTAAAACTTGGCTTCCAAGTTTTTGCAATAGGCGAAGGGTTCGGGATCCCCATATATGGTAACCTCCTCATTTTGATATGAGAACTTAATGCACTGATGATAGGTTGAGGCCACTGCCTTCATTCCGTGTATCCATGGGCGTCCCAGGAGGATGTTGTATGGCAAATCAAGGTCAAGAACTTGACAAGTTGTTTCCATGGTTGCTGGCCCCACTTGGATGGGGATCTTGATAGTGCCCTGAGACACTCTTTCTTGGTCATCATATGCTCTTATGGTGATACTTTTGTTTTTATTGATGGAATCCTCGGCGAATCCCAATTTCTTTATAAGTTTCAGAGAACAAATATTAAGACCTGCACCACCATCTACCAGGACTCGCTTGACTTTCTTTTTATGAACTAGGATTTGGAGGTGAAGTGCCCGGTTATGAGATGGCTGCGGGGGGAAATCTTGGTCCGAAAATGTGATGAGATTCGGGGTAACGATGTTACCTACCATAGCCTGAAATTGCTCTGTGTCAAGGGTAGCAGCGACGGTAGAGGCAGCTAGTGCTTCATCCAGGATCTGTCGATGAGCGGCGGAGATTTTTAGTAATTCCATGATGGATATTTGTGCGGGTGTTCTCTTCAGTTGGTCAATTACATTGTAATCATAGGGGATGACCTTTGTGTTGGTAATGGGGGTCTTAGCAGGTGCCCCGACAATGGTAACTTTTTCGCCTCGTGTGGTGACTCCACAGTCATTGTTGGTTCCCTTGATATTTATGACAGTGACCAACTCATCGACACATCCGACTATCTCCTCGTATACTAGATTGGCACTAGCATACTTTTGTTTACCCTTATTATTCCCTTGGTTATTTCCCTGATTATGATTCGGCATCGGATTCGTGTAGATTTTTAGGTCTTGGTTTCCGGCCGACTGCTCGATGTTGATGACCTTATCCTCGATGATGTCTTGGATGATATTCTTGAGTCTCATGCAGTTGGTGGTGGTGTGTCCTTTAACTTTGTGGAAGTCACACAGGAGATTCTCGTTGTACCATGGCAGTTTGGTCAGGGGCTCTGTGTATTGTTCGGAGTTAGAAATTTTGATTAGGTTTTCTTTCACCAATTTCTTCATGACAGACTCAATCGATTCGCCAAGGGCTGTGAAATTCCTCTTGGGGGGAAACTTGTTGTGGGGAGGTGGTCCTCCTTGATTACCCACATTGTTGACTTGGCTAGTGGAAGGTGGTTGTGACTGTGCTACTACCGCATTAGCCTGCACATTGTTGTGGTTATGAGTTTGCGGATGATGATGATTTTGGGTATTTTGCTTAGGAGCACTGATGACTACCTTAGCATCAACCACACCGTCGTTTGTGATATTTTTGTTCCTCGACCATGTTCGAGGTTTATCATTGTAGTTGTTGGACGGGCGGTTATCCTGCGGTGGAGTGAATGTAGGTGCGCCTCCTCGCGCAGTAAGGGCTCTTTCGATGTTGAGTGCCTTTGGAATTAGTTGATCGTAAGATGTGATGCACTGCATTTTTAGGTAGAACGCCAGGTTTTCATCTAAGTTGGCTATGATGGTGCAAACTTGTTGTTCCTCTGGCATGGCCCACTTGCTCTGATTGGCCTTGGATCGCCATCTTTGCAAGAAGGATGCAAATAACTCTCCTCTTCTTTGTTTGAGTGCAGATAGTTCTTCTAAACTGACATCCGCACCCATATTAAAAGCGTAATTTTTAAGGAAAGCCTCCACAATTTCCTCGAATGTTTTAATGCCCGTGGGTAGGCGAGAAAACCATTCCATAGCTGGACCAGTCAGGCTTCGGGGAAAGAGCCGCATTAGATACGTGTCATCATATGCGACTTCCATGCAGTGCACCTGAAATTCCCTGACGTGGTTTTCAGGGTTGCTTGTTCCATTGTACTTATCAAATTTGGGGATCTTGAATCCCTTTGGAAACGGTACCATGGTGAGACTCCTATCGAACGGATAAGGGCATAAGTTTCCTGGTGTCCTTGTGGTTTTTCCTGCTTGCAAGTCCAACACCTGCTGCGAAAGCAATTTGATCTGTGTTGCGACATCCTTGCTTGGGTCGGGGGCGGGATGAATGAGTGGTGAGGTGTTGGAGGTGTTTGATGGGTGGGGAGCGTACTGGTCTGCGTTTGCTGCGAGCTTGGTTGTGCATTTAGGGCTTGTTGGTAAGCTTGCATTTGTGTCAACAACGCTTGTTGTTGATCTTGCTGTTGCTGTTCCAATAGCGCTTGCTGTTGGTCCATCTGCTGTTGTTCCCATGAAGCCTGCTGTTGGTCAAGTTGTTGCTGAGCTAGTAATGCTTGTTGTTGGTCTAGCTGCTGTTTTGCCAACAATGCTTGTTGTTGGTCGAGCTGCTGTTGTGCCAATAAAACTTGTTGTTTAGCTTGGTGTTGTGCCTGAAAGTCTTGCAGGGCTTGGTGGAAGGCTTGCAGGTGGATTGCTTGCAATTGCGCTTGGTATTGAGCTTGTGTCTTTTGTTGGGCTTGAGCTTGAGCTTGGGCTTGAGCTTGCGCTTGCGCTTGTGCTTGTGCTTGTGCGGCTTGTGCTTGAGCTTGAGCTTGTGCTTGTGCTTGTGCTCGTGCTTGTGCGGCTTGTGCTTGAGCTTGAGCTTGTGCTTGTGCTTGTGCTCGCGCTTGTGCGGTTTGTGCTTGAGCTTGAGCTTGCGCTTGCACTTGTACGGCTTGTGCTTGAACTTGAGCTTGAGCTTGTTGTTTTTGGAGTGCCTTTTGGTGGGCAGCTTGTTGTGCATTTTGCAACATGATGGAGAATGAATTGGTCATGTTGTGTTTTGGCGGTGGGATTGGTGGTGGAGCAGGAATCATGCCAACTGTCGTGGCGGGTGGAGGGATTGTGGTTATGACTGTGATTTGGGTTGTGGGCGGGGTGGTTGAGACAATTGGTCCTTGATGAGGCATGCTTTGGGAGACTTGAGGACCAATTGACGCATTAACCGTGGTGACAGGAATGGTTGCGATTTGTTGTGAGGATACGGGCAAAAGAAGCGGGTTCAAAGTGGTGGTCAGATTGCTTGGATTAGCAAAATTTTCGATGGTTAAAGGTGGAAGACCTATTCCAGGAGGCGATGCAGATGTGAAAGGAAGTGGGGGAAGGGATGACGCACCACTTTGGAAAGAGAAGGGATTGATAGCTTCTGTCGTTCCGAGCAAACCAACTTCCTCATGCGGTGGGGGAGTTGGTATGTTCAATTGATAAGCTGGTGTGGCATGAAATGAGGATGAACCAGCGGGATTATGAAATGTGAGTGGGATGTAAGGGTGAAATGAGTTTTCTGGAATAAATGTAGGGGTGATGATTGCTTCTTCATTAGCCACAAGGCGGTGTTCTTGCAATTATTGGAACATGGCACTCCCCTTGTTCACAATCGGGGAGGTTGGTGTGATGATTGAGGTGATGCAAGGTACTTCTTGATTGATGTTTGATAACGGGGACGCAACTGCACTAGTGCTTGTGTTAAGGTTGGGAGGGGGCATGTCCCCTCCTCTTTCTATTGAATTTATGCATTTGAACATAGCACTAACAATTTTATGGTTCTTAGGATTTTGAATCATTTCCATGATTTCCTCTGGTGTCATCCCTATGTCTTCATTTATGTCGTCCTCTTGATGACTCTCCTCTTGAAGATTTTGTGATGATACGGGAGAGTTGCTTGGGGGATTGCTTGATCCTGCTAGGTTCACTTCGATATTTAGATGACTCATGTCCATAGAAGTTGATATGTCTTTGATATTCTCCATGTCCTTCTTGTGTTGAGATCTTGTTTGGACCATAAAAATAGGGATTTGTTCGATCCTAATCCTTTAAGTCCAAAAAGAGAAGAACTAGGGTAGCTAAAAGATCAAAGATGGTGATGATGGTGATGGGTTAAAATGGATGAGATGAGTGAATGAAACCTTTGGAAAACTTTTTGAATGTATGTGCTAAACTTTGAAAGGGCTTTTGATTTGATTTGAATGTGATAATTTGACTAGATGTGTTAAGTCAAACAAGATTGGTTGTGAAGTTGTTTTCCCTAGGAAGTTGTGTTATCCTAAGGGAACTTGCACAAAAATGGATGAATTGACAAAGTGTGTTATGCCAATGTTTTGGAGAACTAATAGACTTTAAGAAGTTGTGTTATCTCAAAGAAAATTTGTTCAATGATTTGAGACTATGTTGGCCAAGTGTGTTAAGCCAAGATATGATGATGTTGATTTAGCCCTCTAAGTTTAGTGTGATGTTTGATTCTATAGTTCTCAAAAAGGTTTGATGATGAAATGAGACTTTGATTTGATGGATGAATGAATGGGAATGACAACTTTGATCTTGAACCTTAACCTAGATGTGACTCTCTTTCTACAAAACCTCGGTGTTGAAGAACACGCTTGACTTCCTATGGGAGAAATGCAAATCTTTGAAACAATTCGGGATTTTGTTGACAATAAAATGCATATAATGCTGGATTGTTCCTTGAGGCTTTTCTGTAAAAGTTATAAACCAATCTTTCCCTGAATTCGAAAAGTCTCTCAAGACGCTCCTCACGAGCTTTTAGACTAAGCTTCTTGAACTTTGGTTTTGGGATTTTGATCTTGCGGGAAATCATGTTAGAAAACACATGTGTAATCCAATTTGTCTTTTTATCTTGGTTAAATGAGGTTATTTTTATCCAAGACACTTGCTTGCTTAGGTTTTCAAACTATATGTCTAATGTCCCATTCTCTTTCTCATCCCACAATGTCCTTTGTGTGGAAATCGAGGAAAATAGGGCAAAAGTTCCTTATGTTTATCCTTATTGGAAACAAATGATGATAGAATTTGCACACTTAGAAACCTCTAGGAATGTGATTCCTAGGGAAAGCAAGAGTGGGCAAGTTCATCAATAGGTATTTGTTCCCCACAAGGTGTTTGAAATTTCAAGGTTTTTGTGTATGTTTGTTTTCCAAATGTTTTCAAGATCAAGCAATGTGTTTTTTCCAAGCACTTTCACACTCCTAGGTTGATGAGACAATACCTTGTTGGGTTCCCACTTGGATAAATCCAGCTGCGCATATCTTGTGCGAATGGCTAAATGCTTGACCACACTGGCTCCCCTCCACGGCACTCACTTATTCGGGTCAGCCAAGCATTAGTACCCATGAATCTCCCATGGCATACTTTCCATTTCCACAACAAGACCGCATGTTACGTGGGGCGGCTTCAAAGGACATAACCTTTTGCACCAACAAGATAGACAAGGTTTTGGCCAATTTCTAAACAAGGGGTTCTAATTTGGGCATTCCGTTCGTGGGGGATTATCCAACATCGGCGAGAGTCCATTGCTGTCCATCTCGTTGGAATAATCCTCGTGATTCTTGAACTTTCCTCAAGAATCCACACTTATATACCGGTTGGAAGTCGCTTGGCTTTAGCGTGTTCCCGGTTGGGTCGTTCCCTTGGGTGATTACTTTTTCCCACAAGGCAGGCCCTCTAAGATAAACAAAAGCGAGCTAACATATTCCGTCGTTCACACAACCTTCGTTGAAAAACAAAGGGGAGAACCTCCGCAATATATCGTGCTCACACTCGCATGATTTGTTCAATTTTTAGATCCCAAATTGAAGTGTGGAGGCAATCTTTTATGCAACTTAGGGTCATCAAAAAGACTTTTGATTCTCAAGATCGCCGTGAAGCGCGAGAGAAGCGCATACGCCCTTTTAAATGACACTACTTTGCAAAAAAGTTTACAAAACACAAAGTACACATGTTCAATTTTAAATCCCTCAAAGCAATGATGAGTTCGTTTTAAATGCACCAATTGAAATGTGAAGTTGCCTTGTTCAATTTTAATCCCAAATTGAAATCTAGTAAGTGTCTAAGGTTGAATTTTAACCAACTTTGAAAAGATCAAGCCCTTGATTGATTTTAAGCCCAAATTGAAAGGTGAGTTAGCTAAAAACAGAAAAAAAGGGTAGTAAATGGAAGCTCTAAGATTGTCAAATCAAGCATTAAAAAATGCTATTTTCCAAGTTTTGTTTTCAAGAATCTTCAATTCCACTCTTTTCGCCTTCACTTTTGTTTCAACCTTCAACCTTAATCTTGATGTCAACCATGATTTCAACACCTTGATTTTTTTTTTAACCTTGATGTTTGATATCAACCTTGATGTCAACACCTTAATCTTTTTCCTATTCTATTCTATGATGGATTGGTGCCCTCCATGAAGATGTGAGAGAGCCCTTTCCCAATCCCTTTCCAAGCCAATACGAGATAGACAATGAGTTGCTATGAGCTCAAGTTGCCTATAGTTTAGATACCTTTAAAGTGTGTTGTAGAAATGAGAGAAGATGCATTGCTTTTATAGAAGAAGTTGAGAGAAGAGATGCCAAGTTTAGCCAATGTGGGACTAAATCCCCTCCAATAGAATAGAGCCACTTGGCATGATGGGATTGGTCAAAGCTTGTGCAAGTTTTGGCCAATGTGCCCATTCAAATTTGAAAAATATCAATAAATGCATATTGTTGAGAGTTTTGGGGGGAATTATCTTTGTACAAAAAAGTCAAAGATGAGAGTTATTGAGAGAAAATAGGCTTTTTAATAAATCAATTAAATTGATTTATTGATGCAAGTGGGTGGGTTAGTTAGGAGTTTAGATTTGACTCTAGTTGAGTCAAAAGCTAGAGAATGGTAATTGTGATTAGAAGTTAATTAATTTAGATTAATTAACTTAGGGGATTTTAGGGATTTGATATTTGGTTTTAAATCAGTTTGATTTATTAAATCAAATAAGAAGAACTTTAGGAACTTAATTAAATAATTTGATTTATTTAATTAAGCTTGATGAACCTTAGGATTAAATCAATAAATTGTCTTAATTGATTAGCAGAAGAATTGAATGCATGATGTTAGTTAAAGCGGGATGCATAATGTTATTTTTGCATGTCTACAGGAAGTGACGTCATGCAAACCATATTGATAATCTATACTTGATTGATCACTTGCTCATTACTTTACTTTTGAATGAAACCCTAGGTTGAGAATAACCTACTTGGTTGGAATGTTTATTTTATTGTTGATTAAAGCACAATGGTTGGGATTAACCTATATAATCAGATTGATCATTTGATTGTTGAATTTATCTTTTGATAGAAGTTATTTATTGTTGAAGGGTTATACTTTTGATGGGTCATTTATTTTTGAAGATTACACTTTTGATTAAGGTCATTTATTGATGAGGTGATGCTTTCGATGGGAACCATTTATTGTTAAGATTACACTCTTGAATGGAGATATTTATTATTGAGATTGTACTTTTGAAATAGTCATTTATTGTTGTGACATTATGTTTTTCCATGTGGTTAATTGGTATGATAGAGTTGCTTTGGAATACTTAGCGGCAATGTCATATAGATAGGAATTAATGGGAAGGTTATTCTTGGGGTTAGGATAATCCACTCGAAAGGGGATAGTCTTCGAATAAAATACTAATGGTCAATTCAAATTGAGCAATTAAACGTGGTGAACAGATGACCTCACTCAAAGTTACTGGGTGATGAATATTTGGCCAAAGTAGTGTAGGTAGCCATTGTCTACACTGTCGGATCACTGTGTGATCTAATTTACATTCTAGGTCGAGGTAATGATACATGTATAAGTAGACATTATGGTAGCTCTAGATATGTAGGATACGTCACTATGCTCAAAAAAGGCTATTTGAAGGATGAGGTTACTAAACCAATCTCTTCGTTGAATAGAGGGCCATCTTAGCAAGTTTGATAGATGTGCGGGGGACCGCAGTTGTCCATGGTTGGAAAAAAGTGCTTGAGTGATGCTTCTCCTCATGTAGTTGGCAAGCAAGATTTGGGAGAAGGAAATTTTGAACCATTGGTATTTCTAATTCAAGAATTGAAGATGTACGCACTAATATTGGGGACAACTAGAAGGTATGCACCAAGGAAAGGAGTCATCTAGAATGTATGCACCAATGTTGGGACATCTGTATTAGTTTGTGTTTCTAGTTCATGCCAACTTGTTGAAGCTATGTATATAATCATGTGTCCATCTATATGGAAGTTGTAATTGGGAAATGTTATCTTGAATATATTTATGTAAAGTTAAATCGTATTTATATTATTTAAATGATTCTTTGACTATGCAATGGAAAAGTTAGGATTTCAAATGATGCATTTATTATTGAATAGAAAAGAAAATTTGTATTGCTCATTACATTAGATGCATAGATAATTTACATGTGGGTAAAACTTAGTAAAATTACTAGGTAGAACAATGGGAATGTTACAGGGTGTCCTAGTCTTGGTCTTATTTTCTAAGAAATAAGACCTGTCGGGGGACAAACATTAAGTGGATTCATTTGTTCTATGCTTGCAATTTATCGAAAAATGATAAAAATAGGCCTCAAAATACATAATTTAGAAATAAGGGGGTCAATTAGGCTCAATAACTTAAAGGGGGAAAAAACATAGCGCAAAATTGTCAAGGGTGACAATTTACAATGCTACATTTAGCCCCTGCTTTAGTGAGAGTTTTAACTTACACTTAGACTCACACTAAAGTAGAAAGAAATATGTTGAGGGTTCGATTGTCCAAATGTTTAAGAGATAGGATGATAAATGATATAGGGTGAGTGTTGAAGCCCCCAAGATCCAATATCCCATGGAAAACCAACATGAGGTAAAAGGAACACACATGTATGAAATACAACAAGACAATATACACAAGCATACATGTTGAAGACATGAAGCATACATGAAAACACATGACACAACATAACATAAAGATGTTGAAATGAAAAAAAACATGGTGCAAACACACAATAAAATATAGGGTTAGTATTAAAGGGATTCAAGTCAGTAAGGCAAAAATACCTCGGTCTTAAATTATTTCAAATACCAAACGTCATCCATTGAATAAAGGAATGCTCCAATGAGGACTAGCAAGTTGTGTTATGCCACATCGTGATCATGAGCTACATGGATCTACTAGCTAGCAAGTTGTGTTATGATAAGTGTCCATGCAAGATGACGGGTTCCATAATGCTAGCAAGTTGTGTTATGCTAAACACTCATGAAACACATGGCTCCACTAGCAAGCAAGATGTGTTATGCTCGGTGGCCATGTTAAGGCGTTCATGACTCACACCATAAAAAAGTCTAATAGTTTCTAGGTGAATCACAAACTGAAGGCAACACAAGCTAGTGAAATCCAATATTCACTAGGTGAGCCCCCGAGACAAGGTAGCAAAATGAGAAACACACTAGGTCTAGTGAAGTTTGATATTCACTAGGTGTGCACCCATAGACAACCATACCAAGATTTATACTCCTTGATAACCTTGATAAGGTTCCATAAAATGATCAAGATGTTATGCCAACGCATTACTAAGTTCAATGCGCATGAACAAAGTGAAGCAAAAATGCCAATGTCAGCGCACCACTAAGTCCAACGTGTGTGAACAAAGTGAAGAAAAAATGCCAAACTCACCTAAGAAGGTGCATAAAATTTCCTAAGGAGGCACATAAACAATGAAAAGATAATGCCAAAACCTCAAGGGGTGTTATCAACAACACCATCGCAAAAGGTGATTTACAAATACAATAAAGGGGATTTGCTCAATGAAATGTCACACCTTAGGGAATATCACACATGGCATCACCACCAAGAGAGGACTATTTGTGGAAAAGAAGACTCATACCTTAGGGAATATTGGCCATAATATTACCACCAAGGGGAGCGTCATATGCCAAGAAAGGTCACACACTTAGAGGAAATCAAGCCCAATATCACCACAAAGGAAACACTTTGACTGATGAGGTCACACTTCCTAGGAGATGACAGGTTGTCATAAGGTCCTAACACTTTTAGTTAAAAATATGTCAATTATGTCGATCGGGTAGTGTTCAAAGGCTATATGCAATAGGGGATATTTTGGCCATCTCTCTCTTAGCAAGATTTTTTGAATTTTTAAAATGGTTGAAAATAGAAATTAAACTAGAAAGCATGAAATTGTTTAAGCTAGAAATCATTCAAATTCTTACTCTAGAAAGCATGTAAATTGTCTAAAAATTAACACTTGCAGTTAAACTGTGAAATTTAAATGAAGGCAACTACTACTAACGACTAACTACTAACTGGAAGTACAATCAACTTGTAATTAAAAACAGGAGAGGGTGCTCCAAAATTTCAAGTAAATAGAACTTAGAGAACATAAACTTAAAAGTATGACCTACAGGAACACTTGATATCTAGTTCAACACAAAGTAACGTTCATCTAAATATGACATGCACATGATATAAATAACAACATTAACAATAAAAATACTTATCTACTCTATGAGATCCCTTGAGTGGCCAACTCTTGAGTGTTCCTATGATTAGCTCAAATCACATGTGGTACTTTCACAACTTCAAAGGAAATCCAATCATAGCACTTCCATCACTCATAACAGATTACTTGGAATAAAGACTGGCAATATTTATTTATTCATATCATAAAAGTGTAACAACATAGAGAATATAGCTAAACAATATTCAAAACATATCATAACAACATATCCTTGTTTTGGTAGTTACACATATATATTGTACTTACTACAAAATCCTAATATTTAAATGGTAGGAGAATACCATTGAAAAGTCTTAAACATAATTACAACTAACTGATGTTCATGAAATAAAGCATAATAAAGGCTCTGAGTGGAGTTATAAAGTCTTAAACAAAAAATTAACTAAAAACTTTAAAAGAGATCGTTCCACTATGCACGCTTAAATTTATGGTGCCCAAACTTCTAGTGCTCTAACTTCAACCTCTTGAAGTCCACTCCATTCATTGGTTTTTCATAAGTCTTGTACAATGACTTAAAGTCTATACAATTATATCAACATTAGTTATCTAATTCCTAATCAATTTAAGAAATAAAGATTTATTCATCATTTTATAAAAAAGTAGACAATTATTGCTTCTAAAAAATAAACACATTGGCATGGTTGAGGTGGTTGGAAAAGAACAAAGAAGGGTATTTATCTTATCATAAACATGAGGTTATTTATACCTCATCACCCTCCCCTTCCTAAGACTGAACTGGTCCTCCTGCTCTTTAACCTTTGCCTCTCTGCATCCCTTTTCCTATTCAGTTCATAATATTTGGAACTAAGATCATATAGGTCCTCTGCCTCTTCATCCAAATGATCGAGAATTTTAAGAAAACCATTTTTGAATTTTACCCTCATCTGCCATGTACATAAGTCCCCAGGACTTTGCTCTATAGTGACAAAAACTGCAGGGGGTGGCTGAAGGAGCAATGGAGGTATATACCACATCCCTTCCACTTGGTTTTGAGCTACTATAATATAAAAGTTAATGCTTCAGCCCTTCTATAGGACCACCTTAGATTGGTGGGGGAGATCATCTCCCTCCTTTTGAGATACATAGGCAAGGGAGTGTACCACTCACAAACACTCCATGCCCTTTCTATTAATTGTGGCCCATGAACTTTGAAAATTTTAAAGAAAATCTGGAGATTGTCATCATATTTGTTCCTTATAGCTTCATAGCTTTTAATCACCCGAAATTCAACTTTGAAGGCAAAGGGCTTTCGGTTGGGATATCTCATTTGGAGTCCCACAGTTCTCTCTGCTTGCAAATATTCTTCGGTTCTCCCCTTCCAATGGATTTGATTTCGCATATTATACATGAAGGCTCTAAGTTGTACCTCCCCAACAAAAAGGTTGATAAAGAAATCAATGTATTTTTCCAAAAACAGATTATGTATGAAAAATTCACACAATAAATTTTGCTGAATAAGGGTCACCTCTTTGAATGCTTCTAGGAACTGTTTATTATTTGGATCATGGGGTAAATTGCAAGAAATCCTCAAAAGCTTCCATCTTAACAATTGTTCATTTAAAACCATGGAATATAACTGGGATGGTTTTCTACAGGCTAGTAGCAATTCTCCAATCTAACATGCATCAGTTTTAGCCTGATAGAATTTATCATAAGATTCTTTCAATAACACTATTTCATGCTTAAGTTTGACATTTTTTGCCCCTGCTTATCTCAAGAAATAACATCTTTCCATCCACTTAGCCAACAACGGGGGAATGTGAATTTGAAACCATTCCATTTTAGTCAACTCATTCTACACTTCTTTTGATTCCATCATTGGTTTCACATTGATTTCTTGCAAATAATGCTCTAGCTCAATAGTTTTTCTCAAGGCCACATTGAGTTCAAATTTTTGTTTTTCTTGTTCTTCTACAAAGGCTTTGAGTGATTGCACCAGATTATTAGTTAAACTCTTAGCCTGTTTATCTTTTTCAGATAAACTGGCCAAATACTCCTTATTTTTCTCATCAATTTGTTGTATTGAGACTGCAACTCTTTAACAGTTTTATCCTTATGTTCTACTTGAGCCCTTAAAGTCATGATCTCTTGATCTTTCTCCCTCAAAATTTCAATTTGTGTGCTAATTTCCCGTTGTTTCTTATTCATCTGCTCCTCACTTTGTTGCAGTCTATATTTTAACTGAATAATTTCTACCTTCAATTCTTCTAATTATGTTTCTATATGATCAATTTTTTCAACTTCTACATTAGTGGAAAGAGGAAAAATAGGGATCTCTACATCATTACGAGTCACATTTTCTTCATCATTTACCTCTAGTGAACCTTGTTTTGTGGCATTGGCAACCAAGGAGGCAATTTTTCTACAGACTCAACCTCAACAAGCGTATAGTTTGGCAATTGTTCCCCTATCTCTCCTTATCCCATCTCAAGTGGGACATCCTCCTTTTCAAATGCAGGGGGTTTACTATAAACCAGGGTTTGTTTTCCACCTAGCTAGCTCATCTCTTCACACGATTAGATCACATTCTCATATGACTGGGCTACAGTTTCACGAGGTTGCCTATCTTGTCTTTTCTTTTTTAGGAATATGCAGTTGATCACAAGTCGTAACACAACTGATTTTAGTAGCCAATCATTTGTTTCTCCTTAAAGGAGAAGGGCTTTGCAATTTCATTTTAGGCCTCTTTTCCTTTTTGTGGGGACGAGTATTCTCATCTTCAGAATTCACTAAGTCCATATTTTCTTTCTTCTTTGGGGTTTCTTAAAGGTTGGAGAGATTTTTCGATGCTTCGCCATCGGGAGCTCTTCTAGCATTTTGAGGCTCAAGGGAAGGTTCTTTCAAACTTTGAGCCGCTAATCCAAATGGATCACCTTCCTCCAAATGTCTTGGGGTTCAGGGTTTTCAAAATTTTGAAGAAATTTATGTCATTTTTCTTATGTTTCTTCTTTCTCGAGAAATTGATGTTTATATATTAGATGAATGAGACCATGATGTTTCAATGGGCTTGAACCAATTTTAAATCTCTCTATCATACTGACAATGGAATCACTAAAGAAGTCGGAAAGGTTAACCCTTAATTCATAATTTTCAGTGCCATGGTGCAGGTCGGTGAGTAACCAAAAGGGGAGGACCTACTATGATGGCACATTTCCCTTCACATGTAAAGTATTTGAGAATCTAGGCAACCGCCGTTCTCCACAACTCTACAATATACATTCTTTGAAACCCCTTATTTTTCCCACAGATATTCACAACTAGCAGAGGATGAGGTTCTCCCTCCCTTCTGAAGAGTTCTATCATTATTTGATAAGAAATGTTTGTAGTTTATGTTAAATTTACACCTTCACTTTTAATACCAGACAAACGAGAAATGATTTGAGGGTTTACTTTAAACTTTTTTCCACACACTATCATCTACCCATCCAAGAAGTTTTCTGCAAATTCCTTGACCAGCTGTGTGTTATGCCCCTCAAATTTCTTCATGAAATCAAGCCAGCCTACCTTTTGAAACAACTTAGAAATATTACTCAATGCCAACAATTTATCTAGGGAAGTTGGTTCTGATTTACGTTTAGCCCCACCCATTCTGTCTCTTTCTTGCAATTATGCTAAGTATCTGTTGAATTTCATGGCACTCTAATGGTGAAAAACTATTTGAACAAGGTTGTTATACAGATTAAAGAAAATTCAATCTTTCAACCACTCATACTTTAACACTACTGATGGGACACAAATTAATTATTGCATTGGCTTCACTATATTAGAATCATTATTTTGCATGGGATAGAGTGCATGAACTACCATGTCTCCAATGAAGATACAATTTACTAAATTTAGAAAAGAAGGTGGAATGTGCCAATTTATTCATTTTTATTTACAATAATTTACCTACCTAAAATAAAATATGTACATACCTTATGCCTCGTTATTGATTTGAAAGTCGCTTTACCTATGCTAACATAATAGCATCATTTGATGCGACAGTGAAGGATTATAATGAATTTATTATGGATGAAGATGGGATGACTAATAAGTGTTCAAATTATTATGATGAAAAGTGGCCATAATAATTTTAATTTATTATGGTAAGAGATGGCAATGTAGGGCGTGAATTTCAAAAGTGATGGAAAAATTTAATGATGATCATGGGTATGTCATCAGAACTGTCAGAGCATTTACAAAGGAAGGAAAATTACAAAATTTTGGAGTATCGTCGAAAGATGCAATCGGAGTGGAGGAAGAAAATTCTAGAGCATCACCAAAAGATGCAGTCGGAAGGAAGAAACAAAATTTCGAAGCATCGTTGAAAGATGCAACCAGAAGGAAGAAGAAAAATTCTAGAGCATCACTAAAAGATGTAGCCAGAATGAAGAAGCAAAATTTTGAAGCATCGTTGAAAGATGCAATTGGAAGGAAGAAGCAAAATTCCAAAGCATCACTAAAAGATGCAGTCAGAATGAAGAAGATTTTTTTGAAGCATCATTGAAAGATGCAGCTGGAATTCAACAACAAAGTTTCAGAGCATCACTGGAAGATGCCGCCAGAATGCAAGAACAAAGTTTTAGAGCATCACTGGAAGATGTCATCGGAATGTAAGAACAAAGTTCGAAAGCATCGCTAGAATGCAGGAATAAAGTTCTAAAGCATCATTGGAAGATGTCGTTGGAATGTAGGAATAAAGTTCTGGAGCATCGTTGGAAGATGTTGTTGGAATGCAGGAACAAAGTTCTAGAGCATTGCTAGAAGATGCCATCGGAATGCAAGAAGAAAGTTCTGGAGAATCATTGGAAAATGCCACCAGAATGTAGGAACAAAGTTTCGGAGCATCATTGGAAGATTTCCTTGGAATGTAGGAACAAAGTTTCAGAGCATTGCTGAAAGTTGTCATTAGAATGCATGAAAAAAGTTTTGGAGCATCGTTGGAAGATGTCATCAAAAGGAAGAAGCACATTGGACTTAACATGTTTTGGACCATTGCTAAGAGATGCGTTGGACTACAAGAATAATCTAGGGAATGGAACCAATTGAAACAAGTTCCAAAGCATCATTACAAGATGCGCTAAAATTTGTATTCAATTAAAAATAAAGTCCTATGAGATAGAAACAAAATTTAGCCAAGTCCAAAAGATCAAAAATATAATAGAAATGCCCTGAAGTGATTAAAAATACATGCACATGCCAAATTTTTTTATCATATATATTAAACTGAAAATTACATTGGCTTTGCCGTAGGAGAGTCAATGCATTGTATTTCTCCTTGCATTTCTACCATTCTCATAAATTCCTCTTTGTTGATAGGTTTGTGGTAGATTTGTAATCAATGACCATTGACTAAGAGGGTTTGAGTGTCACCATCAATATGTTTGAGCTGCATTGCTCTATTTGGAAATACTTTAATAATTTCATATGGCCCTAGTCAATGAGTCCTCAGTTTCCCTTGGTGATCTTTATATCAAAAATCAAATAATAATGCCCAAATCCCCATTGTGGAACTCTCTTTATTTTATGTGTTTATCATGCTAGGCCTTTCGTTGTTATTGAACTAGCTCAGTTTGGTGGACAACTTCTAAACAAAGTTCATCCAATTCATTGAGTTGTAGGACTCTTTCAACCTGGGCTCGTTTGAGGTCTAAGCCTAACTCCATTGTCATTCTAAGAATTTGAAGTTTAAATTTGATGGGTAAAAGAGGCTTCTTCCCAAAAACTAACTCATAAGGAGTAAAACCAGTGGTTGATTTTCAAGCTGTATTATAAGCCCAAATGACTTCAAGTAATTTTCTAGCCCAATCTCTTCTCCTTGATGAAACTATTTTTGTTAAGATATTCTCAATTTCCCTGTTAGTGACTTCTACTTGACCATTTTCTTGTGGGTGATAGGGTGACAACTTTTTATGGCTTACCTAGAAATGATCAGTAAAGGCTAGCAGAAATTTGGACATAAATTAGGGTTCTTGATCTGTGACAATTGTTCTAGGGGCTCTAAATTTGAGAAAAATCTTGTTATATAGGAAGTCAACAACTTGTTCTTCCCTAGCGACTCTTAGGTCTTGGACTTCTACCCACTTAGTCAAATAGTCAGTACAGACAAAATGTATTCTTTACCTTGTGAAGAGGGATCTATAGGATCGATAAAATCCAATCCCCACTTTTCAAATGGTTCAAAGACTACCTATAGTTGTAGAGGCATTTCATTGGATGTGGTGGGTCTTCCTACTCATTGGGATTCATCACAATAGTGAACATAATTTTTCACATCTTTGGGCATAGAGGGTCAGTAATATCTTATACCTAAGATTTTATGGGATGTCCTCTTGGTAGAGTAATGGCCTCCGGAGGGGTCATCATGGCAGGCTCTAAGGATGTTGTATGTTTCATTTGAATTGAAACATCATCATAAAACCATATCAGGACCACATTGAAATAACATTCCATTAATCCACTTTAACCGAGCACTTTCTCAAATGAGGCATTTATTTTGTTTTGACATAAAGTCTGGTGGGAACTCCGAAGTGGCCAGATAGTTGGTGATGTCAACAAACTAAGGTGTTTTGATGGAGATGGCAAATGAATTTTCATCTAGAAATTCATCTTGCACAAGAGCACAATCTCCATTGTCTTGTTTGATTTGGGATAAGAAATTTGTGACTACGTTGAACTTCTCGGGTTTATCAATGATGGTCACATTGAATTCTTGTAGAAGTAATAACCACCTAATTATTCTTCCATTTACCGTAGGTTCGTTCATTAGGTACTTGATAGCTGAATAGTTTGTGAACACAGTCACTTTATACCTTGTGATGTAATGTTGAAATTTATTGATTGCATTCACCACATCTAAGAATTCTTTCTTCGTAGTGGTGTAGTTCCATTCAGTGGGATTCAAATTCTTAGTAATGAAACTATATAGGAGTGAATTTGCACCCCTTACACAAATTCCCCTTTTACCCTTCCTCACTTTAGAAAATCAAACCCGAAGGTTAAATTCCACATAAGCCCATTGCCTTCATTCCACTTGGTGCCTATTTTGAGTGTTGATAGAGGAATAACTATCAGAGATGCCCGTGTGGTGTGCAGACGTTCATGCGACGCACTTATGTCCCTGCCAAATTCTTGTAGCTGGAGCTTGCAAAGGCATTACACTTCCCATTGGAAGTCAATTTGTAACACCCTCTTTGGCTGTCTGACCTGAATATGGTCGTTTCCTTCATTCTTTCCTTCAAATCCACCATTCCTTCATCTATTTAAAGGCTAGATGTTCTCTCTTGGAAACTCACAAGTTGTAGGAATTATCTTCAAGAATTCAAGCAACATTTTTGCACTCCATATCAGCAATTCCATCACTCGATTAACTCAGTAGAGCAAGTGTAGAACAACACCATTGCAGTAGAGGTTTGAGTCCTCTCATTTTCTCCCCCATTAGCCTTGAGCACTCTTGGTGGAGGTGGTAAGATTTCTAATCCTCTCCTCTATTATTTGGTTGAGTAAGCACATTACTATTTTGTAGTGTTTTAGTGTTCTTTGCTTCATTCCTTCTTTATCATATTACTTCTCTATCGTTGCAAACTTGGTTGTCCATGGAGGTGGAAACACCAAAACAGGGGTCTAATTGAGGTAGACCCCTATACAATCCCCAATAATTTTCCTCTTTATTGTGTGTAGGTGGACGTGCTTCATGGAGCTAGCTAGCAAACAAGCTTTTCGGTGAGATCATTCTTGTCACCCTAGCATTGATCTACTTTATCATATTTGTACATACTTTATTCATGCCTTAGTGTTATTTTGGCCTTTCGAACGTAGTTGGATAGGCAGTTAGTCTGTTCTTTTGAATCCAGCCTTTTCTTTCTAGTCCTCTAGTTGTATGGACACCAATGCACCTAAGAGACACTAGCATGACACATTGTCATCCCATAACTGCGCTTTTGTCCTCTGACAAAGAGCTATTTGAGACACAGTGTTGAATCCAAAAATTGACTCGCCTAGCTCCCTTTTGCATCTCGGGTCTGCAGAGTGATCGAAGGACCTTATAGTCCTCATCATTCTCATCCTGCATCTCCTAACACTCCCTTAAACTGAGGTAAGTTAGGGCAGCCTACTACTCTTGGCCCTCTGTGATCTGGGTCCTTGACGTGGTTGGTCCCCCTCTCTTACATTTTTGGTGAACCTGATGTGAACCATTTTGGTTCCATTTTGTGATACTGAAAGTTACTTTCCTCGTATCCTAGGAGCGTTGTAGGTGTGAGTGTTGTGAGGCTTTCACCTTACAACCCAACCTGTGACCCCTAGTAGGCATAGTTGGAAGGTTTCAAAAGTGTTGCATAACGAAACCTGAATTGGGTCACTACCTTATCCTGTAACCTTTAGGAGGCTATGTGAAAGTATTGTTTAGTGTGTGTGATGGTCACTACCTTATCCAACATCTCAAGTGAATACCATAACTGAGGAGATCATGTTAATCATAAGGATGGATACGATGCATTTGTGAGTATTGTTTGCACACACGATGGATTTTCCATACCTTCTATAAGTAGTATTTCCCTATCGATTCTCATCTAACCTAAGTCTGTAAACCTTATGTTTGACATTATCCCGGGGTTTGAACTCTTTAGAGTGAAGCTGGGTATCCCCTGACTAGTATTTATGAATGCAGTTCCTTCGGTTGTGCATAAGTGTTTGAAATTCATTCATGAGGGTTCCATGCATGTGATCCACAACAATGGCTAGAGATCGTCGGTTGCACATGGTAGTTACTCCTTCAACTAATTTTGGCTTGCACCTATTGGTCCTCTCCCATCTAGGAAGGACCTCTTGTAGTATACATATCAAATTTACTAGAAAGGATGTTCTAGGCCAAAAGTGAGATACCCTCCTTCACTTTATGTTGTTTCACATAGGGCTTTCTTGAAAGCTGACAGTGATGTTGCCAAGGCACGTAAAAGGGAAGAAGAGAAGTGGTCTTGAGACCCTCCTTCCTCTTCCACTATTCAGCCTAATGCTTCTTCTCGCTCTACTGTGGTACCATTTGCTTCTACCTCACGTTTGTGAGAGAATCCCATGGTTCCCGCTTGGTGAAGGTCCAAGCGTTCTACATTCAAACTTCCTATCCTACCCACATAGCCTAGGCCCATTTGGTATGGTAGGAAAAAATACCCCCATGGGGAATCCTTTGTGTCCCAACCTCTATGGCCTCCTATCACCCCTGCTTCTAAAGCAGTGAATGGGAAGAGGCCCACTACCGAGGCATTAGAGCTAAATCCCTCTGTTGTCTCTAAACTTGTCCCTCCTTCTCCCATACAAGAGTTTGTCCCTCTATTGGAAATAGTTGTGGAGGACACTCCCATGATTGAGCAGGATCCCTCTACTCCACAACCTTCGACCTCTAGCTCAAAGAATCACATAAACCGCCTTGCGCATGAGCGCAAGTGTTGGTGAAAGGATCTCTTGGTCGAGTAGGTCACTTCATAGAGGAAAGAAGAGGAGATGACCACTCTTGTATCAAAACCTCCTATCATGTCCTCCTCTCTCCTCCTCTATGTTTCCATTCAAACTAGCTTTGTATCACTTCCAACTTCCGCTGCGAGTACAAATGTGCCTAGAAAGGTGCAGGTGTTCATCGCTCCTTCAGTGGAGTTGCCCTTGTTGACATCCATTCTAGATGTCCCACCTTCCTAAAAGCCCATAGATATGATTAACACTTCAGTCGTATCTGTTGCAGTTCTTTCCTCCTCTTCCCCTGTCCTTCTTGCCTTGTCTGTGGGGAGTTCACCTCCTCCAATGAAGAATAAAGTAGAGAGTAGTCCCTCCAGCAACAAAGGACCTAAGAGGATCCCACCTTCTCTAAAAGGTGGCCTCATGCTAACTTGTTATGCCCTAGTAACGAAACCAATCCTAGCTTCCTCTAAGTTCGTCACCACTCCCGAATCATTTAGTGAGCTTAGCAGTGAACCTTGGGCGCAACCTCCTCTGTCCATCGAAGTGAAACATGGCACTCCTATTAAGTTCATGTTTAACTTAGTGGATGAATTTCCTACCTTGTTAATGATCTTCACGAATTCGTTGACCTTAGACCTACAAGATTTGAGCGACGAAGACCTTACGGGTCCTTCTTCCTTAGCCCTTGTTGTGGGAGGGTCAAAAGCCCCTCCCCTTAATATTCCACCACAAAAATTTCATCCTCCTTCACCCTACGATGATCTAGAGTGGGAATCTGATGAAATCTTGGTTGATTAGTGTTAAGGGGAAACCTCTTCTTTATCTTTAGATTAGATATGTGTGTGTCATAATGTGTTTCCCCCATAATCATGCTATGTGTGCCTAGATGACCCTCGTCCCCCTATTGGTGCTTGGGTGCAGGCGTGGTGTTTGTTTTGTAAACCTTCTTCTATTTGTATCATCATTCTTCCATGTTTGTGATTGACTTTCGGTAAATTGGGGATGATGCAAAGCGTTGGGGGGGCATTTAGGCTTCCTTCCATGTTGACCCAATTTTTTTATGTTTACTTTATCTTCTCGTGCATTCCTCACATGGCTTGATATAGTAGAGGTTTGATGACAATTCATTTATATACTATTATTATACTTATATATATATATATTTATGAGCAGTTGTGACCTCAAAATATTAGGCTACCCCTGTGCCCTATGTTCATGTTCTCTTTCTTTTTGGTTTCTCTTTATCTTTCTCTCTTCTTTGTTTGAGTTGTCCCTCTCATGCATGACAATGCCGTCTCTACATCGCTTTGGTCTTTCAAAAATACATTTGTTGCCAACTAATATTTTCTCAAGAATCTTCACACACTTCTTTGTTAAAATTGCATTCTCAACTTGAAACTCTAACGAAACATGTTTCCTTTATGATGGGTTCATAAAGAAAGGACTTGGAAACCTTCCTCTGAAGTGAGAACAACTTTGATCTTCCCCTTGTGTATTCTTCCTTTCAAATTCTTTGATGAAGTGAATATCTTTCGAAAGGATTCCTTGATGATGAATCGATTCGAGAAAGAAGACACCAGCTTTCAAATAACACGTCCCTTGAGTGGACCCTTTCTTTTCATGTCGGGTTCCCAAGGGACCCCTTTGAAAGTTTTTTGGTGCCTAGCTCGGGGGCAACCCGACTAGACCTACTTCACATCTTTATGTCTAGTTTGGGGGTAGCCCAACTAGACCTCACTTTTCAAATAGTGCATCCCTTGAGTGGATCCCTCTTCCTTTTGAAGGGTTCTTGAGGGACCCCTTTAAAATTCTTCCAAACTATCGACGGTCTGTGTGACTATTCACTTACTTTCCTATGTAGCCACTTCCTGACATGTTTTATCTACAGGTAAACATGTCGCTTCATGGGTGCACCTGTGAAGCCGCTTTTTGACTCTTTGGAGTCTACTTTTCTCGATTTTCTTCATGTGAGAGTTCTTGGAGGATACCTTCCTTGCAAGTCTGCGGGTCTGTAAGGCGCTTTTCTTGCTTTCCTCCATGTGAGAGTTCTTGGAGGATACCTTCCTTGCATGTCTGTAGGTCTGTAAGGCACTTTTCTCAGTTTCCTTCATGTGAGATTTCTTGGAGGATACCTTCCTTGCAAATTTGTGGGTTGATAAAGCACTTTTCTCAGTTTCCTTCATGTGAGTGTTCTTGGAGGATACCTTCCTTGCAGGTCCACGGGCCTGTAAGGCACTTTCTTTCTTCAACTTCATGGTTTTGTAGAGCTATGAAGCCCTTTGCCTATCTTGCACTCTCAGATTTTCCAGATCGCGGTCTGCTTCCTCGATGGTTCAGGTATACATTTCTAACCCTAATCCTTCTTCGATCTACTTTGCTAAAGCACTCATTAGTATCCATGCTCACCAAAGTGGGGCCAAAATGTATAGGAGTGAATTTGCACCCCTTATGCAAATTCCCCTTTTACCCTTCCTCACTTTAGAAAAAAAAACACGAAGGCTAAATTCCACATAATCCCACTGCCTTCGTTCCACTTGGTGCCTTTTGTGAGCATCGATAGAGGATTAATTGTTGAGGACACCTGTGTGTCACACAAACATCTGTGTAGTGTGCTTACATCCCTGGAAGATTCCTACGGCTGGAGCCTGCAAAGGCATTACACTTCCCATTGGAAGTCGATTTGTAACACCCTCTTCGAATGACCAACCCGAATATGGTTGTTTCCTTCACTCTTTCCTTCAAATCCACCATTCCTTCATCCATTTCAAGGTTGGATGATCTCTCTTGGAAACTCACAAGCTCTAGGAATTATCTTCAAGCATTCAAGCAACATTTTTGCACTCCATAGCAGTAATTCCATCAATCAATCAACTCAGTAGAGCAAGTGTAGAACAACACCATTACAACAGAGGCTTGAGTCCTCTCATTTTCTCCCCCATTAGCCTTCAGCGCTCTTGGTGGAGGTGGTAAAATTTCTACTCCTCTCCTCTATTATTTGGTTGAGGATGCACAATACTATTTTGTAGTGTTTTAGTGTTCTTTGCTTCATTCCTTCTTTATCATATTATTTTTCTATTATTGCAAACTTGGTTGTCCATGGAGGTGGAAACGCTAAAATGAGGGTCTGACTAAGGTAGAGCCCTATACAGCCCCCCAACAATTTTCCTCTTTATTGTGTGTAGGTGGATGTGCTTCATGGAGCTAGCTGGCAAACAAGCTTTTCGATGAGATCATTCTTGTCACCCTAGCATTGATGTACTTACTTTATCATATTTGTACGTACTTTATTCATGCCTTAGTGTTATTTTGGCCTTTCAAACGTAGTTGGCTAGGTAGTTAGTCTATTCTTTTGAATCCAACCTTGTCTTTCTAGTCCTATGGTCGTACGGATGCCAACACACCTGAGAGATGCCAATGCACCGCATTGTCATCCCAAAACCGTGCTTTTTTCCTTTGATAGAGAGCTATCTAAGACAGAGTGTTGAATCTAAAAACTGACTCGTCTATCTCCCTTTCACATCTCTAGTCTGTAGAGTGATCAAAGGACCTTATAGTCCTCATCATTCTCATCCTGCATCTCCTAAAACTCCCTTAAACTGAGGTAAGTTAGGGCAGCCTGCTGCTCTCAGCCCTTCATGACCTAGGGCCTTGACATGGTTGGTCCCCCTCTCTTACAAAAACAGATGGCATATTTTCCTCCGTTCTTATCTTCTTGACCTAAAAGTGCTCCAATAGCATCATTGGAATCATCTACATAAATACGGAACGAAAGGTTCCAATTAGGTCTGTGTCGGACAGGAGCAGAGATGAGTTTCTCCTTGATGGTCTCAAACGATGTTTGGCATTTTGTTGTCTAGGAAAAAACTATATTCTTTTGGATGAGCGAAAACATGGGGGTTGTAATCTTGCTAAAATTTTGTATGATTAGCTGGTAGTATCCAACATGTCCTAAGAAACTTCTGACGTCAGTTTGGTTCTTCGGAGCCTCGAGTTGTTGTATTACCTAAATTTTCTTAGGATCCACTTTTATCCCTTTAGCATAAATGTGGTGTCCTAACACTATCCCTTTTTCCACCATTATTAGACATTTTTTGTGACTCAGGGATATATGATGGTCCTCACATCTCTTCAATACCTTGTCCAAAATTTGAAGTCCTTCATCAAAAGTGGAACCATACACGGTGAATTCATCCATGTAGACTCCACATAGTCATTCACTAGCTCAACAAATATGGCCAGCATAGCTCTTTGAAATGTTGTAAGAGTGTTGCATAGCCCGAAGGGAAGGACGCGAAATGCAAATCTTCCCTAGGGGAAAGTAAAAGTTGTTTTGTCTCGATCTTCTGCTACTACTTGTATTTGGTTATATCCACTAAATCTATCCAGGAATGAGAAATACTTCCTTCCAGCTAAATTATCCAAGACTTGGTCTATGAAAGGTAAAGGGAAGTATTCTCTATGGGTGGCTTTGTTGAGTTCCCTATAATCAATGCACACTCTCCTCTTCCCATTTTTCTTCGGAAAAACTACTAGAGGTGAAACCCATTTGTTGTCAGAGATGTGATAGATGAATCCTACTTGCAAGAGTTTCTCAGTTTATGTTTTAACAATGTCTTTGAGAGCAGGGTTGAGTCTTTGTTGTGGTTGACGAGCAGGTCTAATATCTTCAATATAGATGTGATGAGTACAAACACTTGGGTGTTCTCCTCTCATGATTGTATAATCCCAAGCAAAATCTCTAGATCTATTTACCAAGACACTAAACAATTTGAGCTCATTTGAATTTTTCAACCAAGTATTGATATTTAAAGTTTTCCCTGGTAGTAACATGATGGTTTCAACTCTCGAGTAGTTGGAGGTGATAGTATGAACTTCTCTAGTTAAGGTGTTGAGAGGATAACTATGTGGTATAATTAGGTGGAGTCTGGAAATATCTTCGAATAAGTGATCCATTTTTGAAATGATATTGAAAAATGGTGAAAAATAGGTGGGGGAAAGGGCCACTTATTCTCCTATTGTCATTCAATAATATCTTAGGAACCCTATTTGGATTGACTATCAACCTCAAAAGGTGAGTCAATTCTCAACAAGGAAGACCTAGGAAGGGTTATTTTAGGCTTTGAGGGGTTCAACACCAAGCAAAAGCTTGGAAAAGACAACTTAGCATTTAACTTACAAAACCTAAAAATGCAAGCTAAATGAATGATGCAAATGATGAAATTATGCAATAGCAAGTTAGGGTATGTCTACCCGAGAGTTCTAGAAATGTAATAGGATTTCACAAATGCAAAGAAGCTATCAAAAAGTTTTATGGAGGACTAAGACACCCTTACTATTGACTTATCCCGCTGCTATTTTTTGGGGAAAAGGCAGAATGCTCGGATGCTGGAATTAGATATGAAAGAATCTCTACAAAATACCTTCAGGAGGACTAAGATGCCCTAGATGGTGACTTAGTCCCATTTGGAATTTCTGAAATCTCCAAATGTGGTCCCGAGGCTTAGTGTCTACACTTCCTTCTTCTTTGATCTCAGGTCTTGAATCTTCCTGATTTGGCCTGTAGGTGAGTTTCCATGAAGATGACAACTTTGCAACTCTATGACTTTTCACTTCAAATGATCTTCAATTCTTCAACCTAAATGTGCAATCACAAACATGCAATAGAGGAAAAACTTGTTGATTGTTAGTAAATTGGGGTTTGCCTTGGTCAAACTCCTTGTTGGTAATTAAACCTTGAAATGAAATAAAATGGAAGGAAATGATGAATGAACAATATGCAATGTTATAACTCACCAAAACCTTGCTATGAAATCTGCAAAATTGTGTGAAATGGATAGATTAGATATAGATCTTGAATCCAATGAATGCTTGATAGATCTCAACTTGAATTACTTGCTTGAATCAAAATCCTACATCACAAATGTTATCTCAAAAACACACATGATGCAACAATCTCCTTGATATGATACTTGAATCTTGATGATGGCTCCAAATGCTTGAATATTTGAATGCTTGGATGCTTAGATTTCTTGTTAGATTTCTAGATATTGAAATGAGTGAAATAACCTTGTATTTATACCTATTCATGCTTAATATCCTGAAATTACACCACAACAAGTTGACATATGAATTCATTAAATAAAGGAGGCTAAATATCACCAAAATTTGAAATTAAATCCCAAAAAAAGCTTAAGGGGGACTAAGACGCCACCTAGGGCGTCTTAGTCCCAAGGCTAAAAACTTGGGGCATAGACTCCAAAAAGGGGCCCATTTAAGGTGCCTTTGAAATTAGGGTCTCAAGACCTTTAGGGGACAAAGACACCCTGGGTGGCATCCTAGTCTCAACCCAAAAATTAGGGACACTCGGATAGAATCATTAAATTATCATTTATCTTTTGGAGTTTTGTTGGGATTAGCCAAAAAAGATGTAATTTATAAGGCTTATGGATGCAAAATAGGACCAATGAAGCCACAAATAGAGATAAATAAAGCAAGGTGGGCCCAAAAAAGTGTGAAAATGCAAGGGTATGCATTTTCCTATACTACATTCAGCCCCCACTTTAGTGGGAGGATGAACTTGCTTCAAACTCACACTAAAGTAGCTATAAGATAGGGGGGGCAACCACTACAAGGCCCTAGGTCACGAAAGGCCAAAAACAGTATGGTTGCCCTAACTTACTTTAGTTTAAATGAGTGTTAGGATTGATGAGATGAGAATGATGAGGACTATAAGGTCCTTTGATCACTCTACAAACCCGAGTGTTTGAAAGGAGACTAGACAAGTCGGTTTTCAGGGTCAACTCTATGTCTTGGGTAGCTCTCTGTTAGAGGACAAAAGTGGAGTTCTAAGATGACAACACAGTGCGCTTGCATCTCTTAGGTGCATTGGCGTCCGTACAGCCAAAAAACCAAAGAGATAAGGTGTAACCTCTAAAAGAGAGACTAACAACCTAGTTTAAGAGTTTCTAAAGGTGCAAGATAAGACAATAAAGTATGAAATGTAAAGATGAACATGATAAAGGAAGTATATTACCACAAGGGTGATGAAGATGACCTCACACAACAATCCTTTTGCCAGCTTGCTCCAAGATCTATCTACCTACACACAGAAAAAGAGGGAAAATGTTGGGGGTTGTATAGGGGTCTACCTCAGTCAAACCCCAATTTTGGTGTTTCCACCTCCACGGATAGCCAAGTTTGCAACGATGTAGAAATAAAGTGATAAAGAAAGAATACAAGAAAATTACACCAAAAACACTACAAAATAGTACGTGCTTACTTCAACCAAACAATAGAGAAGATGAGAGGAGCTTACCACCTCCGTCTAAAGCGCTCAAGGCTATTGGAGGAGAAATATGAGAGGAACTCAAGCTTGTGTTGTAATGGATTTGTCTTGTGCTTGCCCTATCAAAGTGACGGAGTGATAGATTGCTACATGAAGTGTGAAATTTTGCTCCAAAGCTTGTAGATGAATGCTCAAAAAGTGTGAAGAGATTGTGTAGGCTTAAACTAAAGATGAAAATGGATGAATGAATGAAGAATATGAAGAAGGAATGGAAGAAAATGGCCATATCCAGTTTGACCAGCTGAAGAAAGGCGTTACACCTTGACTTCCAATAGGAAGTGTAATGTTTTTGTAGACTCCAACCATAAGAATCTGCTAGGGACGTAAGCACATTGCACGAACGTCTGCGCAGCATGCAGGAATCCTCGACAAAAATGCCTCCACCAACATGCAAAATAGGTGCCAAGTGTGATGTGAACAACATTATTATGTGGAATTAAGCCTCTAAGTTTGGTTTTCTAAAGTGCAAAGGGGTAAAAGGGGAATTTGCGTTAGGGGTGCAAATTTACTCCTATACATTTCGCCCCCACTTTAGCGAGCATGAATATTGGCGAGTGCTTCGGTAAAGTAGATCAAAGGAGTAGTAGTAAGGTTAGAGATGTATACTTGTATTGATGAAGAATGGAAGCGCTTTATAGGCTCATGAACCTACAAGGGAGGTATCCTTCAAGAAATCTCACATTAAGGAAGCTAGGAAAGCACCTTACAGACTCGCAAACCTACAAGGAAGGTATCCCCCAAGAACTATCACATGAGGGAGACTGAGTAAAGGGGACTCTACAGAGTAAAAAATGGTGACATGTTTACCCATAGATAGAACATGTTAGGAAGTGGTCATGCAGGTTAGTGAACAGACAGCTATGCAGACCATCACCAAGTTGGAATATTTTCAAAGGGGTCCCTTGGGAACCCTTCAAAAGGAAGAGGGATCTACTCAAGGGATGCACTATTTGAAAGGTAAGGTCTAGCTAGGTTTCCCCCAAGCTAGATGCAAGGATGTGAGGTAGGCCTGGTCGGGCTACCCCCGGGCTAGACACGAAGATGCAAGACCGATCTAGTTGAGCTACCCTCGAGCTAGACGCCATAGAACTCATTAGAGATAGAAGCTTTTGAAGGGGTCCCTCAAGAACCCAATGTGAAGAAAGGGGGTCCACTCAAGGGATGCACTATTCAAAAGCCAATGCCTTCTTTCTTGAATCGATTCATCATCAAGGAATCCTTTTGAAAGATGTTCACTTCATCAAGGAATTCAAAAGGAAGGATATTCCCCCCACACGAGGGGAAGATCAAAGTTGTTCTCGCTTCGAAGGAAGGTTCCCAAGTCCTTTCTTTACAAACCCATGATGAAGGAAACGTGTTCTATTAGGGTTTCAAGTTGAGAATGCAATTCTATCAAAGAAGTGTGCGAAGGGTTTTTGAGGAAAGATTTGTTGGCAATGAATTCTTTTTCTAAAGACCAAGTAATGTAGAAGTGGCATTGTCGCACATGAAAGGGACAACTCAAGAAAAGAAGAGAGAAAGATAAAGGGAAAGTAAAAGAAAAGGAGAAATGAATACGAATAAAGGGCATAGGGGGATCTAGTTTTGTAGGGTCAGATCTGCCTTTATTTATATATATATAATATGTAATTATGGTGAGAGGCAAAAGATCATCAATCCCCACCAGATCAGGAAGAATGCACAGAAGACAAAGTAAAAATAAAAAATTAGGTCAACATGGAAGGAAGCCTAAATGCCCCCAATGCTTTGCATCATCACCAATTTATCGAAAGTCAATCACAAACATGGAAAAATGATGATACAAATAGAAGAAGGTTTACAACAAAAAAACCATGCTTGTATCCAAGCACCAAGAGGGGTGATAAGGGTCATCCAAGCACATATAATATGATCACGGGGGAACACATCATGACACACATGCATCTAATCTAAAGATAAAGAAGGGGTCTCCCCTATCACTGGTCAACCAAGAGGTCATCAGCTTCCCACTCTAGATCATCGTAGGGGGAAGGATTTCAAGCTTGCAACTGTGAAATGTTAAGGGGAGGAGATTCTGATCCTCCCGCAACAAGGGCCATGAAAGATGGACCTATGAGGTGTTTGTCACTCAACTCTTGTGGGTCTAAGGTCATCGATTTTGTGAAGATCACCAACAAGGTTAGAACTTCATCCACCAAATTAAACATGCACTTAATAGGAGTGCATGTTTCACCTTAACAAAGGTAGGGGTTTGAACCCGAGGTTCACCACTAGGCTCACTGAGAGATTCAGGAGCGGTGACGAACTCAGGAGAGGCTAGGACCGATTCCATCACTAGGACAAAACAAGTCAGTGCAGGACCACCTTTCAAAGAAGGTGGGATCCTCTTATGTCCTTCGTTGCTAGAGGGACCAATCTCTACCTTTTTCTTCATCAGAGGAGGCGAACTCCCCACAGACGCAATAAGAAAGGTGAAGGAAGAGGGAGAAAGAACCGCAATAGATACGACTGAAGTGTTAATCATATCTATGGGTTTCAGAAAAGGTGAGACATCCAAAATGGATGTTAGCAGAGGTGGCTCCATCAAAGGAGTGATGAACACCCACACCTTTCTAGGCGCACGTGTGCTCACAACGGAAGCCAGAAGTGATACAGGGATGGTTTGGATAGAAGCAAAAGGGAAGAGAGAGGAGAACATGGTAGGAGGTCCTAATATAAGAGCGGTTTTCTCCTCTTATTTCTTCTATAAGGTGACTTGTTCAACCAAAAGAGCCTTTCATTGGCACTTGTGCTCACATGCAAGGCAGTTTCTATGACTCTTCGAACCAGAATCCAAAGTTTGCAAAGGAATGGAAGGCTCCTGCTCAGCCATGAGAGTATCTGCCACAACTATTTCTAGTGGAGGGAGAAAATCCTAGATGGGAGTAGGAGGATCAAGTCGAGAGACGACAAGATGAATTGACTTTAGCACCTCGACAACGGGCCTCTTCTGATTCACTATTTTAGGAGTAGGAATGGTAGGGGGTTGCGAAGGCAGACACATAAATGACTCTCCAGAGGGGGCTTTCTGCCTACCATACCAAATGGGCCTAGGCTCTATAGGTAAGACATGAAGCTCAAACACAAGATGCTTGGCCTTTCACCAAGTGGGCACCATGGGATTCTCTTGCAAGAGCGAGCTAGAAGTAGATGGTACCATAACAGGGTGAGAGGAGGTATCAGGCTAAACAATAAAAGAGGAAGAAAGAGGATCTCGGGACAACTTCTCTTCTCTTTTATGTGTCTTGACGACATCATTGTCAGCTTTCAAACAAGCCCTATGTGAAATAGCATAAGGCGAAGGAGGGTATCATACTTTCATCCTAGAGTGCCCTTTCTTATAGTTTTGATATGTGTGATACAAGAGGTCCTTCTTGGGTGGGAGAGGACCAATAGGTGCAAGACAAAATTAATCCAAAGTATAGTTGCCACGTGCAACTGGCGGTCTATAACCAGTGTCATGGACAACAAGTACCAAACCTCCATGAATGAATTTCAAACAATTGTGTAAAATTGAGGGAATTGAATTCATAGATACTGTGATCTCCTAAAATGCTATGTTCTAATGTGAGATGCTAAATAATCAATGATGCAATAACAAGAACTAACACAAAAGAGGACACCTCAATGATTAGCCTAAGAAATGGTAAACATGAAAGCAAGATGAGATAAATTGATTGATTATACCTCCATACTGCTCCTTTCTTGGTTGGCCCTTTGATCTTTGAAGATTTTTGTGCTCTTTGGATGACAAGCTAAATTGAACATGCAAAATGATATGCAAGATGGGTGGAGATATGATAATGGCGTGATGCTAAAAGCTATGGAGGATGAGAGCTCAAATGAAAATTTTGCAAGAGTTTGGTAGCAAAAGACTTGATTCTCAAAATGAGAGAAATGGGGGGGTATTTATAAGATAATTTTATAGAGAATTCAACGGTTGAGATTGACCTAACAAATCCAAAATTAAGGGCTATGGTGAGTTGAGGATTCACAAGCCCTCACATCTTGACATGTGGAATGTGAGATGGCCTAGGGTGGGGTGATGTGAAAATGAGGTGGAAGAGAAGTACATGAGGTGGAAAATAAGTACATGAGGTGGATGAAGGACAAGTACCTTGTAGGTACCTTGGGGGATGAGAGGATTTCTTAAAAAAAAAACATTTTGTCCCCAAATAAGCATGAAAGAGACATTTGAGAAATTTTAGAATTCCTCAAAAATCTCCATGGGAAAAGGGGAAGTGGTTGGAGAAATAAATGTGAATTAAAAATTCAAATTTTTAGGAGAGTTTATTGGATAAAAGAGGGTCTCCTAAAAGTCGGAGATTTGTCACATGTGGGTGATGTGACAAGTCAAAGGTTCTAGAAGTCCTTGGCACATGTAAAGTGACAAGTCAAGCCTTGTATAACTTTGCATGGGGATAGGGTAGACCTTGGAAAGATAAAAGTGAATTAAAAATTCACATGGGGAAGAGAGGAGTCTTGGGTGAATAAATGTGAATTAAAAATTCACATGGGAAAGAGAGTCAAGGCCAAGAAAGGCAAGTGGAAAGGTTGACCAAAAAAGGTATGCCAAATGTGGTTAATGATTTTGATTAAGGTTGTGCAAACACAAGATTATGATCATTAATGAGAGATTAGAGGCAAGTGGGAGATTATGGAGGATGTGACACTAATTTTGATTAAGTGGTGCACATCCTAATCACAGATTAATTAATTTAACCTGGATTAAAAGAAGATTATGGAGAATGTGACAAGGAGAGAGAAAAGAGAGATTAAAAATTGGTTTTAATCCAAAGAGGTCAAATGACTAAATTAAACAAATTATCTTATTTATTTAATTTAGAGAAGAAAAGGTGTAAGGTAAAGTATTTAATTTATTCAATTACATACTTTAGGAACCTTAGGCAAAAAATGAAATAATGATTAAATAAATTATTTAATCACTATTAATGACATAGATGGATAGAGTAGACGATTTTGATCATATGGAAGTGATCAAATTTATATGTCTACATTTTTCCCCTCTTCGAAGTACTGTTAGAATAACTGTGCTTCAAAGAAAAAAAAATGCAGATGACTCTATAGAAGAAGTAATCAAAAAATGATGCCCCAACATGGGGAGGAGGACTTGAGCTATCCAATTAGTGGGGGAATGGATGAACATGCCCCAATCCTACAAGGGAATGACTATGGCAGGGAAAATAGAGAAATGGGAAGGGTATGCCCCCTCGAGAGGATGATGGGGGAAAAGAGAGGGGTCCCAGGAAACCTCTTGATAGCAAGAAACAAAGGGTATGGTTGGAAAGAGTGTGAAAAGTTAGGCAAGTTTTCCTTTTGAACGAAGTCAATCCGACGCACAGTTTGCAAATGACGACATCGAGAAGGAAAAAAATGGGTAGTCGGAAGAAAAATTTATTGGAAAAAAAACGGGATTTTGAAAAAAAGAGATTCACTCGTAAGAGGGTGAATATGCCCTCCGACAGACGAGTCTACCTTGGCTTGGGGCAGGTTCATCCCGAGGTTGGGTGGGTCCACCCCGACGCGGGGCGCGTCTACCCTATGATGGGGCGAACAATCGTTGCCGCGACTAGCGACGTCGCTGCCCCGTGGCCAACGATGGTGATGTCGCCTTCGGCTGGGGGCAGCTCCACCCCATTGTGAGGGCAAGTTTTCCCCACTGTAGGGGCGAGTCCACCCCACGGTAGGAGCGAGTCCACCCCAGACTAGAAAAAAGGGGGGGAGAGTGATGAAGGAGGAAGGGATGGGGGAAATGATGAGATATGAGATGATGAAAGGGGATATGACAATGACGATGTAAAGTGATGGATAATAAATTATGATAAGTGATGGGAGGTAAAGGTGAGCACAAGTGGAATCAAGGACAAATATGATGTTGTCCCAGTCAAGCTATAAGCTAGGTTGGGCGGATGGTTGATGGAGTGTTGTTGATAAGGACATGATACATCCCAAAATAACACAAGGATAGGGAAGGATACATCCTGATGAGGATGAGGATGAGGGTTGTTAATGAGGGAAGGATACATCTCAAAAAAATATCGAAGGATAGGGAAGGATTCATCCCGATGAGAGTGTTGTTGATGAGGGAAGGATACATCCCAAAACAACACAGGGATAAGAAAGGATACATCTTGCCGATGATGATGAGGATAGTACTGTTGATGAGGGAATGATACATCCCAAAACAACATAAAAGGATAGGGAAAGATACATCCCGAGGATGACAATGATGATGAGGAGGATGATTGGATCAAGGCTTGTAGCAAGGCTGGGAACAAGAGTGGGATTAGATTATTTGAATGGATGAGGATGGGGGAGAAATTGAAGATGATGGAATGGAAAATGAAATGCAATCCTAATGCAATTTTCCATCCTTAAAGCATTGATTTTTTCTATAGCATAAGACACTAGACGTCAGGGTATGTAAACCAAGATGGATTAGTGTCCAATGCATAAAACAAACACAATAGACAAGAAAGCTATTCCAACACCCCAAAGTCATGAAGACATTGGTCGGACCAGGTATTGGGATAACCGAAAGCACAAAAAGATGTTCCAACATAACGCAAGACCACAGGGGTCTTGGTGGGTACTACATGGGACAACCAAGAAGATAAAAACATAAAAAAGAGATCAATATACACCCCTATGTTTACTAGTGAAAGCACACCGTGATATGATGGATCAAGGCAACCATGACAAGTGATGATAGGGAGCTCAAATGATAAAAAAAATTCAAAAGCATCAAAAGATCAGAATCAATTTCAAATGTCCTTTGCCATAGGATCAAGAGGATGGATGGGGTTGATGTGGTATGTTAGGAAGGATACATCTTGTTGAGACCAAAGATGGAGGATATATGGGTTGATCAACATGACGCAGGATACCAGAAACTGATTGGATCTCGTGATATGAATGAATTTGTTCTATAAGCACCAACTAGGATAAGGACATACTTGACTACACGATAAGACGATGAGACAATAGGATGATAAGGCATAAGACAACAAAACCCTAAAGACCTAGGGGCTCGAGGGTTGATCAAAGTTCAACCTTGCCTACGTGAAAGCACAAAGCCCTCATAGTTTGATAAAAGACCATGGATAAAAGTGGAAAGAGGACAAGGGTGACCAATGATGCATGGTGAAAGACATGAAAGATACCCTAGGGGCAGACCAAATGATTTAGCCTTGCCTACGTGAGAGCACAAGGGCGACATAGTTCAATACAAGGCCAAAGGAAGACGATGGAAGATGATAAAACAGACAAAAGATAGAACCCCGGGGGTGGATCAAATGATCGACCTTGCCTATGTGAAAGTGCAAGGGCAACGTAGTTCAAAACAAGGCCAAAGACAAACAATGAGATGGCCATGATGAGAGGACACATGAAGGATGGTGATATGATGAGCTAGGATAGGTCATGTGGATGGGATGGTGGATATGTGTAGGATGTGGGTTATGTAAAGCTCAGGGATGGGATAGTGATCTAGATTATTAGAAGATGAATTGGGAGGATGAGAGGATGTATAGATGAATGATGAAGAGTAATAGGATAGGAGGATGATGTAGGAAATATATAGGAGGGACAAATTAAGATGTGAAAGGCATTAGAGTGTATGGGGGTAGCCTATAGCGAGATACCAATGACAAGGGATGATGAGATAGGAGGAACATAGAGGGAAATGGATGGATGGATAAGAAGATGCGAGGATAGGTGGATAGATGATGGATAGATGAGTGATGAATATTGAGAGGATATTAGAAAGATGTAAGGCTAGGATAAGAGGATAGAGGAATGGGGTAGACAAGGATGAAAGGACGAAAAGGACTAGTGGATGAGAGTATAGGAAGATAAGGATTTGGTAGATGGAAGGGATGACTGGATGGATAAATGGATGGGGAGGTAAGGATGGGTAGGATGGGGAGATGGAGAGGATTACTTGGGGGAATGGATGGACGATGTCTCCAAGGACCCAATTGCAAATAAGGAGATGCCCCCACTCTAGATGTGTCATGCATGATGAGACAAGAGGGATAGAAAGATGGGTGGATAAGGGAGTGAGATGGGAAATGGAAGATAGATAGAGGTGGATAAGATGCATGGACAATGATAGTGTATGGATGAGGGGAATATATGCCAAGAGGTGTCCAAAGCATGTATATAGGTTTTCCCCTACATTTATCAAGATCACAAGGAAGATGGAGGTAGTGGGATAAATGGGATAGGATGCGAAAGATAGGCAGATGTAGGAGATGGAGGAAAGGAATGCGTAAGTGGATGTTGCCCCCAATTGTGGAAGGAGACTAGATGGGGTATTTATGCATGATGCTTGTTTTTCAAGTTTTTATCATGGTACTTATCCAAGGTGCTTGTTTGCCAAGTTTTCACCATTGGACGAATGATTTTTTCTTTACTATTTATTTTTGTATTTTTCTGATTTTTTGTCTTTTTTTATTTTTATTTTGATTTTTTGATTTTTTTCTCTTTTTTTGGACTAGGATGTGGATGAAGATGGATACAGATAGGGATATGGATATGAAGATTTGGAGGATAGTTGATATGGAGATGGATGAAGGACTCAAGCATCCAGTTCCATTTAAGGTAATAAGAGACCATGTGTAAAGTGACCAGTGGATGTTGGTACAACCTTAGTAGAAGAAATGGATTATGCAAGAGGATGAATTAAAGGGATTGGACGAGGGAGATAGGGGGGATAGTGGATGGGGTGTTGAAAAGTGTATGGATGGAATAATGGAGTGGATGTGTGATAGGGGAAGGTGTTCAGTTGCAACATTGGCACATGTGGTGGATGTGAAAAGATAGGTGGAGGAATGGATGGAGAGGGTGGCAATAATGGAGGAGTTGGGATAGTGATTTTTGGGATGTAGGGAACCAAAATAGATTTAGGAGATGGAGGAGGTGAATTATTTTGTGGGGGAATAACAACTTTGGATGTCGTTATGGACTTTTCAATTGAAGGTATGACACCTTTTTTCTTTGGTGGGACTTTGTGGCCTTTTGGATTGATTTGGATTTTGGACTTGATTTTTCTTTTCTTCAGCATGTCTTTTGAAGGGGACATGAGGAGCTTTAGATTCATGTGGATGTTTGGATTTATACATTTTTTCTTTTGCATCCAAAGTGCATTTAGTAGCAAGGGGATAGGTGCAAGGAGATGGATGATGTGGAGCGATGGAGGTAGGGTTATAGGGATTATGTGTAGATGGAGAATGTGTAGGTATGTGTCATTGTTGATCCTGATTATGAGTTATGAAGGTAGGATTTTTATGCTGTGTATGAGGGAGAGGGGGTGGATGAATGAAAGGATGAATAGGATAAGATGGAGGGGGTGATTTTTGGATATAAGGACCCAAAATGGACTGTGTATATGGAAGATGTGTGGGGTTTGATGGAGGGCTATAAGAACCCATAGTAGATGGAGGATGAGCAATGATGGACGGAGGGACATAAGGACCCAAAATGGATTGAGAGGATGAGGGGGGAAGATGGATGGTTGTTTTTAGGTAATATGATGGAGGAGGAGGGATGGCGGCAAATGACTTGGTAGAACGATGGAAAGTACCTTTTGTGCCTTTAGAAGAGGATTGTTTAGGATGTACTGAGGTTGTACCAACATCTTTAGAGTGTGGGTTTTGGGAGATATATCTAAGACCATGTGTGCCTAGATGTTCTTTGACTTGGATGGGCTCTAAAGTACCTTTCTCATGAAGGCCTAAACCTTTTCCTTGATAGTTCATGTTTTGTAGCATGTGATTTATGGTAGGATGCTTATTCTCTTGGAAGCATGATGTGACCACATTAGTAGGTGGAAGAGGTAGGGTGGTGCATACGTGTTGTTTTGATTCTGTAAGAAGGTCACCATGAATAAGTGTAATGTGACCAAGGTGATACAAAAGTGGCGTTGGGATGGGTGATGAAGGATCATGCGATGGAGATGAGGGGATAGCCGCATCAAGAGGAATGAGTGATAAGGGATCAGGAGAGGAATTGGGGAGTATGATGGGATCTGGATGTATGGTAGTGGATGATAAGGGCTCATGAGATGGAGTGATTGGATCTTGAATGCAAAGGGGATCAAGGGATGGAGTGGATGAGCTAGTGTGATCTTGAGATGGGGTGGATGGGAGGATAGGATCATGACTTGGTTGAGGATAGGAATCATGAGATGGGATGGATGGGGGATTATGATCTTGGGATGTAGTGGATGGGATGGTAGGATCTTGATTTGGAGGAGGGGATATCCTTGTATGCTTTGGATCAAGCTCTTGGCATGACTCATCTTGTGGGGGATGTATGATGATGGAAGAGTGTTGGAGGGACTCCTCAATTGGGGGAGATAGGAGGATGGAGGATTCATGAAGGTCATTGGATTGAAGTTTTGTGAATATTAGGACTAGGAGGAGGGGATTGGATGTCTTCAATGGATTGGGTGGATCTAATAGTAGAAGATGGAGATTTAATGGATTCGATGGGTTTGACCAGCTCAACCGTTTGGACGATGTCAGGAATGGTGATGGGAAGGATAGGTGTAGGATGGAGGAGGGCCCCATTAGTAGTGATAGTACATGATAGAGTGGAAGGGCATGGTGTTTCTTCTATTATGAGTCCTTGGGCGACATTTGGAAGGGATGTAGGATTAGGTAGAGTGATGGTAATGGATGGAGGATCAGGGATGGATGGAAGATTAGGATTTGGGGAATTAGGATTAGGATTAGGGATTAGGATTAGGATTCGGATTAGATGTGGGGATGGGATTGGAAGGAGGACTAGGAGGAGATGGAGGATTAGGATGAGGAATTGGTGGGTTAGGGTTAGATGAGGGGATGGAAATGGATGGAGGACTAGGAGGAGATGGGGGATTAGAGTTAGGGATTGGAGAATTAGATGAGTGGATGGGTGGATGAGGATTAGATGTAAAACTAGGAGGAGATGGATGATTATGATTAGATGAGTGGATGGGATTGGATGGAGGACTAGGAGGAGATGGAGGATTAGGATTAGGAATTGGTGGATTAGGGTTAGATGAGGGGATGGAAATGGATGTAGGACTAGGAGGAGATGGGGGATTAGGGTTAGGGATTGGAGAATTTGATGAGTGGATGGGTGGATGAGGATTAGATATAGAACTAGGAGATGGAAGATTATGATCAGATGAGTGGATGGGACTAGATGGAGGACTAGGAGTGGTTGGAGGTGGGTTATGTTTAGATGGAGGATTAAGATATAATGCGGTGAAAGGGGGAGTGATGTAGGATGATGTGGATGTGGGATTAGATTGGGAAGATTGGGATGGTGAGTAATAGTAGAAAGATGTGGATGAAGGACTAGAATGGGGAGATTGGGATGGTGAACCACCATAGGAAGAAATGTATGGTGAGTTGGCATACAAGGATAGGGATGATGGATTAGGATAAGCAGATTGATATGGTGGATTAGGATAGGAGGAATATTGGGATGGGGGATTGTGATAGGAAGGTGTGGGTGTAGGATTAGGATGGGAAGATTGAGATGTGGGATTAAGGTAGAGGTATTGGGATTGTTGATGATGATAAAGAGAGGAAGATATGGAGGTTGGGTGGGATAGAGGTTGAAAGGGAGGACATGATGAATATGTCGATGCTGAGGATGTTGGATATACCTTATCAAGGGTAGCATAAGGACCATTATTAGATGCATATGAAGGTATGGTGGGATAGTTCAAAGAAGTAGTGGGATTTTGGGAGGCGATTGGAGAGAGCTTGCTAGCAATGATAGCATTAAGCGAATCTATATAACAATCTTCATAATCAACAAGATTTTTGTTATCATCATCAACATAATTAGGATTACCCTTGACTACTATTATTGGTCATGTGAGAGGGGAATAGAGATTCATGATGGATACAAATTAGCAAGAAAGAATAGATGATGGATAGCGAACTAGGGTGGATCGAAAGCTCATATGGGGATTGGATGAAAGCTCAAATTGGGATTGAATAAAAGCTCAGATTATGATGATGGGATTAACACTCAGATTAGAACTGGATTGAAGCTTAGATTGGGATTGGATCAGAGGATATGATAGGATAAGTTTGTTTTGGATTAGATGATGAATTAGGATTGGTTGATGGAAAGGGTCCTAAACCCAATTCGAAAATCACCCTAGGTGACTTAATACGTTGGTTGATCAGATTAAATTGGCTAAATCAATGATCATGACACCGAATCCGCCTTGAGATAGAATGGGATTGATTTGGGCCAATTATGTTGACTTACAACACAAATCCACCTCAAGATAGAAGCAGATTGATTAGGTTGAAAACAATGATTGATATGTAGGATAACGATCAAACTTAATGCCTTGGTCAATTCGGGAGATAACTCCTAAAACAAGGTTTAAGGGATTTTGTGTTGAGAGATGATGATGAATGTAAATGGAAGATGTCTTGTTGGAAATGTTTAGGTCACATGGTAAGATGGTAGAATGGGTTTCCCAAACTGTGAAATGATCAATGTGAATGTGATAAATGGACATTTAGAAAGGTTAAATGGAGGATTAGAATGGTCAAATGGATGTTTGGATTGGTTAAATGAGTGTTTAGAATGATCAAATGGTCAAATGGAGACTTAGAGTGGTTAAATGGAGGTTTGGAATGGTCAAGTGGATGAAACTATCCATTCAGGAGGGCGTATTCACACTTTTGCAATCCAATAGTGGATCAAGAGGGCGTATCCGCACTTCTGCAGTGAAAAATGCTGAAACAGGGGGGCGTATCCGCACTTTTGTAGTGGAAAATGCTGAAACAGGGGGTGTATCTGCACTTCTGCATTGGAAAATGTCAGAACAGGGGGCAAGTTCACCCCTCTGCAGGAAAAAAATGACTTGGTTAGGATGATGAGATTATGGCAAGGACTTGAAATGACTCAATGAGGCTGACTTATCAAAATTTACTAGTTTTTCACAGAAAGTCACTTTGAACAAGCATAATCCTATGATTAGTGTTAAGTGGTATGGCTAACAAAGGTCTTACTCTAGGATGAACAAGGTTTCTAGGGAGTCCTTGATATACGCTTGATATGTGAGGCACAATCATGAACACCAGTCCATCACAAGCATGAGTCGAGAACCCCAATGAGATACTGAAAGGCTCGAACCAACTCTTCACGTCTATCTAGGTATCACCTTAGCTTGAAGTTCCACCAATTATGATGCAACTAGATTGGGGTACAACTTTGGCTCTCCCCCCTTTGTGTACCCCACTAGTACGCATGGTTGGGATCGCCCCTTGGGGTGATGAATCCTCATTAGGTCCCTCTAAGAAGAAGACACTAATCGTTTCCAACTACCCCCCCCGATCCGCACAAAGTGAAAGGGAAAAATGAAAACAAACTAATGCACCCTTAGGGTAACATAAAGAAAAACATACACAACAAACAACAAGTATTACTTCCCACTAATTATACTAAGTGAATAGATAAAACATTAAGGAAAATTTTAAAATTTGAATAAAATAAAGGCTCTGCAAACAAATGTTAGCTATTTTATCTTTTTTCCCCTTGTGACTTTCAGCAAAAATATTGCAAAGTATCAGCAAGAAATCTAACTTCACCCACAAACAAATAGGGTTAGAGGGTTAGAACTTCAAACAACAAAATATAGAGGCAAAAATGAAGCCAAAATGCAACTTTTTTACCTTCCCGATCGTGCTGTTTAGGGAAAATCCGCCCCTCTACAGTGAAAAATGTTGGAATAGGAAGACGTATCTGCACTTCTGTAGAAAACTGTCAAAAACGTCAGACAGGAGGGTGTATCCGCACTTTTGTAGAAAATTGTTAGAAAACATTGGAACAAGAGGGCGTATCCTCCCCTTTATAGAAAACAGTTAGAAAACGTTGGAACATGAGGGCAAATCCGCCCCTTTGCAGAAAATAGTTAGAAAATGTCAGAACAGGAGGGAAAATCCACCCCTCTGTAGAAAATAGTTAGAAAACATCGAAACAGGAGGGCGTATCTACACTTCTGCAGAAAACTATTAGAAAAAAAAAACATCGGAAGAAGAGGACGTTTTCACACTTCTACAACAAACTGTTAGAAAAAATGTCAGAACAAGAGGGTGTATCTAAACTTCTACAGTGAATACTGTCAAAAAATGTCAAAACAGGAAGGCGTATCCGCCCCTCTACAGTGCCCGGGAGGGCAAGTCTGCCCCTCTGCAGTGCCTGGGAGGGCAAGTCCGCCCCTCTCGACCTGAACCTGCAAACAACTTAAAAAATAACAAAATGTAAAGCAAAGAGACTCATTTGTGGGTCCCACTGGGCTTGCCAAAAATGTGATATCCTAAAATGCTATGTTCTAATGTGAGATGCTAAATAATCAATGATGCAATAACAAGAACTAACACAAAAGAGGACACCTCAATGATTAGCCTAAGAAATGGTAAACATGAAAGCAAGATGAAATAAATTGATTTATTATACCTTCATGTTGCTCCTTCCTTGGTTGGCCCTTTGATCCTTGAAGATTTGTGTGCTCTTTAGATGGAAAGCTAAATTGAACATGCAAAATGATATGCAAGATGGGTGGAGATATGATAATGGCGTGATGCTAAAAGCTATGGAGGATGAGAGCTCAAATGACAATTTTGAAAGAGTTTGGTAGCAAAAGACTTGATTCTCAAAATGAGAGAAATGGGGGGGTATTTATAGGATAATTTAAATTTTATAGAGAATTCAATGGTTGAGATTGACCCAACAAATCCAAAATTAAGGGCTATGGTGAGTTGAGGATTCACAAGCCCTCACATCTTGACATGTAGAATGTGAGATGGCCTAGGGTGGGGTGATGTGAAAATGAGGTGGAAGAGAAGTACATGAGGTGGGTGAAGGATAACTACCTTGTAGGTACCTTGGGGGATGAGAGGATTTCTTCAAAAAATAACTTTTTGTCCCCAAATAAGCATGAAAGAGACATTTGAGAAATTTTAGAATTCCTCAAAAATCTCCATGGGAAAAGGGGAAGTGGTTGGAGAAATAAATGTGAATTAAAAATTCAAATTTTTAGGAGAGTTTATTGGATAAAAGAGGGTTTCCTAAAAGCCAGAGATTTGTCACATGTGGGTGATGTGACAAGTCAAAGGTTCTAGAAGTCCTTGGCACATGTAAAGTGACAAGTCAAGCTTTCTATAACTTTGCATGGGGATAGGGTAGACCTTGGAAAGATAAAAGTGAATTAAAAATTCACATGGGGAAGAGAGGAGTCTTGGGTGAATAAATGTGAATTAAAAATTCACATGGGAAAGAGAGTTAAGGCCAAGAAAGACAAATGGAAAGGTTGACCAAAAAAGGTATGCCAAATGTGGTTAATGATTTTGATTAAGGTTGTGCAAACACAAGATTATGATAATTAATGAGAGATTAGAGGAAAGTGGGAGATTATGGAGGATGTGACACTAATTTTGATTAAGTGGTGCACATCCTAATCACAAATTAAATAATTTAATCTGGATTAAAAGAGGATTATGGAGAATGTGACAAGGAGAGAGAAAAAGGGATAAAAATTGGTTTTAATCCAAATAGGTCAAATGACTAAATTAAACAAATTATCTTATTTATTTAATTTAGAGAAGAAAAGGTGTAAGGTAAAGTATTTAATTTATTCAATTACATACTTTAGGAACCTTAGGCAGAAAATGAAATAATGATTAAATAAATTATTTAATCACTATTAATGACATAGATGGATAGAGTAGACGATTTTGATCATATGGAAGTGATCAAATTTATATGTCTACAGCTACCAACCAGGGGATACCTAGCTTCACTCTAAAGATTTCAGACTCTAGGATGATGTCAAACTTAAGGTTCACAGATTTAGGTCCAATGAGGACAGATAGGGCAATACTCCTTATAGGAGGTATGAAAAGTTTGTTGTGTGTGCGGACGATAATTTAAAGTACATCATATCCATCCTTATGAAGGAAGTTGATTAGCATGATCTCCTCAGTTATAATATTCACTTGAGATGTTGGATCAATGAGAACACCTACTACGGTATTCCCATTTATCCTCGTAGGGATGTAAAGAGGAGATGGTTCCCTATTGAATCCCAGTGGTAGATCTTATGAAGTGAAGGTTATACTAGTACCACTACTCACAGTTTTCATAGAGGGAATAGTTTGATAAGAAAGAGGCCATCACACACACTTAACAATACTTCCACAGAGCCTCTTGAGATCTATAGGATAAGATAGTGACCCAATTCTGGTTTTGTCACGCAATACCTTTGGAACCTTCCAACTACGCCTACTAGGGGTTGCAGGTTGGGTTGCAAGGTGAAAGCCTCATAATACTTACCCCTACAACACTCCTAGGATATAAGGAAAGGGAATTTCAGTATCGCAAAATGGAACCAAAATGGTTCACGTCGGGTTCACCAAAAATGTAAGAGAGGGGCACCGACCACTGCAAGGCCCTAGGTCATGAAAGGTCAAGAGCAGTATGGTTTCCCTAACTTACCTAAATTTAAAGGAGTGTTAGGATGGACGAGATGAGAATGATGAGGATTATAAGGTCCTTTGATCGCTTTGCAAACCTGAGAGTTTAAAAGGAGACTAGATGAGTCAGTTTTCAGGGTCAACTCTATGTCTCAGGTAGCTCTCTATCAAAGAACAATAGCGCGATTCTGGGATGACAACGCAACGCGTTGGTGTCTATATGACCAAAAAACATAGAGACAAGGTCTAACATCTAAAAGATTGACTAACAACCTAGTTTAAGAGTTTCTAAAGGTGCAAGATAAGACAATAAAGTATGAAACGTAAAGACGAACATGATAAAGGAAGTATATTATCACAAGGGTGACAAAGATGATCTCACACAATAATCCTTTCACCAGCTTGCTCCAAGATCTCTCCACCTACACACATAAAAGAGGGAAAATATTGGGGGGCTGTATAGGGGTCTACCTTAGTCAGACCCCCGTTTTGGTGTTTCTACCTCCATGGACAACCAAGTTTGTAATGATGTATAAATAAAGCAATAAAGAAAGAATATAAGCAAAGTACACCAAAAACACTACAAAATAGTATGTTCTTACTTCAACCAAACAATAGAGAAGATGAGAGGATCTTACCACCTCTGTCCAAAGCGCTCAAGGCTAGTGGAGGAGAAATATGAGAGGAACTATAGCCTCTACTGTAATGGATTCATTCTGTGCTTGCTCTATCGAAGTGATGGAGTGATATATTGCTGCTATGAAGTGTGAAATGTTGCTCCAAATCTTGTAGATGAATGCTCAAAAAGTGTGAAGATATTGTGTAGGCTTCAACTAAAGATGAAATGGATGAATGAATGAAGAATATGAAGAAGGAATGGAAGAAAATTTCCATATCTGGGTTGGCCAGGCAAAGAAAGGCGTTACACTTCGACTTCCGATAGGAAGTGTAATGTTTCTATAGACTCCAGCCACAAGAATATGCCAGGGATGTAAGCACACTGTGTGGACGTCTGCGTGCTGCGAGGGCATCCCCGACAGAAACGCCTTCACTAACACACAAAATAGGTGCCAAGTTTGATGTGAACAATGGGCTTATGTGGAATTAAGCCTCTGAGTTTGGTTTTATAAAGTGCAAAGGGGTAAAAGGGGAATTTGCATTAGGGGTGCAAATTCAATCCTATACAGTAGCCAACCACGCAATCAAGAGGGGTTCAAATGTACAAATGCTAGTAAAATAGGATGATAATAACCAAGAGGGTGGCAAAGCCCCCAAGATCAAGATCCTATGGAAAACCAACATAGACACAAAGGAACACACATGTAGATGATATATGAAGCCATAACCAAATTGCAAACATACACCATCAAAGATAGGAAAAGGAAAAAAAGAAAAAGAAAATGCAACAGGTCAAGCTTCGACTGGTCGTCCAACACATTGTGGATCGGGTCTCGGCTGTTTATCCAAAGAGGTTTACAAGTGAAACACACTCTCCACTATGCTAACAAAATTCATGCTCACAAGGGCTAGTGAAGCTAGTTGCCCACTAGGTGAGCCCCAAAAAATCCATATCAAAGTCATACCCCTATGACTATGATAAGGACAAAAATAAAATGCATGCTCACAAGGGCTAGTTAAGCTAGTTGTTCATTAGGTGAGCCCTAGGAAATCCATACCAAAGTCATACCCCCATGACTATGAGAAGGAAAAAAGAAAAATGCATGCTCACAAGGGCTAGTGAAGCTAGTTGTTCACTATGTGAGCCCCAAGAGGTCCATATCAAAGTCATACCCCCATGACTATGATAAGGAAAAAAAGAAAATTCATGCTCACAAGGGCTAGTGAAGCTAGTTGTCCACTAGGTGATCCCCAAGACGTCCATATCAAAGTCATACCTCCATGACTTTACTAAGGTACAAATATACAACACAATAAGAAAGAGGGATGTTCAAAGGGATTTTTCTTAGTTCATGCGAGGTATTAGTCTTAGGGGACATTGTTCCTAATGTCTCCAAGAGAGGACCAATCAAAGGATAAAAGATTCACAACTTAGGGAATGCAGTGTGTCTTATCACCACTAAGAGGAATGCAATATGCTAAGATAGATCAAGCTCTTGAAAGACATTACTTCCAATGTCACCACAAAGAGAAAAACACATCGCATGAAGTAAGAAAATCACATCAAGGAACATGAAAAAAATGAAAATGAAATCATGCCAAAATAATGCCAATGTATGCTCCTACTTTAAAGAAATTAGTACACCATGGTGTGAGGAATTACTTTAAATTAGACAAATATGAAAAAGGAAAAGAGGGTTTCCCCCCAAAAACACATAAAGGATCTATGGATTCGGGGTCAATATCTATCTTTGCTGCAATGATATTAGAAAGCTCAGAAATGTCATCATTCCCCAAATACACATAGATCTGGAAGAATGACACAAAGAGAGAAAAAAATAAATGAAAATCCTTTTGGGTCGACATGGAAGAGACATAGGGTGTCTCGATGTCTTGCGTCATCCCCAAAAGGAAACCACAAGACAAAAATGCAAATGAAAGGTGAAAACCAATGAAAAGGAAAGAGCTTACGACATACAAAAGAATGAAGTTACAAATAGAGGAATGCATAAAGAGAGAGAGAAAAAAACGTCATGGGAGATCACAATACAAACATGCAATCACACAAAAAGAAATAAAAAAGGAAAACAAAAATACTAGTGGAGCACATGTGAGTCAACCATCCAACAAGTCATGCACATCCCAGTCTTGTTCAGTATATGTGAAATGCAGATCACTAGCGAGAGGGACAACATCAAGTGTTGTACTAGGAGAATCACCAAGTTCAACATGTGGTGCATCACTTAATTTAGGAAGATCACCATAGTTGTTATCGTTTAAGCTCATGGAAGAGACAAATAACAAACTCAACTCTTTATGCACTTGCTCATCAATTTTAGTTGTTTCTTCATCGTCATCCAAGTTAACCACAACAAGAGGATGAATAATAATATCCATATAAGGTGTTGGTCCTTGTTGTGTTGAAGACATAGGATCTATTTGTTCTGGTAATGGAGGAGCTTCATCATTTATTACCTTTTTCAAATTTGGATTTTTATTTTCAATGTTATTCCTTCCTTCATCTTGTGAGCAATAGCACAACGTCTATGCCTACGCTCTCTAGCATTTCGGTTCCTTTTATTACGGTTTTCAAGTTGTGTTTGGCTAGGAGCGGGTTTGTCAACCATAGGTCACTTTTCTTCTTGTTAGGGAAGAATAGAAGAAACCATGGAAGGTTGTTCAATCACTTTCTCTTTGGTTTTATAGATTTTCTTAGGAGGTAGATTAAGACTTGTTTTGTTTTCTCTTGGTATTTTGTAGGAAATAGGTAAAGGATTTTTGATGGATGGATCTTGGTTTGTTGGAAGGGATTTAGGTTCAATATTTTTTTCTTCAAGTGGTGAAGGTTCAAGCATGGGTGGAGGAAAATTCTCAAGGGATAATTTGGCTATGCATTTTTCTTTGAAATTTTGGTAGGAGAGGAAATGGAAGTTATCATGGGGTCTTATAGGCTCCATGGGCTCGGGCCAAAAATAGTCTAAGAAAAAGTTTCCACAGGAAGACAAAGGGCTAAAGGCACTATGGTTCACAGTGAATATTTCATTTCCAACTAGAAACTTTAAGCACTTATGGACAATGGATGGGACCAAATTCATGGAGTGAAGCCATTTGTAGCCTTGTTTCACAAGAAATTGATCCAAATTAGAGATGATAGAGAATGATATATTTAATTTCTTCGGTCCTACTTTTAAAGGGAGTGTGATCAAGCCCATCATAGCATGAGAAAAACCATCACACATTTTAATCCATGCTTTGGGTTTATTATATCTATCTTGAGTGAGTTCATGCACATATAATAGTTATTTTGTAATCGAGTTCTCTCCACATATGAGATCAATTAAAATCCCATGGGTGGGTTTGTTATTGATTCTACAACTATGTAAAGAGGACCATCAAGTGCATTTGTGATTGTTTCTTCCGAAGAGAAAATAATGTTAATAGGCATGTTGGTTTTCTATTTATGAGGCTCGATGTCAATCAATCCTATCATTGTACTAATAGAACTTTGGTCATTAGTATCCATAGGATTTTGTTCATCATCATCCATAGGATTTTGTTCGTTATTGCTCATGTTATCATCACTCGTGTCAACATTCATTACATCGGGCTTAGTTTGACTAGCCTTGACAAATGAAATATTGTGGTTAGGCATGGGATTGGTAAAGATTAAAAAGTTTTGGTTAGGAGGAGCTACAGATTTATTTCCTTTGTTATTTACACCTCCAATTTGAATATGATTATAATCAATAAGGCCTTGCACAAGATGTTTAAGATGCTTGCAAAGCTCAGTATCATGTCCTTTTTGTTGGTGATAAGCACAATAGGCATTGTGTCTAAAGCTCTAAGGTAAGGGCTTGCTAGGGTCAAGAGGTTGAATGGGAGGTAAGGTAAGAATGTTTTTGTTTATTAGTTGAGTCATGATATTTTGAAGTGTGTCAGGTAAGGGAGTAAATTACCTTTGTGGATTCCTAAAGATATAAGGATTACTCTTCTTTATAGCAGCTACTTGGGTATCAACTTGTTCGGTAGGTTGAGAGGTGGAGTTTAGTTGAAGGAAACTTTTGTTTTGTCTTTGGAAAGGCTGGTAGGTGTTTTGGTTTGACGGTTCAAACTTTTCAAGATGGGTAGAGGTGGTTTTTGGTTCACAACTACCTATAAAATTTTGATAATCTCGAAGGGCAGTGCATAAGTGCATGAAGGAATGAAATTTCATCATGGTAAGTGTTGTGCCTATTGCACACATGCCCCATTCAGAATGGGGACCCTCTCTTCCCTCTTTTGCTTGCCAAGTCCATCTCAAAACTTGCGGAGGAAAATCAAACCATCTGAACTTACCTCAGACTTCGGCGTTTGGATTTCCATCCTGGGATTTCCGTGTCTGTTTCGCCATTCCAAACAGCGAACTCCGACTATCTTTCTGAACCCCGGACCTCGGCTCTTCAATTTTCGTCTTTGAACTTGTTAATGAAATCAAGCATCCAAAGTATTGTTGGACCCCGACCTCCGAAATTCCATCCTCGGGATTCTGTGTGGTTTTTCGCGGTTCCGAACGACCATCTCGAGATGTCTTTCCGACTCCTAGACCCCGATCCCCCTTCCACCGAGCGTAAAATCTAAACAAAATCAAATGGACAAACTCCTTTCAGACTTTGGACATTGGAATTCCATCTCCGAGATTTTGTTCCACTGTCGCCGTTTGAAATGACCAAATATGACCGTCTTTCCGATCTCCAGGCCCCGACTCTTGGATCGTCGTCGGGCTTTCCCAACTCCTGAATTTGTCTTTGAGGAATTTCCTCCAGACTTCCATCCATGGATTGCTTCCTCCATTTCACTATTTTACCTGGTTCTCCCATGGCTGCTTCTCGGCAACGAAAATCCGAACTCTGAAACTTGACGCCCAGAGTTCCGTCTTCCTTGCGCCGTTTCAAATGACCTCCCTGCAACTGAAGCCCATACGCTTAAATAAGGGCTCAAATGACCTCCAAATCCAAAACAAACTTCCATCCACTTCCTAAAATTTGGTCCTCTTTCACGTCAGCCCTTCATTGATCAAATCCAAGACTGAGAAAATCATTGGGAGTGTCTTGCCTCATTTTCCCTTTCGAACGAAATTCTGCCAAGGGAATTCCGACCCTAGGAACTCGAATTGCTTGTTTTGCTTCCTTGTGATGTTTTCGCAGTTGTTAGTCATTTATTAAATGTGAATGACAATTGCAGAACTAACCTTGATGTGCAAGGAGATGTATGAGGCCATTTCTCCATGTTTAAAGTTACTGATTCATGTCTCTTTGTGCAGGATTTATGGAATCTGGTGCAAAAACCTCTAGTACCGCCAAGGAAAAGGGAATTGCCAAAGCACCTTGAGGCAAGGAGGCCAAGGATTAGATGAAGTTCAAGTTCCAAGGGGTGCCATTGCACTCTAAAATCACTACTCTTTTGAGAGACATCACAAATACCAATATCAGGCATGTCGATATTGATGAATTTACACGGAGGGTCAGGGTGGATCCAAAAATAGAAAACACAGGATTAATTAGAAGCAGTGGGCTCACTAAGGTTATAGGCTTCCCACCAGCTTTGGTGGCCCCCGAGTTGGTGTTGGCATGCTAGGAAGTGTATCAACCCCAGACCTGAACCATAGTGGATAGAGATGGAAACATCCTTGCAGACATGTCCCCTCTTGGGATACTTACAACCTTCCACATACCCGCCTTTGAAAGTATGGAGACCCCAAATATGGAGGAATGCAAGGTGTTATGGGATCAGGATCATATAAGATGTAAGAAATTGATTAATCAATACTGGTCGAAAGATAAGTGGGCCAATGTCGACAAAGTCCCATAGGAGCTCTTCTGCAGTGATTTCTTTGAGGATTACCATGACCTCATCACCTTGCTAAGCAAAGTAATGGACCTTCCTGCTGTGTTCTTCTTCTAGGAATGGATGTTTTACTTTGTGGAGCAAATTCTCCATGGTGACACTGCTTTTGATTGGGGAGAAATAATCAACAATTGCTTTCACAAGAAATTTATCAGTGTGAAGAAGACCTCTCAGATCTATATGACATCCTAATTGGTTTATTTGCTTGTCGACCGACGACATTATCATGGACTCAACACGATGCCCAATGCGGCACTAGGGAGAGAGCTCAAGCCTTATGACAGATACCCTCAACTACAATACAAAAAATTCAAGAGGGATTACTGCAGGGTGAATGACACCTTCATTGCCTACATCATCTGATTGCTTGGAGGGAATTTTCACAGAAGAGTATCTCATAGTGCCAGGGCCCTCCTCAGGCAGTATGCCTTCTTATACATACAATTCCCCAAGTTCACATACATTTGTGCCCAAGGATTCACAGAAAGGCTGAACAAGCTACCTCAGTACCCCAATGACCAAATCATACTGTTAGAGCTGACCTGGCAGCTGTGCCACATTCATAATATTCTAAGCAACAAACATCTGGTAGGGACACCTTACAATATCAGCCTCGACTAGGGGATGTATAAGATCCATACCTCCCAATGTGCAAGGAATTCAGAAAAGGAGTTGGCCAAGTACCACTTCCGATAGTATATAGCTCGGCCACAAATGGACCCTTATGGTCATATCAAAAAAGCATTGGGACCCAAGTATGCCCACCTTCACAATGTTGAGGATTTTTGGGCCAATTGCAAAGATGATCTTGAAGTGCGATTGTGACATTGCATGCACATGACTGCCCTCTACGTGCGAAGGGTGAACTTGTGCCTGGTTCCAGACCAACTTGAAGAAGACAAAAGCATGGTGATTGACCCAGGATATAGTGTTGTTGTCAACCTACCGCATGTCATATCAGTGGATTCATCCTCTGCCACAACCTCACCAGTCCCTTCATCCTCTATGTCTCCTTCCCTTCCATCCGCCTCTACTACTACAATGCCTATCCTCAATCTCCTGGAGTCCTTCATAAAATACATGTAGAACGTGCCCTCCGAGCTTTCGGGGATGCTTACAAATCCAACAGTACAGGTCGTAATAGCCCAGGCTATGGCCAATGCTCCAGCTCTCAATCCCCCAACCGAACCACCAAGAATGGAGGTGACAATGCAGATATCCAACGAGCTTGATTGACAACAACTAGAGGCTACAAAGGGGCCCGAGGATGAAGAATTTGAATATCATCAGCATCTGATGTTTGAGCGCTGAGAGATCGATGAAGTGGCATATGAATCCTCCAATGAAAGCAGCGAGGAGATGGACACTAAATTAATCTGAGAAACACATGATCTAGAGCTCAACGCTGAATGAAGCAAGCAACTTAAGGAAATTGAGGATAAAGAAGTTGAAGATCGGCTTGCGATTGAAGAAGAAGTTACTGCTCCAGAGACTAAACCAGTGGCTCTCCAGCTGAAAGACAGGGTCGAACTCCTGAGCATGGAGAGGCATCCCCCCATGTGAATGAGCAAGAGGATAGGCTCGGGGAAGATGAACTTGATCAACATGAAGAGGAGAAAGATGCTGAAAGGGAAGATCCCTCCTATGAGCGACCACCCAAGTCCCCTGCTAAACGTATAACCCTCAAATAGGACTCCGACGAGGAGAAGGAGGATGCATGATTTGATAAGGAGGCCCTTGTCATTAGAACCATCGAAATTGGGATGAAGGCTAGCAAGGACCAAGGTTAATCACCCAGGGGAGAACCCCAAATACCTAATTGGCTAGGGAAGCAACTTAGACAAAAGACTCCTACCCTGAAAGATCCTAAGGCAAGGTTAGAAGCCATACTGGCCAAAGCACAAATAAGCACCAAGAAATAAAAAAGGCCAAAGATCAGATCAAAAGTAACCACATACAACTTTAGATCCAAGGAAGTACAAATAGCAACATCGATAGTTGGAGAACAAGGAGTGACTTATAAAATCTCCACTATCGACTTGGGGGTGGCCACAAGAGAGAAAAAGGTCAACCACCTCTAGGAATCGGTCACCACAGTGGTGCACCTTATCGAACAGGATAAGGTTTCAAAGAAAGAACTTAAAGCACAGGTGGCCGATCTGATGACCTATATCCAATAGTGGTCATCCCCGGATGAGCAGCCCACCATGTCATCGGCCCCGCCCCAGTTGTTGTCTCAAGAGTAGATCAATAAATTGGAAAAGAGAAGGAACTTGGATAAGACTACGAAAAATTGGTTCTAGCAAGTCTTAGACATGGGAAACATGAGAATCAACTTGGCGGTCCGAATCGCAAATAAGTTCTTGGAAGTGCAGAGAACTCTTGAGGGTACGATGCAAGTCTATGAGGAGTTCCTAAGGAAGTACATAGTAGCCTACCCAAAAATTGAGGCCATACTCACGTTGCCAAGTGAGGTTTGGGAGAAGGACCTTGCCCTCAAAGATGATGACCACTAGTTAGTGGATGTATGGAAACGAGATTTTGATCATCGGAGGGGAAAGTTGGAGCAGATTCTGGAACGAGTAATTCCGGATATCTAATGGGCTAGGGAGGCCAGAGAGGATTGCGCTCGGTACCTCAAGCTAATGATGGGGTACGAGCTGCCTGCTATTGGAATTAATTCAAAGAGCATAAATCCACACTTCTTAAAGAACATGAAAGATGGGATGTCGGCTGAAGTCACCACAAATTTTATGAGTTTTTCTGCTCGAGCCTTTGCCCAGTCTGAGCTTTTCGGAAGCAATGCTACAAAATATGATGACGATTGGAAGAAGCTCGTTAACAACTCCCAAGAATGGAGCTATGAGGTGCTACAATAAGATATTATGGAGTTGGACAAGCTTCATCCAATGATCTTGAGCTTCGTGGAGTATGCAGCTTTGAAGAAGTGCGAGGGAAACCCTATCATCGATGAAGAGTTCCTAAGAGAGTAGCTACAACAAAGGGCAAACAAAAAAAGATGAAATTGCTACAAGTGTTGTTACTAGATGACGAAATAGGGAGAAGACAAAATATGTTTTTAAAATGTAAAATATTTGGGGGTAGGTGAAACCCTATTGTAAAGTGAATCTCGGCCACACAATAGAATTGAATCTTGGCCACTCATTTTTATTTTTGAAAACTATAAATAGGGCTCTCCTCCTCTCATTTTAGGAGGGTTGAGTTGTTGTAAAGGCATGTTGCAGAAATTTTAATAGAAATACATTGACTTGGTGCATTTCTGGATTTCTTTCCATGTTGCATTATTCTTCTCCCATTAGTTAGAACTTTACTTCCAGTTATTTTGTTGTTCTAGTTTCCTTTAGTTAGCTTTAGTGGACTTAGTATGTTGTCTTTGGTTATGAATCTTTTTGCTATGTGTATGTTTTCCTTGTCCATACTTTTGGTCATTTGCTGCTGGTAAGTGACTGTGCAAAATTAGCCTGAACTATAATTTCATAGCTCCTCTTTAAACTTTGTCTTTGTTCACATTTATATGGCGAATGAATGATGAATATCTGCAGTCCTTAGAAGATAGCATATATTTCATAACATTGTGAGAATTCAGATTAAGTGAAATCCTATTTATCAAAACTGTCCACAGCAGGAACCTCCATGATCACTGTTCATCGGTAGTTGCAAATCCAAGAACCTTCCTTCTCCCCTGCCTCTTTTCCTTTTTTTAAGAAACAACTTGTGCTAAGGTTCATTGCACATTGTAAAGCCAAATTTGACAAAATAATGGAGTCTAAGACCATTGTCTGAGCCTGCAGTGAAGTGCAATAATTTCCTATTTGAAGAACTCCATTCATTGACCTGATTCTCCTACAACTTTAACTCATGTAAGACCACCTTGTGATTCCAAAAAATCACATCAAACAACTGATATATTCCAAGCATCATCATGACCTGAAATTTGAGAGACCTTGGGATAGTGTTATGCAATTTGATTGTGGAAGATTGTCTTTCAAGAGAGGTAGTGCACTGATGTATTACCTGTGTTGTGAAGTGCATAAAAACACCATCAACAGAACTAGCGCTAGAAGGAAGGCCATAAGAGATAATGCTGGATTGAATTGGGTCATTTTTCCTTGAAAGATTTCATCGAGTTTTGAGATCTACCCCGAACAAGGGAGAATTTTAGGAATTACAGCCCCCTACCTGAGCTAAGAGAGCTGAATAAAGGGAACCATCCATCACCGATTCACCAGGCTAGCCCACTACTTTTTCACCTCCATTTTCTCCAGCATCGGTGGCAATACTACCTTCCACTCATCTAATCCAAACAGCCTCCCAGGTTGCCACTTCATTTGGGTTGAACACTGCCTTTCAGCCAAACACAATTACCAGCCCTGCTACTGTCCTATATTTTACTGCAACTCATTTATAGTTACAAGCTAATCTGGCACAACAACCTCCACCGCCCCCTGCAATGGTGTGGTTGGGTAATAACCTGTCTCCTTTGGCCTTCAACCTCTACCACGATATGCCAAAGAATCATGAGAATTTCTGCACAAAGTTCAACTCTCGAGATCTATAGAGGACAACCGAGGAACATGTCAAGATCTTCGAAATTGCCCTAAAGACCATGCAAATCATATACAAAGATGTCACTTGCAAGCTCTTTCCCTACTGATTAGGGGAGGATGCCTTCTACTGGTATGTCAATTTGCCAGCTGAAAATATCAACACATGGGACCTTCTGAAGAATGCTTTTCTACATAAATTTAAGACTCGGTCAGCCCCACAGACTCGTATCGACATTTTATGTTGATTCAAAGGGAGATCAATGAACCAATTAGTTTGTTCAATGATCGTTTCCATAGAGCGTACACTTGGTTGTGGGCCCCATACGTTTTCAATGATGCTATCGTCTTACCTGTCTACTATGCAGTGTTGGATAACCTCACTTTAGCCCTGGTGAAAATAATGAGACCATCGCCTGCTAGGTTGGTTGATGCATACGTTGAAGCTATTATTGCCAGCACGGATCTAGGGTAGAATATTTATGGTCCACTACCTTCTCTTGGGAAAACCGTGCATCCGGTGCAAATTCAGGGGTTTACCCAAATGTTGTAGCACTAGACCCCCCTATTGAATCCAGTACCACAACTACCTATGGTTCCGCATCTTGGGCAGCCAGTGAATCAGGCGTATTCAGTACCTCATTACCTATTTCCCCAGCAGCAACAGTCGCATGCTCAACCATCCCAGGTGCTTGTGTACCTTTAGGTATCAGAATTCCCACCCGCTCATCAGAATCAACTAGTTGCACAGCCCGTGTTCCTTTAGAATGCCGCCCCGCAACCAAACAACACCGAAAAGGACAAAATTGACGAGCTTACAAAAATGATCAAGAAGATGTCCATAGAGATGACACACTTAAGAAACTAGAATAATCAACTACACACGTCACAAAATAACATCCGGGCTAACCTTAATCACGACAATCGAGATCATCAGGAAAATTGGGACAATCAAGATGCTAGCACGTTGTCCGTGCAGAATTATGACAGGAATCAGAATTCAGGCTAGAACTTCGAAAGAAGGCCCTTCTAAAGGAAAAACCGGACATGGAACACAAGACCCAACAATGGTGGCATTCCCACGCCCCTTGATCAGCCCAACAATAAGAGAACCCCACAAGAAAAGTTTACTTAGTGGAGGTTGCTCTATCTGGTTGGTGTTGCATACACAAAATGAGCCACCACTCTGAGCTGGATTGTCCGAAATTTCAAACTGCTGCTGAGATTTTCCAAGTTGAAGTTAAGAATGTAGTGGACAATTCGAGGTGCAGAGACATTGTCCCATCCGATCCATATGACTCCTCAGTGTTGGTGTTGAACCAGGCTCCTTTCCCAAGGGTGAAATGCAACAAACCAGAGCTGGAGGATGTTGATTCGAACAACAATGATAAAGCGAAAGAGGTAAGTTTTCAAGGTCCTTTAGCTCAACTTTTTGATTTAATAGATAATGGTCCCAAAGATGACAAAGAAGAGCTCAGGGAAGATGAAGTCTAGATGTTCCACCAACAGAATACCCCATATAACCTCATAAATAGATAGGTCGGTGGTCATGCTGGAGGACCTTTTACAACCTCCACTCCCCCAAATAATTTTAGCACCCCTATTGATCCAAATTTAAGTAATAATCCAGGTTTTCCCCATACACCCACTCAGTATCTCAGCAAAAATAAACAACAAAACAACAACCAAAGCCAAGCCGCTAGCTCCTCCCAAAATATTTCCCATGATCAAGAAGTTGAGCAAATGGGGGAGTATATTGTTGAGGAATTCAAAAGGGTGAAGATAGGCGTGTTGACATTTGAACTTCTAAAGGTACCTATCGTTAGGAATGCCTTTTTCAGAATGATAAATGGGACTCCATCACAAGGGTCAGCTCAAGAAACTCTGGTAAAGAGAGTCTCCTTTGAGGATCAACAAAGTGAGCCGGTCATTAGGCATATCTTCAATAGTAAGGCTGACCCGCCAATGGGTCAGCAAGCCAACAAGCAGCTCGACAGGGTAGCTTATCAAGTGCCGACCCAAGGCAAGGGCAACGAGAAAGACAAGGGACAAGTCAACCAAGTGGACATTTTTGGGGGACTGTTTTAGGTTAAATTCGAGACTCCTCCCTTTTTAACCACCATCCGCATGTTCAAAAAAAACCTCCATAACTGCTTGCTAGATTCAGGTGCATCGGCTAATGTCATGCCCTTGAGCATGTGCAAAGCACTTGGAATAACATTGACTCCCTCCCGACGAAAAGTGACACAACTTGACAAAACGAAGATCAACATAGTGGGGGAAATTAACAAAATACCCATGCAGGTTGTTGCTAATCCCCGGATCCAACAGACCATTGACATTCAGGTGGTCGATATCCCAGATACATATGGTATAATCCTAGGAAGGGATTTCATGAGGGTGTTGAATGGATATGCCACAACTGGTTACTCACACATGTGGCTGCCATGGAAAGGAATGTCGAATTAGATTCAGATTGACCAAGAACCGCGAATGAGATTTATGATCACCGAGTACAACAACATGAACGAGGTGTTGTATGTTGAAACAGGTTTGGGAAATTATTCTCCAGTATCGTATCAAAACGAACAAAAATACCTAGAAGACCAAGGAACGAGAGAGGTTTTCCTTGTACTATGCAGCACACTCGCTAATTTGACCCATGTTTCTCAGAGCACTGAAGTGCTGGTTGAATCCAATGATGAAGAACTAGGAAAGGATGACACTCAGGGATTGCTTGATGGTTTCCAAGATTTCATGGAAAAATGTGTTTAGGACCAACTTAATCTGGGAACCCGAATGAAATTTCAGGAACTTTTGCTCCCTAACTAGTGCAGGGTACACAATGCTGCTCACTCAAAATTTAACTGCTACTTGTGTCAAACAACAATTGAACACGTTAAAAAAAGGGCTACTCGGAAGGAGAGAGCAGGAGCAGCACCGCACGAACAAACATATCCTGTCCCTGTACCTCCCAAAGTGGTTACTGAAATGAAGGTCCCGCCGAAGGTGAAAGCCAGATTTTTTAGTACTACATTCAAGGATGCCCCTAGATTCTAGACATTGCGCTTTGACGGATCTAAATCCAAGCATGGAGTTGGGGCAAGTTTTGAGTTGATCAGTCTCAAAGGTAAGTCATACTTTGCTGCTCATAGGCTTTAGTTTTACTCTACCAATAACGTAGCAGAGTATGATGCTTTATTCTTGGGCCTCTTAATGGCATTAAGAAAGGCTGTCAAGATTCTCCAAGTGTATGGAGATTCAGAGTTAGTTGTTAAATAAGTAAGGAAGCTTTATTCCTGCTATGATCGAAGACTCACTAACTACCAGCACCGCATATGGGATCTACTGTAAGGGCTGGATGCTTTCAAAATTCAATTGATTCTGCACGCTCAGAATCATACTACCAATGCCCTGGCATAGGCAGCAAGCATGTTATAGCCATTGTCCCTATCAGGTCTCAGAAGATTCACGGTGGAGCTCACCTTCGTCCTGTCAGTGTCAGATAATGTAGCTAATTTCCAGGTATTCAACGATGACAAACATATCTTGGATTTTATCACCAATTCAGATGTGTTTGCTACATAGATAATCAACGAGGTTGAACCCCAAGAGGTGGACTTGGATATAGATGGGATTATCAACCTAAAGACCAACACCATCCCTAGGGGAATGGTTCAATTAGAGCGAATCTTTGACCTTGATCAGATCAGAGATCAGGATCAACAAGATAAGAAGGATACCATCAGTGGCCAAAGTGACACTTAAAACCTAGGAACGATTGGAAATGCCAAGAACATGTTCATAGGTAAGGTGTGCGCCCATGAAGAAAGAAAGGGGATAATTGAGGCTCTACGAAAGTATCACGACGTCATCGCCCAAAGCTACGAGGATCTCAGGGTTTATGATACGTCAATTATCACCCACACCATCCCTCTCAGACCAGATGTGAAGCCATTTCGGTAGTGGCAGCGCCTTGTCAATGCTTTATTGGAACCAGTAATATACAAGGAAGTACAAAAGTTGTTGTCAGCCAAGATCATTTTTCGGTTAGACACTCCACATGGGTGGAAAATTTGGTTCCTGTGAGGAAGAAAAATGGGGAAATCAGATTGTGCGTGGACTTCTGCACTCTAAACCTAGCCTCAGAGAAGGACAACTATCTTGTACCTTCATTGGATGAGGTGTTATAAATAGTAAATGGCTCCCAGATGATGTCCTTCTTGGATGGGTACTCAGGGTATAATCAGTTTATGGTGTAGTATGAAGATCGACACAAGACGACATTCACCACCAAATGGGGAACTTTCGCTTACAGAAGAATGTCGTTCAGACTAATCAACACTGGTGCCACTTTCCAACGTGCCATGGATATCGCATTCAGGGACCTGATCGACAAGTGCATAATCCTCTACATGGATGATTTGACAATATTCTCAAAACAACGAGGTAATCACGTCGCCGACCTATGCAAGGTCTTTAAACGGTGTCGCGAATTCAGGATTTCTCTTAATTTGAAGAAGTGCATCTTTGGGGTCACTGAGGGGAAGCTCCTTGGACATGTCTTATCAAAACAGGGAATTTCTATTGAACCTGAACATATCCAGTTGATCATGAAAATCCAGCTGCCAAGCAACAAAAAGGAATTAAAATATTTTTTTGGAAAGATCAACTTTGTCTGCAAGTTCATCACGGGCTTCGCCGAAATCGTCAAACTAGTCAATTCTATGCTAAAATAGGACGCTAAGGTTGAGTGGACCTAAGAAGAAAAGTAGGATTTTGGGGAAATCAAGAAGGCAATTGCTAACACCCCTGTGCTAGTCAGCCCAGATTACTTGACGCCCTTCTACATATACTCCTTTGCTTTGGATCATTTATGTGCCAACATCTTGACACAAAAGGATGATGAGGAGAGCGAACATCTGATCACCTTCATGAGCGCCCCCCTGAAGGATGTTGAACTATGCTATCATAATGTTAAAAAATAGGCTTATGCCCTTGTTAAGGGAGTTAATAAGTTCAAGCATTATATCTTGCGCAACAAGGTGTTTACTATAGTTCCCGACCCCGTAGTGAAATTGTTGCTTATGTAGAATGAGCTAGGAGAGCGAAGGGAAAAGTGAATTGCATTGTTGCAAGAGTATGATATGGAAATATAGCCGATGAAGCTAGTGAGAGGGTAGGCTCTTTCCAAAACAATGGCAGAAGTGGTTATTGATGCTGGACCCGAACTCACAGTGCAGCAGTACCAACTGGAGGATGTCTCCCCAAGGGAATGGTATGATGACGTAGTGTACTACTTGCTGAATCATAAATGTCCACCTCATCTACAGGGAGTCCAAAGGTGAGCCCTTAGGTTGAAAAGCAATAGCTATATGTTGTAGGGCACCGTATTATACAAGAGGAATCATGCAGACATTTATTTGAGATGCCTTGGTAGGGAAGAAGTTGATCGTGTTCTCAAGGAATTCCATGATAAGTTCAGAACTGGTCACGATTCCAGTTTATCAATTGCACACCAAATATTAAGCGCTGGGTATTATTGACCCACCATATTCAAGGACACCCATGGTCATGTCCGCACCTACCACATGTGCCAAACTGCCACCGCCCGGGAAAGGAATGTTGTTGTCTCGCTGTAACCTGTTCTGGAGGTAAGACCTTTCGTGCAATTGGGTCTCGAATTCATTGGTCCGATAAGCCCTCCATCATCTGCTGGACACAGGTACATTCTGACCACTTTTGATTATTGTACTATGTGGATAGAATCAATAGCTTGTAGGGAGTGTACAACTGAAGTAGTAATTAATTTTCTGGAAAGTTTCATTTTAAATCGCTTTGGTTGTCCTTATGCTCTAGTGTGCAATAAAGACCCTGCATTTGCTTCATTAAAATTTATGAGTTGAGCCTTTGACTATGGGATTGCCCTTAAATTTTCATCTAATTATTACCCTCAATGAAATGGCCTTGCTGAGTCAACCAACAAGAACTTGATCACTGTGATCAAGAAGCTGCTAGATAGGAATCCTAAGGATTGGCATACCCAACTTCGTTTCACCCTTTGGGTGGATCACACCCATCACAAGGCTGCCCTCGGAGATGTATCATCTCGTTTATGGCTTGGAGCCAATTTTTCCCATACACTTGAAAATACCTACCCTCCAGTTCATCAATGATTTTTATTGAAGAGACTGCAGAGAAGCTCGCCTGGCCGAGCTGCTGCATCTTGAAGAAATATGAGATCGTGCCATAGAAAATTTTGCCAAGCATTAGGGTGTAGTCAAAAGATCATTCGACGGCGAGCCAAAATTAAGGTCTTCTGCATTTTTGATCTAGTCCTTTACTGGGACAAGGCCCACAAAAAGAAAGGGGGACACAAGAAATTCGATAAGCTCTGGCTTGGCCCCTTTCAGATATCTGAGATCCTTGGGGATAATGCTTTCTACTTAAAGACTTTGACTGGTGAAGATGTCTCATTTCCTATCAACGAGAAACACCTTAAGCATTACTTCCAGGCCTGAGCTCTTCCAGAGTTGTTTGTGTAAATACATTAGGATAGGTTTCCTGCTTTGTCCTTCGGTTTTGCTCATTGTCTCAGCTATTTTGTCTTGACCTTGGAAGAGTCTTCTTGTTCTGCTATGGTGGCCATTCTTGGCTTGATAAATGGTTAGCCCTATTGCTCGCTCTTGTGTTGTTCTGTAGATAAACCTTCATTCCCTACTACTAACCTTTGAAAGCCCCTAAGCATTGGTTTTCAACTTTTGAACTCTGAACTAACCTAAGATGGCTATCCACTTGGATTCCTTGCATTTATCAGGGAACACACAGAAACATATTTTAAAATTTCCAAAGAGTGGTATGGTGATTACTGGGAAGAAGGGATAAGTGAAAAATCTAAAGTCTGCTCCAGTAACCACTATGATTCCCAAGCCCATGGTGAGTTTCATTGATCACACGGTTGGACATGAAAGAAAAGGAGAAAATATTGCAAATAAATATCAAATAAAAGGATGAACAAAGTGAAAATAACAACCGTATGGGTGTGCGAATATCTCTACTAGGGCTATGGATACCTAACTGCCAGTAGAGCTATATTCGTGGGGTCACAACAATAACTCCATCGGGCCTATGGACACCTGACTGGTAGCGGAGCAATGTCCAGGTTACTTTTGGGGTAAGGCGAACTACGTAGCTTATCTCTCCCAATTAGTGGTTGCTCATGCTATCCCCAAAGAAAGTAAATGAACTCACCACCCACACATCTCCATGATGATGTTGCAGTTTGATTCAACCTCGCCTTCCTTAACCTGTTCTTAGTTCAGCTTTGAAAATCAACTTTGGTCTGTGAAACCAAAGATCATGGGTTCAGAATGAATATTTATCTTTAGAATATCGGGAGCATTCTCCCAGTGGAGTTGCCATTTGTTGTGCCTATTGCACACATGTCCCATTCGAAACGGGGACCCTCTCTTCCCTCTTTTACTTGTTGGGTCCTTTTTGCTTTTCCTTGTTTTGTGTGCCCATTATGCACCCTAAAAGGTCAACATATTCTCAAAAGTCACATTTTAAGTTGACCAAACTTGGCCCCCCTTGAAAACATTAATATCTTAAGCCTTTTTGAGTTTCCCTTATTTGTCAGCCTCTCTGACATCTATGGCCCCTCTTGGTCACGGACCTTCGAGTTTCCCCTTTCGGGTTTCCATTCCAGCTTCGCTGGTGCGGATGGCCGCGGTTCGACATCTTTTTGGCCTGCCGGGCCCGACCTTCCAAGTTTCCCTTTTTGGGTTTCCTCTTAGACTTCTCCGCTCCAAACGACTGCCAACTTTTGTCTCCCTAGTTCTTGCTCGCTAATTTGAATTAACTCTTCGCAGATTCCAAAGCGTCCATGGCACAACGTCTTCCCGCCCACCGGACTCTGGATTCCCTGCTGCCGTCTAGGAAATTTGAATTCATCAACTCCGCTTCCTATCATACGGTGCATTTAATTATGATATTAATTACGTTTTGGGGCTATATAAACGTGTTTTCACTTGTCATTTTCATATGACAGTGAAATTTCAAAACCGTAGCGATGCCCAACATTTTTTGCCTTTGTGTTTGGGATCTCGCTTCGCTATTCCTCACGAAATTCGGCATCGAGCTTCCCTGGGATTTGAAGATAGGTTTTCCGCCACCTCTGCTTTCCATTTTTCAAGAATTTAAATGTCAAAAATCAAGCAAAGGTGAAATGAATTCGAAAAACTAGTAGTGTAGTACCCCTGGCTCAAAACCCACCAATTAAAATCAATGAACACTATGTGAATCTGTCAAAATCCACCTTTGGAACTTAACCCCACCGCCATTGTTCTTCGAAACAGTCATCGGTGCCTCTCGGGCCCAGACTTCCCCATGGTCGTCCATGCAAAATGCAAATTTGAACTTTAAAAGTGACAGTGACAAAACTTGCCCCGGGTCTCGACCTTCGGACTTCCCCTCTCGAGTTTTCATTGTGCCTTCATCGTTTCGAAGGACCTTCCCCGACCGTCCTTCCAGACCTCAGACCCTGGGCGCATAGTGTCCATCTCAAAACTTGTGGAGGAAAATCAAACCATCCGAAGTTACCTCATACTACAACGTTCAGATTTTCGTCCTTGAATTTTTGTGTCTGTTTCATTATTCCAAACAACAAACTCTGATCGTCTTTCTGGACCCCAGACCCCAGCTCTTCAATTTCCATCTCTGAACCTATTAGAGAAATGAAGTGTCCAAATTATTGTCGGACCCCGACCTCCGGAATTCCATCCTCGAGATTCCGTGTCACTTTCGTCATTCCGAACGGCCATCCCGAGATGTCTTTCTGATTCCCAGACCTCGGTCCCCCTTCCGTCAAGCATAAAATCTAAACAAAATCAAATGTCCAAACTCCTTTTAGAATCTAAACACCGAAATTCCATCTCCGAGATTCGTTTACGCTATCGTCGTTTCAAATGACCAAACATGACCATGTTTCCAATCTCCGAGCCCCGACTCTTGGATCGCCGCCGAGCTTTCCCAACTCCTGAATTTGTCTCCGAGGAATTTTCTCTGGACTTCCGTCCCTGGATTGCCACCTACATTTCGCTGTTTACATGGCTATCCCATGGCTGCTTCCCGATGATGGCAATCCGAACTCCAAAATCTGACGCCCAGAGTTTCGTCTTCCCTAAGCCGTTTCAAATGATCTCCGTGCAACTGAAGCCCAAACGCTTAAATAAGGGCTCAGATGACCTCCAAATCCAAAAAAAACTTCGACCCACTTTCTAAAATTTAGTCCTCTTTCATGTCAGCCCTTCATTGATCAAATCCAAGACCAAAAAAATCATTGGGAGTGTCTTGCCTCATTTGCCCTTTCGAACTACATTCTGCCAAGGGAATTTTGGCCCTAGGAACCCGGATTGCCTGTTTTGCTTCCTTGTGATGTTTTAGTAGCTATTAGTTGTTTATCAAATGTGAATGAAAATTATGGAACTAACCTTGATGTGTAGGGAGATGTCCAAGGCCATTTTTCCATGTTTAAAGTTATTGATTTACGTCTCTTTGTGCAGGATTTATGGAATCCGATGCAAAAACCTCCGATGCCACCAAGGAAAAGGGAAAGGGAACTTCCAAATCACCTTGACGCAAGGAGGACAAGGATCATATGAAGTTCAAGTTCCAAGGGGTGCCATTGCACTCTAGAATCACTACTCTTTGGAGAGACATCACAGATACCAATATCGGGCATGTCGATATTGATGAATTTACATGGAGGGTCGGGGTGCATCCGAAAATAGAAAACACAAGATTAATCAGAAGCAGCGGGCTCGCTAAGGCTGCAAGCTTTCCACTATCTTTGGTGGCCTCCGAGTTGGTGTTGGCATGTCGGGAAGCGTATCAACCCCGGACCAGAACCATAGTGGACAGAGATGGAAACATCCTTGTAGACATGTCCCCTCTTGGGATAACTACGACCTTCCACATACCTGCCTTTGAAAGTATGGAGGCCCCAACTATGGAGGAATGCGAGGCATTATGGGATCAAGATCCTATAAGATGTAAGAAACTGATTAATCAATACTGGTTGAAAGATAAGCGGGCCAGTGCTGACAAAGTCCTACCAGAGCTCTTTCGCAGTGATTTCTTCAAGGATTACCACGACCTCGTGACCTTGCTAAGTAGAGTAATGGGACTTCCTACTGCAACCTTCTTCCAGGAATGGATGTTTTAATTTGTGGAGCAAATTCTCCATAGTGACGCTGCTTTTGATTGGGGAGAAATAATCGGCAATTTCTTTCATGAGTAATTTATCAGTGTGAAGAAGACCTTTCAGTTCTACATGATGTCCTACTTGGTTTAGTCGCTTGCCAACCAGTGGCATTATCATGGAATCAATGCAATGCCCAATGTGGTGCTAGGGAGAGAGCTCAATCCTTATGACAGATACCCTTAGCTGCAATACAAAAACTTCAAGAGGGATTACTGCAGGGTGAATGACACCTTCATTGCCTATATCATCCAACTGCTTGGAGGGGATTTTCATAGAAGAGTATCTCACAGTGCTAGGGCCCTCCTTCGGCAGTACACCTTCTTATACATACAATTCCCCAAGTTCACATACATTAACGCCCAAGGATTCATGGAAAGGCCGAACAAGCTTCCCTGGTACCCCAATGAACGGATCATACTATTAGAGCTGACCTGGCAATTGTGCCACATTCATAATATTCTAAGAAGAAAACATTTGGTAGGGATGCCTTACCCTATCGGCCTCGACCAAGGGATGTATAAGATCCATGCCTCCCAATGTGCAAGGAATTCAGAAAAAGAGCTGGTCGAGTACCACTTCCGACAGTATACAGCTCGACCGCGAATGGACCCTTAGGGTCATATCAGAAAAGCATTGGGACCTGAGTATGCCCACCTCCACAATGTTGAGGATTTATGGGCCAACTGCAAGGATGATCTTGAAGTGCGGTTCATGCACTACATGCGCATGATTTCCCTCTACGTGCGAAGGGTGAACTTGTGCCTGGTTCCAGACCAACTTGAAGAAGATGAAAGCACGGTGATTGACCCAAGATATAGTGTCATCGTCAACTTGCCGCAGGTCATATCGGTGGATTCATCCTTTGCCACGACCTCACTGGTCTCTTCATCCTCTATGTCTCCTTTCCTTCCGTCGACCTCTACTGCTACAATTCTTGTCCTCTGTCTCTCGGAGTCCTTTGTAAAATACACACAGAACGTGCCCTTCGAGCTTTCGAGGATGCTTACAAATCAAGTAGTACAAGCTGCAATAGCCCAGGCTATGGCCAATGCTCCAACTCTCCCTCCCCTTATTGAACCACCAAGAATGGAGGCAACAATGCAGATATCCGATGAGCTTGAGCAATAGTAGCTAGAGGCTACAAAGGGGCTCGAGGATGAATAATTTGAATATCATGAGCATCTGATGTTTGAGCGCTGAGAGATTGATGAAGTGGCATATGAATCCTCCAGTGAAAGAAGCGAGGATATGGACACTAAATTAATCTAGGAAACACATGATCCAAAGCTCAACACTGAATGGAGCAAGAAACTTAAGGAAATTGAGGATAAAGAAGCTGAAGACCAGCTTGCGATTGAAGAAGAAGTTACTGCTCTAGAGACTGAGGCCAGTGGGTCTCCAGCTAAAAGACATAGTCAAAATCCAGAGCATGGAGAGGCATCCCCCCATGTGAGTGAGCAAGAGGATAGGCCTGAGGAACATGAACGTGATCAACATGAAGAGGAGAAAGATATTGAAAGGGAAGATCCCTCCTATGAGCGACCACCCAAGTCCCCTACTAAACGTATAACCCTCAAACAAGACTCCGACAAGGAGAAGGAGGATGCAATATTTGATAAGGAGGCCCTTTTCATCAGAACCATTAAACTTGGGACGAAGGCCAGCAAGGACCAAGGTGAATCACCTAGGGGAGAACCCCAAATACCTGATTGGCTAGGGAAGCAACTTAGACAAAAGAATCCTACCCTAAAAGATCCTAAGGCAAGGCTAGAAGCCATATTGGCTAGAGCATAGATAAGCACCAAGAAAGAAAAAAGGCCAAAGATCAGATCAAAAGTAAACATGGATGCCTCCGGATCTAAGGCAGTACAAATAGCAACACCAGTAGTTGGAGAACAAGGAGTGACTTATAACATCTCCACTATCGACTTGGGGGTGGTCACGAGAGAAAAGAAGGTCGAACACCTCCAGGAAATGGTCACCACAATGGTGCACCTTATCCAATAGGATAAGGTTTCAAAGGAAGAACTCAAAAAATAGGTGGCTGATCTAATAACCTATATCTAGTAGTGGTCATCCCCGGATGAGCAACCCACCATGTCGTCAGCCCTGCCCTAGTTGTTGTCTCAAGAGAAGATTAATAAATTGGAAAAGAGAAAGAACTTGGATAAGACTACGAAAAATTGGTTCTGATAAGTCTTAGACATGGGAAACACAGGCATCAACTTGGCGGTCTGAACCGCAAATAAGTTCTTGGAAGTGCAGAGAACTCTTGAGGGTATGAGGCAAGTCTACGAGGAGTTCCCAAGGAAGTACAAAGTAGCCTACCCAAAAATTGAGGCCATACTCGCATTGTCAAGCGAGGTTTGGAGAAGGACCTTGCCCTCAAAGATGACGACTGGTTAGTGGATGTATGGAAACGAGATTTTGATCATCGAAGGGGAAAGTTGGAGAAGATTCTAGAACAAGTAATTCTAGATATCGAATGGGCCAAGGAGGCCAGAGAGGATTGCGCTCGGTACCTCAAGCTAATGATAGGGTATGAGCTGCCCGCTATTGAAATTAATCTGGAGAGTATAAAGCCACACTTCTTAAAGAACATGGAAGATGGGATGTTGACTGAAGTCACCACAATTTTCATGAGTTTTGTTGCTCAAGCCTTTGCCCAGTCTGAGATTTTCAGAAGCAATGCTTGTAAATATGATGATGACTGGAAGAAGCTCATTAACAACTCCCAAGAATGGAGCTACCAGGTGCTACGATAAGATATTATGGAGGTGGACAAGCTTCAACCAATGATCTTGAGCTTCGTGGAGTATGCAGCTTTGAAGAAGTGCAAGGGCAACCCTATCATCGATGAAGAGTTCCTAAAAGAGTAGCTACAAAAAAGTGCAAATAAAAAAAGACTAAATTGCTACAAGTGTTGTCACTAGATGACGAAATAGGGAAAAGACAAAAGATGTTTTAAAAATGTAAAATATTTGGGGGTAGGTGAAACCCTAGTGTAAAGTGAATCTCGGCCACATAATAGAATCGAATCTTGGCCACTCATTTTTCTTTTTGAAAACTATAGATAGGGCTCTCCTCCTCTCATTTTAGGAGGGTTGAGTTGTTGTAAAGGCATGTTGCAGAAATTTTAATAGAAATACATTGACTTGGTGCATTTTTGGATTTCTTTCCATGTTGCATGATTCTTCTCCCATTAGTTAGAACTTTACTTCCAGTTATTTTGTTGTTCTAGTTTCCTTTAGTTAGCTTTAGTGAACTTAGTATGTTGTATTTGGTTATGAAGCTTTATGTTGTGTGTATGATTTCCTTGTCCATACTTTTGGTCATTTGCTGCTAGTAAGTGACTATGCAAAGTTAGCTTGGACTATAATTTCATAGCTGCTCTTTAAAATTTCTCTTTGTTCACATTTACATGGTGAATGAATGATGAATATCTACAGTCCTTAGAAGATAGCATAGATTTCATGACATTGTGAGAATTTAGACTAAGTGAAATCCTATTTAAGGAAAATGTCCACAGCAGGAACCTCCATGATCATTGTTCATCAGTAGTTGTAGATCCAGGCCTTCCTTCTCCACTACCTCTTTTCCTCTTTTTAAGAAACAACTTTTGCTAAGGTTCATTGCACATTGTCAAGCCAAATTTGATAGAATAATGGAGTCTAAGGCTGATGTCTGAGCCTGTAGCGAAGTGCAGTAATTTCCTATTTGATGAACTCCATTCATTGACCCGATTCTCTTACAACTTTAACTCATGTAAGACCGCCTTGTGATTCCAAAAAATCACATCAAAAAACTGATATATTCCAAGCATCGTCATGACCTGACATCCGAGAGACCATGGGATAGTGTTCTGCAATTTGATTGTGGAAGATTGTCTTTCAAGAGAGGTAGTGCACCTATGTATTACCTGTGTTGTGAAGTGCATAAAAACACCATCAACAGTAAGCTTGTCTCATATCTTACTTTGCAAATTTTCTATTAAAATATTTTGAAGGTGAGAATCAAGAATCTTCACACTGATTTGGGAATAAAGTGATTGGTATCGAGAAATAAAGTTGAATTTTTCACCCTCATTTTGCTTATATCTCATCAAATCAGCTAATGTCATTTTAGGAATCATATGCACTTGGAAATGGTTAATAAAGGATTCAACAAGTTGATTGAATGAATGAATTGAGTTATTCAGTAATGTAGAAAACCAGTCCAATGTCTTTCAAGGATTGGGGAAAAAGCTTAGCCAAAAGTTTTTCCTCAAGGATAAAGTCACTACACAAAGTAGTAAAGGCATTGACATGATTAGCAAGATCTCCCTTTCCTCCATATTTCTCAAATCTAGGGATCTCTATACCTTGTGGCAAAAAATTTCTCAATCTCTCCGAAGATAGTGGGTTGCTTTTGATGTAGTATGAAGGTGGACCATTTTGTTTTGATTTATGGTGGAAACTTGATGTTGAATGGATGAAAGTCTTTGTAAAAGGTGGTTAATGATAGGATCATTGATTGTGGTTTGAGATGGAGGCGAATATGGTGGTGGTGTGTGTGTTGGAAGGACCAGTGAATGGATTTCTTATGGGAGGAGATATAAGATTAGATGCCAAATAATTATAAGGAGCACTAGTGGAAAATTTTGAGGTAGGAAGGATATTGTTAGTTGGTTGCATCATTATGGTCACTTGAGGATTGGTATAGGTGGGAATTGAGGTTATGGTTGAAGAGGGAAGAGTTTGATTTCCTCCTTGTCTTTGCACATTGTTTGAAGCTTGAGCACCATTAGTGGTGGAAGGAAGATGTTTTCCAAAGATTTGAGCTATGTTACACATAACTTCCAGTCCTTCATCACTTTCCATCATGCGGTGAATACTATCTATGATAGGTATAACAATGTTTGAAATATTTTCAGTACACACGCTATCTTGTAAATGAGCTAAGTCTTCATGCATTTTCATTATGTTTTCTTGAGGGATATGATCAACCATTGTTCGAAAACTTGGCACAACACTTGTAGGTAAGGTAGGTATAGAAAAAGAGGTATCAAAGGTATGGTCCATACCTAGTGAACTAGTACCAACACTAGGAGTAAGAGAGCTTGATAACCCAATATCCACAACGAGTGTTTTATCGCGGGATGCCATGAGTCTCACACTTCGTCTAACCATAGTATTAGTAGTATAACACAAAGTAGTACAACTCATGTAAGAGATAAACCAAAGAGAGTGCAATTAATATAATATCCCATGTTTACAATTACACTTGAAATGAAAGAAATTGGAATAACAATAATTCTACAAACTGATACAAAAAACTGAAGGTAGCCAATTGAAGCATAGAAAAGCAATTTTAAACCTTGAAAAATAGAAATTCAAAGTCAACAAGGACTAAGATGCCAATAAGGGCGTCTTGGTCCTACTTGTGTGATTTTTAGGTTTTAGGGACTGGAATAGACAACAAACAACAAAGAGAGGGTTTTGAGCCAGAAACCCTGAGAGGGACTAAGACACCAAGAAGGGAGTTTTAGTCCTAGCATAGGTTTTTGTCATAAAAAGAGAAAATTTTGAGTTGTTCACAATGTTCATAGGTTTCCTATCCAGGGACTTGATGTTTGGAAACAAAAAAATATGTAAATGAGTGCAAGAAAAAGTAGCTAGTGACAAGTAATTAAATGTAAAGTTGAAAGCAATATTTTCAATTTTTAATGCAATAACAATGTTTCTAAATGCAATTAGGATGAAAAACAATGCAATTTTCAAATTTTCAATGAGATAAGATGCAAGAAAGAAAAAATGCAACCTATATGCACTTTCACCAATGCAAATATAAGAAACCATAGATGCAGTTTCACTAAGTATGAGAAACCCTAGATGCAATTTCACTAATTCAAGATGAAATGCAACCTAGATCTAGGACTTTAATGGACTCCAAATCAGAAAATAAATGCTCAAATATGTCAGGTTCACCAAAATGGTCAATGGTGAAAAATAGGTGGGGGAAAAGGCCCACTTATTCTCCTATTGTTATTCAATAATGTCCTAGGAACCCTAATTGGATTGATTATCAACCTCAAAAATTGAATTGAGATTCTTAAAAAGGAAGACCTAGGAATGGTTCTTTTAGGCTTTGAGGGGTTCAACAACAAGCAAAATCTTGGAAAAGAAAACTTAGCATTTTACTTACAAAACCTAACAATGCAAGCTAATTGAATGATGCAAATGATGAAATTATGCAACAACAAGCTAGGGTATGTGTACCCGGGAGTTCTAGAGACGTAATGAGGATTATAGAAATGCAAAAAAGTTGTCAAAAAGTGTTCTAGAGGACTAACACACCCTTACAATTGACTTAGTCCCGCTGCTATTTTTTGGGGCAAATGTAGAATCTTCGGATGTCAAAACCGGATCTGAAAGAATCTCCACAAAAAACCTTCAAGAGGACTAAGACCCCCTAGGTGGCGACTTAGTCCCATTTGGAATTTATGAAATCTCTGAATGTGGTCCTTAGGCTTAGTGTCTGCACTTCCTTCTTCTTTGATCTCAAGTCCTGAATCTTCCCGATTTGGCCTGTAGTTGAGTTTCCTTGAATATGACAACTTTGTAATGCAACTTTGCAATTTTTCACTTCAAATGATCTTCAAGTATTCAACCTAAATTTAAAATCACAAACATGCAAGAGAGGAAAAACTTGTTGATTGTTAGTAAATGGGGGTTTGTCTTTGTCAAAACCCTTGTTGATAATTAAACTTTGAAATGAAATGAAATGGAAGGAAATAATGAATGAACAACATGCAATGTTACAACTCACCAAACCCTTGCTATGAAATCTACAAACTTGTGTGAAATGGCTAGCTTGGATATAAATCTTGAATCCAATGAATGCTTGATAGATCTTGACTTGAATTACTTGCTTGAATCAAAACTCTACATCACAAATGTTAGCTGAAAAGCACACATGATGTAACAATATCCTTGATATGATGCTTGAATCTTGATATTTTTTATTATCAAGGTGAAGAAAGCTTTCAATATGAACTTAAATGTGAATGCAAATATGAAATATGTAGATTAACCTTTAGCCTTAGTGTGAAGAAAGAGAGAGAGAGAGAGAAGAATCACGACACATGCAACAAAAAATTTACGTGGAGAAACCTTGAAGGGAAAAAACTCCACCATTGAAAGAGAAGCAAGTATATTACTAATAATCTGAAATATTACATGTAGCAATAGATTTCTCTTATCAATCTTTGTAAAATTTGATAGCACGTTGTTACCCTGCAAGCTTGCAAAACTGAATTTAATAACTCTAGCTCAAGGCCCCAATTTGAAGAGATTTGTGAGGATGAAAACCACCATGGTTTCACCAAAAAATAGGCAGAAATACCACCTAGAAAAACCCATGCCTCCCTCCTTGAAATGGTCAAAAAATACCATAAATAGCCTCTTATAGATGCTCTTACATATGTCATAAGGCATCTCTCATGCATGGGTGCCTGGGGTCCAAGAATAGCATATTTTGTCATAGGGAATCTATCATACTGTCATAGCATCTTATGAAAACTATCATACATGTCATAGATTCTCTTACAACACCCTATTTTGACCCAACAACCTCATTCTAGAAGATTCCAAAGTGGGACGCCTAGCTATTTTGTCCTTTTCCAAAAGGACAAACGATAATGGTAACACTGCATTTACATTGTCGCTTTCACCACCGTTGGTCAAATAGTTTCATCTCTTATGGGTAAATGTACAAAACACTTTAGGAGAATAATTAATTTAAGGATTCACAAGGTTGATGGCACCTAAATTCTAACATTTTCCCACTTGACATCATACATTGTAAAGTAAACCCATAGAGATACAATTACATAGAATCAAGTACAGTGATCAAGGCCCATGGCCTTCCTGCACCAAGAGAACTTATCTGTGGTGACTGGATTCATAAGAGAATCTGGAACACTATCCAAAGTGTCAAATTTTTCAATCAATACTTGTCCATTCTCAACCATTTCTCACACAAAGTGATATTGAACATCAACATGCTTAGTACAAACATGATACATAGCATTTTTAGCCAAACATATGGCACTTTGATTATCACATCTGATCCTCACTATCTTGCAATCAAAACCAATACCATTGCTAAGTATTTATAACTAAACCACCTCCTTAGAGGCATGTGTAGCAACCATATACTCTACTTCAGTGTTAGACAAAGCAACTTTAGGTTGTCTTTTACTCATCCAACTCACTGCACCTACAAATAAAGTAAACACATAGCCACTAGTGGACCTTCGAATGTCCAAGTCACCTACCAATCTACATCAACAAAACCCTATATGCCCAATGACTTATCAATATTATCAGTACCATGATAAACCAAACAGTAATCAGAAGTGCCTCGCAAATATCTAAATACCCTTTTAACAAAAGTCCAATGTTCTTTACCAGGGTTAGACATAAACCTGCTTAGAACTCCCACTGCTTGGGCTATATCTAGTCTAGTAAAAACCATTGCATACATTAAACTACCGACAACACTAGCCTAAGGAACATTATACATTTCATCAATATCATCATCCGATTTAGGACACATGTCTAAAATTAACTTAGTACCAAGAGGAAATGGAATATTTACTGGTTTACAGTCCTACATATTAAACCTCTGCAAAATAGTGTTAACATACTTACTCTGACTTAATCAAAGCTTTCGGTGAACCCGATCCCTAATGATTTCCATCCCAAGAATATATTTAGTAGCCCCTAAATATTTCATATCAAATGTGCCAGAAAGATGAGTTTTAAGTTCCCTAATCATTGCCTTATTGTTACCAATGAACAACATATGATCCACATATAAGACAATAATCAGTATCTAATCATCAATAACTTTAAAATAAACACAATGATCCTCTTCACTTCTAACAAAACCCAAATTTAATGCAAAGGCATCAAAATTTTGGTACCAAATCCTAGGTTATTGTTTTAAACCATATAGAGACCATTTTAACTTGCAAACCAAGTGTTCTTTTCCTTTCACAACAAAATCGTCAAGTTGTTACATATAAATTTCTTCCTCAAGATCCCCATGCAAGAAAGCAGTTTTAACATCCATTTGTTCTATTTCTAAATCATAAGTGACAACAATGGATAAAAGGAATCTAATAGAAGTTAACTTAGCAACATGAGAGAATATTTCACCAAAATCAACTTCCTCTCTCTAGGTGTAGCCCTTGGCCACTAATTTGGCCTTGTAGCATTCCAACTTACTGTTTGCACCAAAATTCTTTTTATATACCCACTTACAACCAATGGCCTTTTTTCCTTTGGGAAAACTAACAAGATCCCATGTGTCACAGTTTTTCAAAGACGTCATCTCATCTTGCATGGCCTACATCCAAGACTCACATTCTTCTGCAAAGAGAGCCTCCCTGAAATATCTAGGTTCATCATTAGTACATAACAAAGAAAATTTACAATGAAAATCAGGCGGGCTATACCTGCCAACTAGATTTCATTGTCTTATGGACCTTCTCAAAGGTGGAGTAAGAGGTTCCTCCTCATCTTCATCCTCATTGTTTTCAACTTCTTATGTTATAACATATTCTTCAAAACTCTCTTCTTCCTATCCATCTTCTTGTCCATCTCTCTATTCTTCCACATGTGCATCTTCTTGCGTAGTTTCAAAATACATTATTTTTGACTTTTCCTTTGGTTGCTCATCTTCAGAGTTAGCTATAAATTCCTTGAAAATAAAATATCTAGAAAATATCATATTTCGTGTTAGTGTATTCCAAAGTTTATAACCTTTAACATTTTCACCATAACCTATAAAGATGCATTTCTGAGATTTGGGATCCAATTTAGACCACTTCTCTTTAGGCACATGAACAAAATCCCCACAACCAAAGACCCTTAAATGTGAAACTGAAGGATTTTTACCAAACTACATTTCATAAGGTGTTTTTATCAACAAGAGCTTTATAAGGAGATCTATTAATTAAATAACAAGTAGTACCTACAACTTCTGCCCAAAAGCATTTATCTAACTTAGTACTACTTAACATGCTCCTAGCTCTTTCCATTAATGTACGGTTTATTCTTTTTGCTACCCCATTTTGTTGGGGTGTGTAAGGTGTAGTATTTTTCCTAAAATTATTGCATGTTTGCAAAACTCATCAAATTCCCTAGAACAATATTCACCCCCATTGTCAGATCTCAATACTTTTATCTTATAATCTGTTTGCTTTTCAACCAATGCCTTAAATTCCTTAAATTTGGTGAAAACTTCAGATTTTGTATGCATAAAATAAATCCAAGTATATCTTGAGTAATCATCAATGAAGGAAACATAATAACGAGATCTACCCAAAGAATTTGTATCCATTAGACCACATACATCTAAATGAATTAGTTCTAACAATCCATTAGCTTTATTAGTTCCTTTAGGAAATGATGACCTATTTTGTTTACCAAACACACAACCCTCACAAAAATCATTTTTAACAACAAAATAATCAGAAATACTGTCTACTATTTTCTTATCAAGTATGGTCCTAAGACCTTTTTCACCAATGTGACCCAATCTATGGTGCCACAACATACATGCATTTTCAGTGCTAGTTACAAAAAAGGAGTTACAAAAAGTAGAGGCATGTAGCATAAATAAATTCCCTGTCTGAGATCCTTTATTAACCACCAAACTTCCCTTTACCATCCTGCAACCAGACTTGTCAAATGTCACATGCATTCCAAAATCATTTAACTTGGAAATCAAAATTAAATTTTTTGTAAATCTTGGAATATGTAAAACATCATCAAGGATTTTAACCCTCCCATCACTGAAACAAAAATTTACCTTTCCTTTACCGATAATATTTTGTGAGCTATCATCACCCATGAAGACCTCTCCTCCATCATATTATTTGTATGTAGAAAACCACTCCTTATGAGGAGTCATATAGAAGGAAGCACCTGAATCAATAAGGCAAGCATCATTACAAACTGTGTTAGCTGAAATAATCAAAGCATCAAAATCACCGTTATCAGAGGAATTTTTTATGGAGGAATCTACATTATTTTTCTTGTTTCTACATTCCTTCTTCACATGTCCCCATTTAGCACAATTCCAACACTTCACTCTGCTCTTTCCAGGGGTCTTAGATCATCCTTTAGACTTATCCTTCTTATTATCCTCTTTAGGCCCTTGAACATGCAAGGCATCTTGGGACCCACTATGCAAGGTCTTTCTCCTCATCTCCTCTAAAAGAAGTATGGGAATAATATTATCCATCTTAGGTTCTACACCACCTCTAGTTATAGCAACAATTAGATTTTCCCAAAATTCTGATAAAGTGCAAATCAATAAAATGCATTTATCCTCATCTTTTATTTTAACATCAATAGATGCAAGCTGACTTATAATAAAATTAAAAGCATTCAAATTTTCAACAATATAATCACCATCCTTCATCTTTAATGAATATAAACATATTTCCAGATACAACTTGTTAGACAAACTCTTAGTTTGGTGGATTTCACCTATCTTCCGCCTGAATGGTCCCTCAAGCCTTCTTGTCTAACTTCTTCCAATCTTCATCTGACATGGATGAAGTAGATGGCTTCTTATCAATTGAAACTGATAACCATTGATCTCTCTCCTCAAGGAGATCTTCCACTTTCAACTTCCACATCTCGTAACTAGTGCCATTGAACTTCTAAATATCTTGACGAGAGGTGGAGGCCATGGTATGCAATATTTCACAAATCTACAAAACACTTTAGGAGAATAATTAATTAAAGGATTTACAAGGTTTATGGTACCTAAATCCTAACAATGATGACTCCAAATGCTTGATGAATTGCTCTTGAATGCTTGGATTCTTAGATTGCTTGTTAGATTTCTAGATATGAAAATGAGTGAAAGAACCTTGTATTTTATATGTATTCATGCTTAATATCCAAAAATAACACCACAAAAAAGTTAGCATATGAATTCATTAAATAAAGTAGGCTGAATCCTACCAAAATTTGAAATTAAATCCTGAAAAAATCTTAAGGGGGACTAAGATTCCCTAGGTGGCATCTTAGTCCCAAGGCTAAAAACATGGGGCACAAACTCCAAAAAGGGGCCCATTTAAGGTGCCTTTGAAATCAGGGTCCCAAGACCTTTGGGGGACAAAGACACCCTAGTTGGCATCTTAGTCCTAACCAGAAAATCGGGGACACTTAGAAAGAATCATTAAATTATCATTTATCCTTTGGAGTTTGTCGGGATTAGCCAAAAAAAGATGTAATTTATAAGGCTTGTGGATGCAAAATAGGACCAATTAAGCCACAAATAGAGATAAATAAAGCAAGGTGGTTCCAAACAAGTGTGAAAATGCAAGGGTATGCATTTTCCTACACTATAGATATTAGCTAGGGACAAGGTAACCCTATAAAGTTGGTGTAATCATATTCGGTGTGATCAATGTTGATTGGATGCCCTAAAATCTCTTCCACTTCTAAAATTTCTTCATCACTTGAGTCTATAGTAAGATTTTGTACATTGTTTTCCAGTTCTTTTAATTCTTCACCATGTTGTTTAATGATTACCATGGAAAGTGAGGCTAGATTCTCTTGTTTTTTGGCACCATCTGGTTCATCAACCTAAACTTGGTTATGTTCAACAGGTTGAGTGGGGGTATACAAGAATAAGTGTTTGCTATTGGTACCATGTGAAATGGTCATTCCTCCTGCTTTGTAGTAAATATTGGTTGCAACTGTAGCTAACCATGGTCTACCTAATATTATTGAATAATTGTCCTTAAGTGTAAGGGACTGGATTATTTGGAAGTCTACTGGATATTTCCAACTATCGACCTTAACAAAAACATTTTCTAGGACACCTTTGGGAATAGATATGGATTGATTTTCCATTTGCAATACAATAGTTGTGGGACACAAATCAGTGTCCCAATTTTTCCATAACATCCATCATCATGACATTAATGGCTACTCCTAGGTCCACAAGTGCATTAGGTATTGCTACCTCGTTGATTGTCACTGTTATGAGTGGACTGCCTCGGTCATCATATTTTGGGGTTAAATTTTTTCCTGTCAGAAGGTTAGCTAGTTATCTATTTATGTGCATAGTATTAATCTGTTTTGGTTTCCTTCCAGGTGTTTTTATGTACAACTGTTTAATTAGTAGGTTTAGTTCAGGAATTTCTTTAATTTCTTTTAACAAAGGAACATCGATTTGAAGTTTCTTAATTTCTTGTATTAACATGGTATTAGTGGATAAGGTCATTTCCAGAGGTTTATTCAAGGCGGTTGCTTTAAGATGCTCGAGAAAAGGTGTTTGATTTTTCTCTTTCAAGGTGGGATCCTTCTTTAAAATATCTGTTGAGTGCAGGTCATCCTCTTCATGAGGTAGCTCGAGAGTTCTAGATGAGGATTGTGGAAGAGGTTCGTCTTGATTACTCACTAGGTTTTTCTCTAAAGGTATGAAAGGTGTCTTAGTCCTTTTAACATATTTTTCATTCAGTTCATCTAGGATCTCAACTATGGTAGGTTGCTGGAGTGTTTTTCCTAACCTCAACTACACGTTTCCACAATGGATAGCATTAAGTTCAGTAACATTTTACTATTTTGTCAAATACACTGGGGTATTTTGACGATTATTCTTTGGATTAGGAACAAGTTGTGTTGGGAGTTGTGGTTGGTTGACCTACTCATTTTTTTGAGGGTTTTGAGGAGCCGATAAAAGGTTCAGTTATGGATTAGGCATCCTCCTTGGCCCATTATAAGACTAATTTGGAGTTTGATTCGATTGAGGTGTAGGATTTTGAGGATACCATTGTTGCTGAATCTAGCTTGGCCATTGGGGGTTTCCCTAGGATTGGTTCACCCATTTAGGTGGTCCCCAATTAGGTGGTGCATGAGGCCAAGGTGTCACCCATTTATTATTATTCCAATTATTTGGGGGCCACTAGGCGAGATTTGAATTCTAGCTGAAAGAGAAATTCCCTTTAGGTCTTTGATTCAATAAATTGATCTCCCCCTTAGAATGAGATTTCCTTTTCTTAGAATTTTTTATTAAATTTAGGATCTCACATTGATCAGTGGCATGACTCTTATCACAAACTTGACAAATGTCAATTTTGTCCAAAGGACATTCTCTTAATAGATGTTTGTTTTGACACCTAGGACAATAGATGGATAAGGTCTCAGGATTACATGTTTTGGCCTATATTACATCCAACATGGTGTTTAGATAAAAAGGAATTTAATTTTTGAGATTTTCTATTTCCTCACACAGTTTACCAATTTCATTGGAACCTCTAAAAAGACTAGATTTACAGATACCTCCTCGAGTACATGATAAATTCAGGCATAACTCAATGATATAATCGAGTCCAAGTTGGGACACATCTCCTTTCCCCATTAAATCTAGAATTCTCCTTACATCTTCATCAAGTCCTTTAACAAATATGGTCTTCAAAATTTCTAGACTTATGGCTTCTTTGCCACATCGTTCAGATAAGAAGATGAACCTATCGAGGTAATATTCTTGGCTTTCATCTTAATTTTTCTGTAGTTTGAACAACTCCTCTTTCCTATTGTTGACCCTATAGTAACTTTGATATTTGTCCAAAAAGGCAGACTCCATATCATTCCAGGTGGAAATCGACCCTAAAGCTAATCCCGTGAACCAACGCATTACAACATCCTTCAAAGTGGAGGGAAAGAGTTTTAGTTTTTGGTTATCATTTTTGTAGTCATGCATCTGACACAAAACTTTAAACTCAAAAAGGAACTGGTCAGGGTCTTCGAAGAATAAGTCTCTGAAGGTTGGTAAGATGGATGGTGAAATGTGTGAATGGTGAGTCTTTACCTGCACAAACACAAGAGAACAAACATACAATTAGATTATTATGCAAGTTAGATAACCATTCCCCATGAAATTAGTTTGAAACATAAAAATAAGAAATGAAATGGAGAAAACAAGAACAAAGCTATCAAATCCTATTCTAATGAGAAAACTCTCAATCCCATGGGGGAATTGGTGCCATTTTGATGTGGAAAATGGAACTTTCCCAATTCCTTGATGCAAAGTGATGATCTTTGGGGATGATTGTTGCTTCTTTGATGAAATTTTCCAATAACCTAGCTACATTGATTGCAAAATATGAAAAATGCTATGAACTCAAATGCTAAATGCCTATAGTGATTGTGCTCTTAGTTGATGGATCCAAGATTCAAATGAGAGCCTCCTATAAATAGAAGAGAATGATGGAGGAAGAGGAAAAATAGATGAATGTGGGACAAAATACCAACCAATGAGAGAAGGCCACTTGTCTGGATATGTGATTGGAGGAGGAATGAGCACATTTTGATGAATGTGCACATAAATATGGTTATGTGGAATTTGAAATTTGTGAAATGACAAGTTGGAGGGAGATAAGAATGGAGTAAATGCCACTTGGCTCAAGGAAAAGGACATGTAAGAGGCCTTTAATGCCTTGTTGGATGTACTCATCCCTTTTGGAGGAATTTTCAAATTGGAGGAATATTCCCTTATTGATGCCAAGCTGAGAAAATAGAGGAATTAATAAATCAATTAAATTGATTTATTGTGCAAGTTGCTAAAATCTATGATTTATTGTGCAAGTTGCTAAAATCTAGAGGATTTGATGGATTAAGATTAGCATTAATCAAGATTTGATTAATTTAGGTGAATATTAACTGATTTGACAATTTTGACTTAGATTTTTGGATTTAAATAAATCAAAGCTGAGAGGAATAATGGACTTAGATTTAATTAAATAAAGTTTGATTTATTTAATTAAAGAGGGTGGTGTTAGATTAAATCAAATAAAGATTATTATTTTTAATTTGAAGGAGATGACCTTAGAGAGTAATTAAATAAAGTGAATTATTTAATTATAAGAGGGACTATTAGATTAAATAAAATAATTTATTTAATTAACAGAAGTGGGTGACTTAATCAGATAAATTCAATTTATTTAATCAAGAGAGGAAATATGATGAATTTTAATCAAATAAAAATTATTCAATTAAATTGATTAGTAAAGGAGATGATTTAGGATGAACTGGTGTTAGTAAGATTAGAATCAGGTGTGTGCATACTTTACATGTCTACATTTTTCCCCTCTTTGAAGCAATGTACTTGTTGCGTTGGTTCAAAGAATAAACTGCCAAGATAAAAATTCAATTTATTTTTATTTTTCAGATGCCCCACTACTGCCCCAACGAGAAGGATTACGCTGGTATACTGCCCCCTCGAGAGATCAGACAAAAATTTGGATTTTTGGGTGATCTCGCTAAAAAAGAGGTTAAGCTGCTCGATGGGTCCAAAAAGGGTCTAGGATGCCAAAAATGTGCGAAAACGTGAAAAAATGATGCAAAATGGCCCTCGGTCGAGCAAAAATGGGATCAGGGGTCCAAAACCCTAGTTGGATGGCTAAACAAGGTAAAAAAAACCCTAATTTTCAAGCTTAAATAGGCCTCAAGGGGTCACTTTCAATTCATTTGCACACCTAGCCCCTAAGAGATTTTGTATTTTGAGCTCTAAGCACTGTTCGAGATGGTGCAACAATTGCTTCCACGACACGTGTCAGATTGAGTGCGAGTGTACCAGCGGCTAGCCAACGTAGGACCACCAGTATATGACCCTTACCCACCTTGTTTTTTCCATTTTTAAGCGCACTTAATAGGGTGTAAAAGTCAAACTAGGTCAAGTGGCATAGTTTGGCACTACTAGAAGGGTAGAATCAATATCACATTTGCAAACTGTGTTGTTGCTACTCAGTTTCAAAATTAGGGTTAGGGGCAAAGTCAGGCGCATGTGCAAACTGCACCACTGCGGTGCATTTTAGAAATTTAGGTTTAAAAGTGTGGTCAAACTGTGGTGCGGTGGCGTAGTTTGGAATTTGCAAATAGAGTCACAATTTCTATTTCAATTGCAGATACTTAAGGTGGGATCTTGATTTTATATGAAACTTGACACTGTGGCTTTTCTTGCGTAGGAGGACCTTAGGATACTTTATTCATGGGAGCACATGTCCCCAATTCTGATTTAGTTAGTTGGTATGCATGATCTGCTCTAGGAGCACCTTGGGGCGATTGGCTTGTGGTATATTATGTACGCAACCCCCATCCGAACACATTTGGGCATGATGACTGCCTTGGTAGAGTGATGGCACAGTGAGACGTCATCATTTCACCTGCCCACAAGAGAGGCTACAGTTACCCTGGAGGTTGTCTAGTGCATCCTTCAATTGCCCATCCATGGAGAGAGAGTGATCTATGATTTGAATGCTGGGAGGGACACCTACATTGAGGTCATGGAGCTTGATGAGATTATTTTTGCTGAGGGGTAGATAGAGCTTGAGCAATATAGGGGCACAATGCCCACTTTTAGATTGATTGTAGCTACCATTATCTTAGGCCTCGTGGCACCAAATCGATGAGGCTCATATTTCAGCCTAGGATGGGGTCTTGCCTAACAACAGATGCTTGGATGACAAGAGTGATTTGCATGGGAGCTAGTGTTTTTGGCTTCCCTTTACCATGATTTGCATGAGTTTGCATACTTGGATAACAGAGACATTGGGGCCGAAGTTACTCTTTTGCATATTTGGGCCTGAGAGCACATAGAAGTACTTCACCCAAAGGTTACAGTGGTTGTCTTGGAGCCAGATGATCCCATAGTTTGGTGATATGAAGGGGCAAGTGGCATCACTCACTAGAGGAGGGTCATTTATGAGATGACCGTGTTTACTTGGAGGCCCTAGCTTGGCATGCCCACATGGTACGATGATGTACAATAGTTATTCTATGTGAGGCAGGAAAAACTTATGCAGGGGAGGGAGCATACTATGATAGAGAGGTATCTCCTTGATAGAGTTGTCAGGCAGTTCGGGGAGAGGTAGGATCATCTTGATGACTAGTATGTGGGCATCTTTGCTTGTACTATGAGGGAGACAACATGGGGCAGGACAATCCCGACCGATGAGGTAGTTACTTCTTTTCGACAGCTGGTGGATAGACCATGGCCATATGATCAAGGTTAAAGAGATGTAGGGGTTACAAAAACATACACAACTTGGTTCAAACCACCCTTGCGCTTGACAAATCTAGGTGCGACACCCATATGACAGAGGCCTAAAGGCAGGTCAATAGGCTGAGGGCGGGGGTGGGGAGGTAGAGGGGATGGAGATGGGGATGGGGGGAGAGGAGGAAGAGGGGATAAACAAGAAGCGTCAACAACAACCAAGGGATAGACAGGCCCGAGATGGGGACGAAGATAAAGACCACCAACAACAGCCCCTGAGGGACCACCAGCAGCAGCCTCCGCCGCCACCACCACCACCACTGCAGCCAGATCAAAGGGATGCCCTCATACAATAGTTGCAAGAATAAGTATAAGGTTTGCAGGCTCACATGCATGCATTGACTATCGAGAGAGACCAGGCCCAGTTAGAGAGAGACTAGGAGATAAGCCGGAGATGACAGCTGGAGAGTATGGCCTCCGCCTCTTAGGATAGGACAGTCTCGACCCGGATGTACCATGAGGTCATCAAAGAGGTTGAGTATTAAAAGGTTCATTATCAGTAGGTCATGCCAACAAGGACCCGAGTACCAAAGTACTCATATTAGACCGACATGAGATAGGAGGAGCATGCCAAGAAATAGGTGGGAGAGGGCAACAGCTAGCAGGGCAGTCCACCATGATATTTTTGATTTGACACTATTCTTTAAGACCCATGAGCTCCATTTTTGATAGCCCCGATTTGTATTATATACTTGATTCATACACACAGTTTGATCCCGACCTTTATACCATGACAATTAAATTATATATATATGATATGGTTCGATTCATTTATGAGATGTGTCCTACTTTACTTATGCATGATGGATGGATTTAATTTAATTTCCTATATGCTATGACTCATGATATGCAGATGTTATGACTCTATATCATGTGATGCAAGTGTTTATTTTATGTGATGTAATGCGATGTTTGTTTCTATGTGATGTGATGATGTGATGCAGTGATTATGTTGATATTTTATAGATGCACATGGTTATGAATGCATTTATTTTTGTATATTTTCTTATGAAAGATGTGATGATGTATATTATGACATGATGATGCAAATGTATGCTTATGAGATGCTTAATAAACCTATGTGATATGTAATGTTTTTGATGCAAAATGATTATGATAATGTATGATACGAGATGACCTATGATATGCAATGGTTTTATGACATGCTTTGTGATTTATGAATGTAATGCAATAATATGAATGCACTAGTACAAATGCAGTGATATGAATGCCATTATTTTAAGATGATGTGATATGTAATGTGTATGATTATGAGATGATGATGTGATATGATATGCCTATGCGATGATTCCTATTTCACAATGATTCATGGATGCAAAATTTATGACATGAAATAATATTTTATGATATGCAATGATTGGTAATAATATGATAATGTGAGATGATTATGACATGTAAATAATTATGATCTATAATGAGATTATTATGATGTGACATGCCTATGACATGAATGCTTGATGATTTATGATGATTTATGATGTATAATGATGATGCATATGATATGATATGTGATTATGTGATGGATGACCTATCAATGCCTATGTGATAATATGAATGCAAATGAGAGTAATGAATCTATATAAATGATGAGATGCAGTGCATTTATATTTCCTCTATGATATGATATGCATTATGCTGATGATTTATGGATGCAGGATGGATGTATTTAGCCATGTTTTAGATTAACTATCATGGTACCATGTTAGTATGGGAAGAAGATAGAAGAAATAAGAAAATGAAAAGAGGATCCAACACCTACACTATTAATGATGATGATGAGTTGCATACCAGGAATTGTGATTTTAAAAGGGCCATTTACCTTATGTTTGATAATACACATAGGTACGATACATCAAGGTATAATGGACCAGGATGGCGTTGTACATAGTGTGATGGACTTTGACTCGACAATCAGATAGGAGTAATCATGTTCACAATTGACATACAAAACCTCATTCAGACTATAGTTTAAATATTCTAAACATCTCAGACCAAAACATAGAAAAGAAAGCCTTCATATGTGGTAAAAAAGACATATAAAATACCCTCCCTACAAACCAAATGACACACGCATGATGAATTTATATTAGACGAATATCCAACAAGCACATAAGATAAAACGATAATGATCATTGCCCCATTCCTTTCTCTCTAAATCTTTTTGTTTAGACATCATCGAGAGGTCATTAGAATGAGCGCAAATAAGATAAGTCAACAAGGCCAAGATAAAGTAAACAAACAAGCTGTGTCACCAAAAATTGTATACCTTTGAAGAAAAGGACAATTTTGTGCCTATTTTGGTCCTACTTTAGGGCCAATTTCATCAATTTTCACCCTAAAAAAACATTTATAGGCCCCTAAGGTTGTTAATTTTGACTTGGAGGCCTGTTATACCCAAAGGATCATTCAACCCCCGACAAAAAATATCAAAACCATTCAAAAATTACTGTTCCCACTTCAAAATCCCTTAGTGGGACTAGGTCGCCCAAGTTGGCGACCTAGTCCTTTTTGAGGATTTTTGAAGTTTCAAGCAGGAAAATGAATATTTTATCATAAATTCCTAATGGGTGTCAGCTTCTTAGGTCAAAATTCCTCACAATTTGGTCTTTTTGCTTATATATACTTGTTTTTAGGTCATTTTTCCATTCTCTCTTAGTCATTTTTCACATCCAACTCCAAAAACCAAGTGCAAAACATCTTCCTCAAGAAGATTCATCTCTCACACAACAAAAGTTGCAGATTTTGGACAACAAAATAGGGATTTTTGCAGGTCTTCAAGGTCACTTCACATCTGAGATCACTCATTGACAAAGGTTGGAGATAGATGCCTATGGAGATTCATGCAAAAATCTAGTTTGAGGAGGTGCAACTAGCCACCAAATCACTCCTAAAGAGTGATTTCAAAGTGCCTCCATCTTCTACTTCCAACCTATTTGTATATTTGAGGTTTGCATCTCATTTTCATTCCTTTTTACATTCATTTGCAATGGTGTAGGGTTTTTAGGGTTAGAGTCTTGCATCATTCAAAATCTATTAGTTGCATCTTACTCTAGCAAAATATAATAGGGTTTTTCTTTGTTTAAGGTTTTCCTAGTTCTAGACACACTTAGGGCTAGGGTTTATGTAGCTTTTACATTTCATTACAATTTTAAATACAAACTAGGGGTTTGACCAAGGCAAACCCAACAGTAGAAACACAAAAATTTTATGTTTTGTAGGTTATTTTGTAGATTTGGAGCAGGATTCTCGTCAAGAAGCAAAACATAGACCAAAGGCCTCTATGTCCACTTTCGGTTTCTCAGAAAAGCAGAAAGGGACTAGGTCAACCATAATGGTGACCTAGTCCCACTGAAGTTTTTTGACACCAAAATTTGTATATTCAGAGACCTAGTTGACAGAAATGGCTTCTGAAGCAGTTTCCTCGAAAAGGGAATAGGTCGCCCCAGTTGGTGTAAGTGTCCTAGGTGACTCAAAACCCTAATTTTTTAGATTTCCAGTGACTTCCACAACCTCTTCTTCCTCCCTCTTCGGTTTCAAGGTGCACTCATTTGATATGTTAGGCTAATTTGCTCATATTGCTTTCATTTTAACAATGTTACATTACATCATGTGTTTTCCAACAACTTAGGCTCTATTAGGTTAGGTTAAACACAAATTTTACATAGTAAATTTCAGCACCTTTGCACACCCCACTTACATATTACAAACCCTTAAAATTTAATGAATCACAAAGTTTGGTGCCCACTGGAGGTGAAGGAAAACCCTCTTCCTTCTAGGTGAAACCTTAGAAAGTTGTAGAGGAACCATTCTTTTACCCCCACACAAAGCACCCAAATTTTGTAGTTCATTTTGGTGAACCTGCATTTTAACACATTACATACTTCAGATTTTAATTGCATTTGCATACTAGGAGCTCTTTCTTTAGCATTGCATTTAATGCTGCATTGTGTAAACAAGCATCCTAGGGTTCTCCATCTTGCATTAGTGAAAAAGCATCGTATTTGGCATTCATTACCTTGCATGATATAGAAATATGGAATATATCTTATACCTCTGCATTTTATCTTCCAGAAACTTGCATTTTTCATCAAAAAACATAGAAAAAACTCAAAAAAACTCATACCAGGACTAAGTCGCCAACCTGGGTGACCTAGTCCCAGTAGACATTTTGCATCAGTACTTTCTGCATTTGCTTTCTAGATTTTGTAATTTCTACTTCCTTTTGTTAATGCTTGGTTTCAGTTTTGTTCTTCACTGTTATATGGTTCTTATTAGCTTAAAATGGTATTTATGAGTAGAATTAAAGCTTTACATGTATCATTTTATACTCTAGTTCCTAGTTCTTTCAAAACAAATTTCGTGAAATGAACACCTAAAATGATAAAAAACTCACATGATACAATGCACACACTTGTTCACTATAGGAATACTATTTCATCTAAGTCCTTCAACATTGATGATTTTGATAAGTTAGATGAAGCTCTTCAAAGCTTCCTCTCACTCACTTCATCCACTAAGTTTGGTGATGATATAGTTACAACTTCCCCACCCTTGTCTTCCAAACCCTTTAGTTGTGATGATATGGGTATGTTAGATGAAATCCTCCAAGACTTCATCTCCCCTACTTCATCCACTATGGTTTGTTGTGATAACCAAACTAAAACAAAAGATGTCAATGTCATCCAACCTCAATTCATTCTTTATCCACCTTCTCCTAAACCTCCAACCTCACCCCAACGTAATTTTACCCTTTACCCTCCTCAAAATGATACCGTTACCCACACTTATTATACCTGTAATAACCCACATCCCCAACAACCATCTCCCTTCACTTCCCTACCATTACCCAATGCCATCTTACTTGTAGCTCCTTGTTTCAACTCACAACTTAGGGAGTATGATCTGGTTGAATAACTTAAAAACACTCCTGCCAAAATATCCCGTTGGAATCTCCTTCAAAATTCTCCTAACTATCACTCAATGCTTCAAACAAACTTACAACAGATAATGGTGCCTCCAAGTATGAATACTAATGATGTGGCAACTCTCCTCCATTATATGAACATAACTAATGTGGATATTAATTTCTATCAACATGAGCTACTGCCATTAGAATTATGAAAACAAAATGAAGCCTTTATGATTATAGCCCAACATGATCGGATAGGTATCAAAAGTACCCTTGTTGATAACGGCTCTGCCCTAAATGTGTGTAGTGCAAATCTTCTTGATTGGTTACACGTGGACCGATCAAAAATTAAATTTGATTCCTTATCCATTAGAGGATTTGATAATGTTACAAAGCAAACTTCTTGGTGTCATCACCTTACCCATTACTATCAGAATGGTTACACTACAGAATCCTATCCATGTCTTGCCCTATGCTATTTCTTATAATCTCCTCCTGGGATGACCATGGATACATGAGATGCATGCGGTACCCTCGGCCCTTCATCATAAAATGAAATATGTCTATAATAACCAAGTTTACCAAATTGACATTGATCCCAAACCTGATATTTTCTTTCAACTTGAAAAGGTCACCTCAAGTCCTCTTCATACCTTAATTCCTACCTCTAATATTGCCCCTCCTGAGAAGGACCAACCCGAAGATAAAACCAAGTTTAATTTACTTGGTGATGATTGGGGCTCTTTAGAATTTACTCCTTCCTTTATGGGTGAGTGTAGTGTCACACACAAAGAGGATACTCAAAATGAACAATCCATTGTCTTCTCTACCTAACAAGAGGAGCACCTTTCTCACATATCTACCTCATCTCTTTTGGAAGAAAATTCCATGTATACAACAAATTTTGATGAGATAGATCATCAACAACCCCCTAACCCACAAGAAATGGAAAGAATTTATGGACATGGTTATGATCTTGTGAAACAATTGGGTTACAGTGGTAAAGGATGTGATAAGAATGAGCAAGGAATTTGTGTCCCCATCAAGCCTAACATGCAAGGAACTAAGACCGGTCTAGGGTTTTCCTTTTCTAAAGATACCAAAGCCAATCAATGACCCTCTCTCAAAATCAATACTATATCATGCACATCAAGAACCACCCTTATGCTTAAGCACCTTGAATTTCTTGATGTGAATGCTCCCCTCTTCACCTATGTTCATGGCGATGATGATTTAAAATAATTATTAGGTGCTACAGATAAGAATTATTGCTCCACGAGACACGCCTCTTGTGCTATGTTGAGTTCTGAGTCTGCCATTAGTAATCTTAATGAAACTCACACCAGCTTGGAATCGTATGATCCTAAAGTTCCTAAATCCAATGCACTCCCTTTAGGAGATACCCTTGACATACCCATGGATATTGATGACAACGACAAAATCCTTAAAATCAGGAAGTGCTTAGATGATGAAGAACAAGAGGATCTTGCAACCTTGCTTCATACCTTTCCTGCACTATTTTCTTGGAAATATTCTGACATGCTAGAAATAGATCCCCAGATAGTTACCCATAACATTGTCCTTGCTGAAAATTCTAAGCTCGTTCACCAAAAGATTCAAAAAATGAATCCTAAGGTGGTCTTGCATGTTAAAGGAGAACTTGAAAAACTCCTTGACATAGGCTTCATTCATTCCATTGATTATTCTCCTTGGATTTCAAACATTGTCACGGTGGCCAAACCCAATAATCGTGTTAGGATATGTATGAATTTTAGAGACCTGAATAAGGCCTCTTTAAAAGATGAATTCCCTCTTCCTAACATCGATATGATCATTGAATCCACTACTGGACATGATTTTTTATCCTTTATGGATGGATTCTTAGGGCATAATCAGATCTTCATTAACCCACAAGATCAATACAAGATGGCTTTTACATCTGCTTGGGGCACATTTTGTTGGGTTATTGTTGATGGTGTTTTCTGCATAGCAACAACTTAGATAGAATATGATATCATCTCTCTCTTGAAAGGTAAATCTCTATTGGAAAAGAGATAAACCCAAGGTCTCTAATGTCATGTCTTGACAATGCAGTAAAACAACTTAGAGATAATGTGAAAATATTGGTAATCACAAGGGGTCCTTACAAATAAATACCGGATCTTCAAAATTATCAAATTTTGCAATATATTGATACTCAAATTCCTAAATCTAACCCAGATAATAAAATAAATAGCAAAAGATAAAAGTTTAAGAGAGATCCTAAGATTAAAATTACTCCTAAAATCAATCACAACAATGATGAATGTTGCAAACGGACATATCTCCAACAAAACCAATCTCTGCTTAATCAAGGACAAGCCTACAACTCTGCAAAAATGGTGCAATCTTCTAAGGAAACTGAAGATTTTCAGACTATGAACATTCATCCACATACTGAGTAAATGGTGCAATGTAAACAAGCATCCATAGTTGAACTTAGCACAAAATAAGGCCGAGACTAAGTTTATACAACAACTTACAATTAGAAAATTGCTAAAAGTATGGATCAGAGATCGATCAACATCATTAACATTTCACCATTATCATGAAAGAACTGAAAAAAATAACATCTAACACTGAGAATCAAGAACAAGAAACCATGAAACTTTTGAAACATAACACAATGTTTGCCAAATCAACAACCCATTTGTATTATCTTCTCCAACATTACATAACAACTTCCATTCTCTCATCTCCTACAACTACTAACTTGTAGAGTGTAACTTCTACCTTAGCCAATTCTAGCTTTGCAGCCTCTAATCAACTATTCTCTAACCCTTTCTAACCCTTACAAATGAGAAGGCACAACCCTTTTATAGATATTACATTTTTAAATCAAGGGCTAGGATTAAATTCAATCCAATGTTGAAATTAATCCTCAAGAAACCCTAAGAATTTACATTAGGGTTTTTAAAAAAGTGGTACATCATCATCCAATAGCATAAATTTTGTTACAGCCAGGAGCAATAAGAAATCAATAATCTACCACCTCGATCTTGATAAAAAAAATTGATTGGAGAGTAAAAACAACATCACATGTCACTCCATGTTTGAAACATATCTTCCAATTGTAGACAAACTGTGGCACAAATCCATATGCAAGCCCCCCTTCCTGAAAAACAAATAAATATAATCATTAATAGCTCACATGTGAAAATCCAAACCATAAAACATTAAAATTAAGCATAAATAAACCCTTTGAAAAATTCAACTCCGTCATAAAATTTCAGAAATTTAACCCTATTAATAAATTTTGGAGTTCAGTAAAATTGCGATAGGAAGTTCGGGAAAATCCGCTAGGAAGGGAAAATCCTGAAATTGACAGGAGGCGGGGAAAATCCCAAAATTGACAAGAGGGTGGGAAAATCCACCAAGAAGGGAAAATCCCGAAATCCTTACCTAGTCAAAATATTTGAAACCCTTCCTAATAATATAAAACCCTATTATCGATCAAAAAAAAAAAATCTCTGAAACCCCATAACTCTTTTTCTAGAAGGAATTTTTGAAAAGTTCAAAAAACAACTTGGACTAATTTTTCATCCTCTATCCATTGGTGCAAAAATATTTACACATAACATTGAAAATTCACCTAAAAAATCCCCATTTCAAAAATCCAAGGTAGGTAGAACTCCTCCAAACCCCCAAGATGCTTCAAAATACTATCCCTATCAAATCAAATCTAGACTTAATCCCAAAATAACCTCCCAAGAAGATAAAAACTAAAAATTGACAAAGCCAAGGTGCAAATATGTAGAAGAAAAAGAGGGTCCCTGCCTCTAGTGGGGCGTGTGTGTGAAAATTGCACAACAATTATGATGCCTTTTGGTTTAAAGAACGTTGGTGCTACTTATCAACAAGCAATGACCTTAATCTTCCATGATTATATTCACAAAATATTAGAATACTATGTTGATGATATTCTTGATAAATCCTTAACCCACCAAGATAATGTGAATGTCCTCCACCAAATTTTTGAGCATATACGTAAATATAACATGCGCTTAAATCCTAAAAAGTGTGTCTTTAGAGTAGATAGTGGTAAAATTTTAGGGTTTATCATATCTCATAGAGGCATCAAGGTGGATACAAAGAAAATTGATGCTATAATCAATATGCCACTTCCTCATAACATATTTCAATTGTGTACGTTACAAGGACAGATACAAGCCATTCGCCGTTTTGTCGCTTGCTTAACCGATCGTACGTTACCCTTTACACAACTCCTTAAAAAGGATCTCAATTTTGATTGGAATGATAATTGTAAACAAGCCTTTGAGAGTTTGAAAGAATACCTCATAACTCCGCTTTGTTTACAACCTGTTATACCCAACCGGCCTTTCATCCTTTATATCACTACTTCTGCCCATGCTCTTGCTGCCTTGTTGGCTCAACATGATTCCAATGATAAAGAGCATCCTGTCTATTATATTAGTAGAACGCTCCTTGATTATGAGACTCGTTATTCCACAATTGAAAAACAATGTCTAGATCTTGTATTCTCTACTAGTAAGTTGCGACTTTAATTACTCAATGCTGAAGTACACGCGATGAAAAAGTTCGACCCTCTAAGATATCTCTTCAATAAAACATATCTTTTAGGACATCTTGTTAAATGGTTCATGTTGTTAACCGAGTTTGACCTCAATTTTATTGCTCAAAAAGCAATCAAAGGTAAAGCCTTAACCAACCATTTAATTGATGCTCCTTCAACATTAGCATTACCCACCAATGAATCTTTCCCTGATGACAGTGTGTTTACTATAGACCTTCCTACATGGGAATTGTACTTTGATGGATCCGAGTGTAGAACTGGCTCCGGTGATGGAGTTATCTTAATTCCACCTATTGGTAAGCCTTTCCCTTATCCTATCATCTCAATTTCTTATGTACAAATAACATAGCTGAGTATGAAGCACTAATTTCTGGATTACGCGTTGCACTCTTGTCATGAGGGTTAAAAATATTAAGATCTATGGTGATTCATAATTAGTCATTAAAAAAATCAACGGTCTCTATCAAACTAAACATGATAAACTCTTGAAATATAAGGATATTGTTCTTAATTTATTAGACTAGTTTGACTCCTTTACCATTGATAACATCCCTCGTAAATACAATCACCATGCAGATGCAATGGTTAGTGCAACCTCTCTCCTATCTCTTGTCGACCCTTCTAAACAAATCATCTTTACCATTCATCCAATTATGAAACCCTCCATCAGTGATCGACCTACTGATATTTGTCCCACTTTTCTTGAAAATTTGTGTGAATGGTATGATTCCATCTACAATTATCTAAAAGATGGTACCATTCCCGAACCCACCACTAAAAATACCCGCCAACGCCTAAAAAAGTTAGCCACTAAGTATATCATCCTTGCAGACATATTGTACCAAAGGTGCTTTGATGGAATCCTTCTACGATGCCTCAAGGATGGTGAAACTCATATTTCCCTTGAACAAGCCCATTCTGATACTTGTGGAGGATATTTTGGAGGAAAATCATTAGTGCAAAAACTCCTACACATGGGATACTATTGGAAAAACATGGAAAATAATTGCTATGTGTATGTTGAGCGATGTCATATGTTGAGCGATGTCATCAGTGCCAGGAATGTAGTCATTTGATCCATGCTCCTACTTCATAACTTCATTCCCAAATACCTATCTGGCCATTCTCTGTGTGGTGCTTGGAACTAATTGGAAAAATCTCCCCACCTTCTTTTGCTAGACATACATTATTATCACTGGTACTGATTATTTCACCAAATGGGTCGAAGCCATTCCCCTTCGATCCACAATCGCTAAGGTGATATGTCATTTCTTATTGGAACACATTATCACTCGCTTTGGTCTTCCTTCTGCGTTAGTCTCGGATAATGGTACCCCCTTTAAGAACAACGATGTGAAGAAGTTCCTTGAAACCTTCCATATCCAACATCAATTTTCCACACCTTACTACCCTCGGTCTAATGGTCAAGATGAAAGTACTAATAAAATCCTAGAGAAAATCCTTAGGAAGACTGTTAATCAAAATCAAAAATATTGGCATACATAATTGCAATATGCACTATAGGCATATCGCACGAGTGTTCACTCTTCTATAGGAAATGCCCCTTTAACCTTGTTTATAGTATCGAGGCTATCCTCCCTTTAGAGTTAGAAATATCCACGTTGAGGATTTCTCTCCAAATTCTCGTTGATAATGACACTTATGTGGAACAACGTCTACACCAGCTTGAAATGCTTGATGAAAAACACATCAATGCTCTCGAGCATCTTCAAGCTTATGCTAAATAGTTGCAATGCAAACATGATGTTGGTGTCATTCCATGAATCTTTAACAAAGGTGATTTGGTTTTATATGAAAACCAACACAACACCACCGCCGATTATGTCGACAAATGTAAATTCAATCCTAATTGGCTTGGCCCCTATGTGGTCAACTCCAATTACAGATCTGGTGCTTATACCCTAACCGAGTGTGATGGCACTCCCTTCGAGATCCCATCAATACCACACATTTGCATAGGTATTATGCCTAATCCCCTTTTGAATGGTATGAATTATAGAGCAGTGTTGTTAAAGACTTTAGACTCCATCCTATTGGCTTTCTCATTGCTTCATTCTTGACAAATCATTATGCATGTGTCCTAAACACTATAGTTATTATTTAATGCATTTTTATAATTTCTTTCGATATTCATACTATTCAATTTTCCTTCTTGTGTGTTATGTTACTTTAAAATTATCGGTGCATAACATATTTCATCTTTATGTTGTATCTAACATCCATTCTAAACATGTTTTAATTAGATCACATACATTCTGTTAAATCATGTTGCCATTAATTAAATACTCTAACAAGGGTTATATAATTAATCACATTGTCATTTAACATCCACATAATTAAGTTACACCATATAGAATACAAATGCAGATATATACATATATCAAAATTATTTTATACATATCATTATAATACATAATTTCACTACGGACTGTGATTACCAAGATGTGGTACTCGTGTTGCATCAATGGTAGGATGTCGGGTGACAGTCATGCACAATTGTGACCGTGATCCGTTGACTCTGAGCATGTAATCCAACCCTCCCATCCATGCAAGTGCTAACTGATGCTCACCTGCTATCTGGTACCTCTTTTCCTATAACTATGTCACCTCTCTCTCTAGTCTCTCCACCTCTATTAGAGGTCATGATGGTTGTGCTTGTGGTGCAACTCTCACTCGGTAAACCTACCTCCTTAGGCCCTCATAGGTTGCCTAAAATCTCATGAATGTTTTGAGGATCTTTGGCTCTCGCTTCATGATTAGTGGGGGCACATAGTCAGTATCCATCTCTTCTTTGTTGAAGGTCAGTAGCATTATTTCTGCAGCTGTCTGATGCAAGAACTCTCGCCATCCCTTTGCAGGCCCTACAATATCAAACAAGAGTCTCATCAATAACACATCATCATATAAATATATATGCATTAAATCACACATCAAATACATCTATCAAAATTAAATATCATCACCTATATCTCTAGTGGAAGGTGGAATGTCCACCTCATCTTGTGTAGGGGGCATAAATGATGTGCTTGCCTCCCCTCGACTATAAGTGTTGGCCCCTATTGCTGCTATTGTCTGGGATCTGGTCCTATGTATAGGTGAGACCTCTCCCTACTCATGTTGGTCCTCAATTGTGGGATCGTCATCCTCACTCAGAGGTGGCTCTTCTACTCTCTCCTCCTCCTCATCTTGCTCTTGCTCCTCATTCACTCCCTCCTATCCATCATAATCTGGGTCTACATCCTCATCATAATCATCAATAATATCTATAAATATGTTGGCAGCCCTATACCGTGTCTCCTCAGCCCTATCCTCTCTCTCCCTATCCTCCCCCTCATCTGGCATAGGTTGGGCCTCTCCCATTGGATCATCCATCAGGAACATTGGCTCTGGTCATGATGCTCACCACCACTCTGCATGGTCCCATGTGCCCCCCACATCATCTGCATCATCTACAGGTGGTTAGTCATGATCTAAAAAGTTTGAGTCACTCTTGATGACATCATCTAGTGTGAATCATGTTATGTCCCCTGGCCTTCAAGCACTCCAAACGGACCTCTTGAATGATGATTGTGACTGTGGCGGTACCTAACCTATCCAAATTGCCTCATCACCCAGCCATAGTAGAATAGTCGCACTATGTGATCATGTTGTCCTACCAGGAACTTGGACATCTTTAATATATTCAGCTATCTGGTATGACCTCCACAGGATATCCTCCCCATGTAGTCGATCGAATCTCACTCTCCAAAAGTGTAGATCACCGTATTGCCATAATCGTCACAAAGGATACCCAGATGCTCGTGGATAGCCCACTGCTATAGGATATGGGAAGCCAATCGGTCATGTACATGTGATATGCTCTAAGTACCATACCTGTAAGAGCATGCAGTGTACCATACTATCCAACTCCTGAAAAGAAAATTGACCTAGGTCATAATATAAATGTGCTAGAATGCATCAGCCCCAGATATATACCATTAGATGCTCTGCCATGCCCCATACTAGATGTGCTACTCACCCATTTAGTAAGAGGAACAAAGCCACTATATGCATCATAATGTGTCTCACCACTGGCTCTCATGAATAGAGTAACATCACCAACTCTATCTGTCTTACTACTCTGTCATCATGAATGGGACCCTCGAGGCAGTACTTGATGTCTTCCCACTACTCTCGAAAGGACCATCCCCTTTGCAGTCGCACACACTCCCCCCGAATAGGGACTCAGAGAATGCAATGGACATCCTCTAATGTAATGGTAATCTCTCTTGTGGGTAGGTGAAAAGTACATGTATCAACATTCCACCTCTCGCATAATGCCATCAACATAGCATCATGATATCTCATAGGTGGCATAAGATATTCCCAATAGATACCCACTACCTATAAATGCTCCATCGTCACTGCTGATAGGGATGGAGCCAAGTCTCTGAGGAAACACAACTATCTCCCGCCTAAACATTGCTGTGAACGGGTGGGTACCTATACAAATGATCACAATATGCTATCTAAATCATATAATTTCTTTAATTTTACTCTAATTCATCAAGCAAGTGTGCTAATGTTGTTCTAGTATGCTTTTCCTATGGACCTAGACACTTTAGAACCCTTTTGGGACACTTCGTGAAGAAATAGGATACTTTGCAAAGAAAATGGACACTTTGCGAAGAAATGAGACACTTTGTGAACAAAAGGGACACTTTGTGAACAAGAGGGACACTTTGCGAAAAAAGGGACACTTTGCGAACTTTTTTTCTAGGGTCCTAATATACTCTAAATAAGCATTAAATTCATCCTATAATTGAAAAATCACAATGCAAAGGCTCCAAAATCAACTTACCTCATGCTGGTGATTACCACTCACCACCTGATCACGCAATACATCAAATCTCGCGAGGGTGAAATCATGTGTGCTCAACATTCTTTCACTCTCTCCTCATCACTCTTCAATGCTACAAAAGGTAAATGAGAAAGTAAGTGCATGTTTACTCTTTTTCATTTCTTTTTAACTAACTCACTTTTACACACATGTGCACATTTGTACCTTTTTACTTTGTTAACCTTATAGTGTGCTTTTTCATTCAAATTAATATTTTGGGTGCTCATGATCTCTATTTTTGATGTCATTTGTTGCGTTAGAATCATTTTTCCATGATCTACATCATCACTCACCTATTTCCACGAGGCATGGTACTTGGAAATGCCCTCCGATATGCATGTCCTCATTCGACGTGGTTAGATGGCTACCTTGATTCCACCTTCATAAAGCAAGCGAAATCAAGGGGGGGCATACATCTACCCTTGAATTTGATCTTTAGGGATTAGATAAGAGGATTTCTAGGACTTCTAATGAATTTGTGTTGCAGGATACAGTTCCTAACATTGTGGTTTTGCAGATAACTACATTAGGGGCTTCATTCTAGCGCCTTTTAAATGAGTATCCTTTTATGAAAATGAAGGTGCATTGTTTATTTTAGAGTCCTTTAGCTTACATATGCACATAGATCCATATAGATGCTAAAGTGGGGGCTAAATGTGTTGCCAAAAATTTTATACATTTGAAGAAAACGACAATTTTATGCCCATTTTGGTCCTACTTTAGGTCCCATTTCATCAATTTTCACCCTAAAACAACATTTATAGGAACCTAAGATTGTTAATTTTGACTTGGAGGCCTATTATACCCAAGGGATCATTCAACCCTCAACAAAAAATATCAAAACCATTCAAAAAGTATTGTTCCCACTTCAAAATCCCTTAGTGGGACTAGGCCACCCAAGTTGGCGACCTAGTCCTTTTTGAGGATTTTTAAAGTTTCAAGCGGGAAAATGAATATTTTATCATAAATTCTCGATGGGTGTCAGCTTCTTAGGTCAAAATTCCCAATAATTACGCCTTGTTGCTTATATATACTTGTTTTTAGGTCATTTTTCCATTCTCTCCTAGTTATTTTTCACATCCAACTCCAAAAACCAAGTGCAAAACATCTTTCTCAAGAAGATTCATCTCTCACACAAAAAAAGTTGAAGCTTTTGGACAGAAAACTAGGGATTTTTGCAGGTCTTCAAGGTCACTTCACATCCAAGATCACTCATTGACAAAGGTTGGAGATAGATGCCTATGGAGATTCATGGAGAAATCTAGGTTGAGGAGGTGCAACTAGCCATCCAATCACTCCTAAAGACTGATTTCAAAGTGCCTCCATCTTCTACTTCCAACCCATTTGCAGATTTGAGGTTTGCATCCCATTTTCATTCCTTGCTACATTCATTTTCAATGGTGTAGGGTTTCTAGGGTTAGAGTCTTGCATTATTCCAACTCTATTAGTTGCATCTTATTCTATCACAATAGAATAGGGTTTTGCTATGTTTAAGGTTTTCCTAGTTCTAGACACACTTAGGGCTAGGGTTTATGCAGATTTTACATTTCATTACAAGTTTAAATACAAACTAGGGGTTTGACCAAGGCAAACCCCACAGTAGAAACACAATCATTTTCTGTTTTGTAGGTTATTTTGCAGATTTGGAGCATGATTCCAGTGAAGAAGCATAACACAGACCAGAGGCCTCCATGTCCACTTTCGATTTCTCATAAAAGCAGAAAGGGACTAGGTCACCCATAATGAAGACCTAGTCCCACTGAAGCTTTTCGACACTGAAAGTTGCAGATTCAAAGACCTAGTTGATAGAAATGGCTTCCGAAGCAATTTCCCCAAAAAGGGACTAGGTTGCCCCAATTGGCGTAAGTGTCCCAAGTGACTCAAAACCTTGATTTTCTAGATTTCCAATGACTTCCACAACCTTTGCTTCAGCCCTCTTCAGTTTCCACGTGCACTCATTTAATCTGTTAGGTTAATTTTCTCATATTGCTTTCATTTTATCAATGTTACATTACATCATGTGTTTTCCAACAACTTAGGCCCTATTAGGTTAGGTTAAACACAAATTTTACATAGTACATTTCAACACCTTTGCACACCCCACTTACATAGTCAATCTTAACATTGAATGAATCACAAGATTTGGTGCCCATTGGAGGTGAAGGAAAACCCTCTTCCTTCTAGGTGAAATCCCTAGAAAGTTGTAGAGGATCCATTCTTTTACCCCCACACAAAAGCACACAAATTTTGCGATTCACAAGCTAATGTTCTTCATACCACTAGCTAAGACTAAACTAGGGTGATGCTTGATGTTGACATCAATTGTAGGAAGGATGCATCCTAGGACGTGTTGTTATCAGATGATTTTGGGATTGACTGGATGATAAGCTATTGATACTTAGAGCTGATTAACTTGCTTACTTACCAACCTAGGCTTGAGACCTTGGCGATTGGATTCTTACTTTAGAACCTACTGGACTTGCTTCAGACTATTTTTCCAAAGGATGAAAGCGATGATTGATTTATTATGAGCGAATGTTATTGCGGGTGAATGTTGAATTGGGACAGATGCACCTTTTTGGGTTTTTTGCATGTTTTGGAATTTTTGAGATGTTTTACAAATGTTTTAATTTTAAAATTTTCCATTTTTTTTGGTTTTCCGAGATTTTAACCAACAGAATAACCTAAAGACCTATCCTAGGGGTCTTAAGAGCTAATAAAAAAATTAGCCTTTCCTACATTATACATGTAGAGACCACGTAGTTCGACTAACACATACCTGATTTATTGATGAGATATGAACAAATGGATTGTTGGCTTATTCTAACGGACTCCTAAAGGACTAACCTAGGGTGTCTCGGGGGATGGTAAAAAATCAGCCTTGCCTACGTTCAAGCTCAGAGACGATGTAGTTCAACAAGATGACTCCACTGTTTTTATTTTTTGGATTTTTGACATGTTTTGGATTTTTTGAAGGATTTTACTATGTTTTAGGATTTTCTTATTTTAAGGAAGACTTCAAGGCTATACACGAATCTGATCTGATGTAGGTAAAATAACATGCCCCCAACGTGATGTGATAGACTACTTCGATACAGGAAGGACAAGCTGACCTTAGGAATGTGCCAAGTAGTACTAGGGTGGAACATGATATGAACACAAGCTCAAGCTATGATACGGATGCAGATGGACGGATGGAAGGATGAGATGAATGAAAGGTGATGGATAAATGAGTGATGTGGGGTCAATCATAGAGATCCTGGTGGATGGAGAGTGATTTATTTACACAGGGTGCCTGTTTGCCAGGTTTTCACCAAGCTACTTTCCCAAAGCGCCACCAAAGTGGTTTTCACTAGAGGATGATTTTTTTCTTTATTATTTTCAATATTTTTTCTGGTTTTTTGGATTTCTATATTTTTTTGTATTTCTGGTTTTACCCTTAAAAGATCAGGCATAAAACATTTTGAGATGAGAGTTGTTCATGGGCTCCTACAAAGGTTCACCTTTGGGTGTTGATAGTTGACATGCCCCTGAATTGTAGCTTGTTGTAATGATGAATGGTACCAACTAGTTGGGTTCAAAATTTCCCTTTACATCTTGATTTGCAACATTCTTTTGATTTTCCTTTAGTACTAGCTCACCGACTTGGAAGGTCCTCCTCCTGATCTTCTTGTTGTAACTTCACTTGAGATGGTTTTGATAGACTTTTAAATGGTTTAAGGCATCCATACACCACTCATCTATTAGTTCTAGCTCATTCGATCGTGAGACCCAGTATTCCTCATTTGTTATGAGATTCTACAATGATATTCTCAGGGATGGGAGCTCGATCTCAATGGGGAGTATGGCTTTTGATCCATAGACCAAGGAGAAGGGGGTGGCACCTGTTGGTGTGCAGATGCTTGTGCGGTAAGCCCATAAGGCTGGATTTAGCTGTAGATGCTAGTCATGACCGACATCATTGACTATTTTCTTAAGGATCTTCAAGATGGTCTTATTGGTAGCTTCTACTTAGCCATTTCCTTGGGGATAATACGGAGTGGAAAAGCGATGTTGGATATTAAATTTTTGGAATAGGTTGCGAACATCCCGATTTTTGAAAAGTGTCCTATTATCTGAGATAATGGATTGAGGGACACCATATCGGCAAATAAGGTAGTTTAGGATGAACTTGAATATCTACTTTATTGTAATGTAGGTCATGGGAATGGATTCAAACCACTTCATGAAATACTTTGTGGTGATGATGATAAACTTATGACCATTGTATGAGGCGGGAGTGATTTTACCAATGAGATCAAGCCCCCACTGTGAAAAGGGCCAAGGTGTGATAATTGGGCTGAGCTCCTGAGTTGGTGCATGGATGAGGTCCCCATGTTGCTGATAGTGCAAACATATTTTGACATAGTCATGTGCTTCTCTTTCCATTGTAGGCCAATATTGCCCTATCCTCAGCAGTTTCTTGGCCAAAGTCATACAGCTCGAGTGTGAACCACAAATGCCATTATGTACCTCGATTAAGGCAGCCAAGGATTCCTCAATTTTTAGGCAACGTAAAAGGGTCCCTTCACTGCTCCTATGGTACAAGGTATCCCCTAGGATGATTAAACATGATTAATTTTTGATAAAGGCTCTTTTGAGGTTCAGTGTTATGTTGACGGGGAGGACTCCTATTCTCAAGTAAGTGTAAATATCATGATACAAGGGATCATCAGGACCAAATATTTTGAACACAAATTCAGACTCTGGTACCTCAAATGTTGGTACGAGAAGTTTCTCTATGAGGAATTCCTATTTTGGGACGTTGTGTGAGATCTCCAAAAGTGAACCAATCGTAGCCATTAAATCCATTGCTCTATTATTTTCTCTTAGTATTTGTTCAAATGTGATATCAATGAAGGACTCCTTGAGACTTTCCACCAAATTCTTGTATGGAGTCAACTTGTCATCCTTTGTTTGATATTAATTATTTACCTAGTTGATTACGAGCTGTGAGTCCTTGTGTAACACCCTACCACGAAACCCTAGAGGATGATGCAAACAACTACTTAAATAGGCTAATTTTTTTTGTTTAAGTATAATTAATATACAAGTTCACTTCCCAATGCAACCATCCCCTAAGGTTACGAGACTGAAATTACTCAACAACCCACAACAACAACATGAATATAAACCATGTCAATAATTTAGACAATAATTAAACACATACATTCCAATTAAGATAGTTTACAACAAGCGTAAGATAAATTTCCAATCCATTTATCCATAATTAAATATTACAATTACAACTCTCATTCCCCGAATGAGGCAAGTCCAATAAATAGTTTTACAATTACAACTTCCACCTCGATAACAGATGAGGGGTAAAATACAAGATCAACTTAAATAAAATAATGCAAGAACTGAAACAGAATCCCATGAGCTCTCCAACTGGAAGTCTTGTCCACAAGAACATGAAGATAGCCCAACAGATTTAGGTGCATGCCACCCAACCAAGTGGAACCCAAAGACCAACCCCCCGTGCTAGGAGATAGTAACTAGGAATCCTAGCCAAGCCCATCTACCTCTAGACACAGGCTAAAACACCGCTGAACCAAACTGACACATCCAATCACATATACCACACAAGCACATCACAAATACAACCCAAGCACCACATACGTACAACATAAATAGCAAAAGTACAACTCAAGAGCATCACGAGTAACACACAAGGACAACTCTACATGGTCACATCACTTCCAAAAATAAAGCAGAACAAGTATGTTAAGAGAACCATACACATAATAATCGAATACCAACTATGGTCACATCAGGTATGTTAAGGAAACCATACCCACAAAAAAACAAGAACCAATTGTTGTCCTAGACAGAGTGTCATCACACAGTTCGTCATGGGTTATCCTCTGGGATTCTTCCTAGGCTCTGGCCCCCAAAAGAAAAGGTTATCCTGGCGACCTTTACCGAATCCTAGCCCCCATACTCACTCATGCGGAATCAAATACCTTTCGTACAGACAAGATAGATGACCTTGCCATTCCAGGCCTTCCCACTCATCCCGAGCCTAATTGAGCAGTTGGGTCCATAAGTGAGGCATTAATATCTTGATTAGTGAGAAGTTAGTCCTAATCTTCAAAGTATTGTTTTAGTTATCACTTGATTAAACCACTTCTGAAGGTTATCCTGGATACCTCTTTGGGCTCTGGCCCCTACGGAAGCCACTCTTCTACTTGACAACACACATACCATCCAAACACCAAGGGTACAAAGTGCACGAACAAGATAACACATCCACTCCTTTCTCAGGAGGCGACAAAGATAAAACCATCTCCAAACATTGGAGGTAACAACAATAACAAAATTGCTCCTGACAAGGAGGCACACATTACAAAATCCACTCCTTTCTCAGGAGGCAACAAAGATAAAACCATCTCCAAACACTGGAGGTAACAACAATAACAAAACCGCTCCTAACAAGGAAGCACAAAACATTTCTGTTAATGGAAACCGGGTAAACACTCACCATACACCATAAACTACCCAAGGGAATTAACAAACAATCGACATCACAAGATGACAACCCCCAACCTCTAGAATCCTCTGGAAGGCTTACAGATTTAAGACACTTTTAACCCACTTCCCCAAATAAGAACACGAAGGAAATGTTTACTGAAGACAATTGAAAGAAGCTACCTTTGGATATACTAAATCCATGCCTCATTACATTCAGTAATTTACTGCATCAATGAAACTAAATTAAAATTACATCCTTTCAGATAAAGGAGAAATTAACACTAATCATTTAATTTCCCTACTTGCTTTTAATAATAATAAAATAACCCCTTATTTCAACTATCCAGAAAATAATATTTTAAAAGACTACTATTGGTCCTTTGCAAAAATACTTCATTTAAAGTCAATCCATTTTGCTATTAAACACATCTCTTTTAGATTCAAATTTTATTTTTTTTAAATACAATATTCTAAAATCATTTCATTGATTTAACTACTATACATTAATCTAAAATCCCTCAAATTCATTTAAATCATGACATTAGTCAGTTCATCATTTTAAAATTTACAATCTCAACTATAGCATAATACTTTAAAATCTTTCCAAATACATTTGAAATTTTTCTATTGTTTTACTCGACCATTTAATACATATATAAATTTAAAAATATACATATTTATTAAAATTATCTTCCCAACTATACAACTATGCAATTCAATACATATTAAACCTAAATTAATATTACAATATTATAAACCTATAATATCAAATACTAAATATATATATGAATATATATATATATATATATATATATATATACATTTAATATTATTTAATATTATAACAAATAATCTTTAATATTAAAAGCAACCTTAATATTTTTTTTTTTTGACCTCCATAAGACCTCGGGCCGCATGCATCTTTAGGGTTGGGCGGTCGTATTTTCCTTGGCCGCGCGGGTTCTAACCAGGCGGCGGCATGAGGTTTTGATAGGGTGGCGGAGGCAGAGCCGGCTGCTACGGGCAGCGCGTTTAGCGCAAGCGGCGAAGACAAGGTGGGGCGGCGGTGGCGACACAGCCGAACCCCACACAGTGGGCGGTTGTGTAAACACAGTCGACCACTGTGTGGTATCGGCTGTCTAACCACACAACCAACCACAGAGGCGGCCGGGGGGTCGCACTGGGCGTGGCTCCCCCCAACGCGTCTCCCATGGGGGGTGCAGTGGGGGTGAGCCCCCAGCGCCTCCCCCAAAAACTTTTCAATTTTTTTTTTTTTTAATTTCCTTTTCTCAAAAAAAAATTCTTTAAGGAAAAACCTGCGGATTTAATCCACCCAGAAAGGGTTTCTTTCTTTTTTTCTTTTTTTTAAAAACAAAAGGCATAAGCCCAATTCCAAACATACATATATATCTCTTTATATATATACATACATACTTATATATGTGTATATTTAAATACCTACATAAGCAATTTGCAAGATTCATTGAAGAAATAAAGCTTAAAATGGTAATTTTCAGTCCATACTACCATTTTTTTTAAGACATTTATTCTCAAACAGGGGTTTGTTTTCAAATTTGAAGCAAGGATTAAACTAGGTTTCAATAACTTCAAACAACATAACGAAATTTGGAAAACCTTTCAAAAATGAAACTAATTTAATAGGGAGAAAACTTGATTTCCAAAAGCTTCAAAGTTTGATAACTTGATGCAAAGCCTTTCCCACAGATGCAAACTTCTCCTCCACAGTCCAACTGGGCTGTTCCAAGGTCCAAATCCAAAACCTACAAAAAAACAGAAAATCCTTCCCTTCTCCTTTTTTTAATTTTCATCCTCCCACAAAATTGTGAAGCCAAAATTCAATAATAAGCAAAAATTCCAAAAAATAACTCATTCAACCACTGTCATAAATTTTTGAAAACAAAAAATAGAAAATATCTAATTTCTTTCAATTTTTGAATTCAACTTTCAAATTTGACTTTTAACTCGTTTTCTTTAATTTTTCAATTTCAACCAAATATCAAATAATTTCCAAAAAATTTGCTTAATTTCAAATTAAGTAATTTAATTAATTCAATAAAATAAATATAATCCAAGATTAAATTATTTTATTAATTAAATTAAATTAATTTAATAACTTTAAATCACATTTTCCGCATTGAAACAAGATTAATTTAATCAACAACCTTTATATATATATAAATCCATTTAATTACCTTTTAACTTGCAATTTTAAATAAACAAAGAGAGGGAGCAATATTCACAGCAACATAACCCGACAAACAACTGATGACAAACAAGGACTAGGGTGACGACTTGGCACAGAAACCTAGCTACTATCTCCCAATCGAATACCGTTGGGTATTGAACACGCTCCAACCTGTGAAACCAGGTGGAGTCGATGTCTTGTACCTGTCAACCTGTAAATCAAGTAAACACAACATATAATATGAACAGCATAAAATACACACTGTGAAGAGGTAATCTCAGAATCACAGGGCGCTTACAAGCGAGTGATGCGATCCGTCCCCTTCACCAATACAATATTACTAACTAACGAATCTAACATCATTAATATGATCAAAAGCATAAACATCATTAATTCAATTATCCATTATGCTAATCCAAAGCATGACATAATAATAACATTAGGATCAAATACCAAGTACCAAGGTCAAAGCACTAACAGAAAATAAGGTCTAACCAAACAGAACACTGTTCAATCAAAAGAGCAAAACGGAGGGGTCTTACACCCTGTAGACCTTAAGTGTGATGATTTGCCATTGTATTGTAATTCTCAACCCTATGACAAGAGCATCATATTCTGTGATGTTGTTTGTGCACGAGAATGACAACTTGGATGATTTAGGTATGCAGTTCCCTTGTGGAGTGATGAAGAATATTCTTGCTCCTGACTCGTGTTGTGTGTAGGATCCATCAAAATACATTTTTCAATGATCCGCTACACTGAGGTTGAATATGATTCACCGAGGAACTCTGAAACAAGTAGATTTTCTGCATATATAGGTGCTTCTGCCAGTTGTTGATTTTTGATTGCTTGTCCTTAGATAGCCTTTTGTTCCACATACTCAATGTCATGCTCCATTAGGATCATAACCCACTTAGCCATTCATCCTATGAAAGTTGCTTTGGAAAGTAGATACTTGAGCAGGTATATTTTTGCAATGAGCTTGATCTGATGTGCTAGCATGTAATGTCTAAATTTTTGTGTTGTAAACACGACTGCTAGGCAAGATTTCTTAATGGGTGTATAATTCAGCTCATGTCCCACCATGGTACAAAAAGGCAGACTCCATATCATTCTAGGTGGAAATCGACCCTGAAGCTAATCCCATAAACCAACACATTATAGCATCCTTCAAAGTGGAGGGAAAGAGTTTCAATTTTTGGTTATCATTTTTGCAGTCATACGTCTGACACAAAACTTTAAACTCAAAAAGGAACTGGTCAGGATCTTCAGAGAATAAGTCTCTGATGGTTGGTAAGATGGATGGTGAAATGTGTGAATGGTGAATCTTTACCTATACAAACACAAGAGAACAAACATATAATTAGATCATTATGCAAGTTAGATCAACATTCCCCATGAAATTAGTTTGAAACATAAAAACAAGAAATAAAATGAAGAAAACAAGAACAAATCTATCAAACCATATTCTAATGAGAAAACTCTCAATATCATGGGGGAATTGGTGCCATTTTGATGTGGAAAATGGCCCTTTCCCAATTCCTTGATGCAAAGTGATGATCTTTGGGGATGATTGTTGCTTCCTTGATGAAATTTTCCAATAACCTAGCTAAATTGAATGCAAAATATGAAAAATGCTATGAACTCAAATGCTAAATGCATATAGTGATTGTGCTCTTAGTTGATGGATCCAAGATTCAAATGAGAGCCTCCTATAAATAGAAGATAATGATGGAGGAAGAGGCAAAATAGATGAATGTGGGACAAAAGACCAACCAATGAGAGAAGGGCCACTTGTCTGGATATGTGATTGGAGGAGGAATGAGCACATTTTGATGAATGTGCACATAAATATGGTTATGTGGAATTTGAAATTTGTGAAATGACAAGTTGGAGGGAGAGAAGAATGGAGTAAATGCCACTTGGCTCAAGGCAAAGGACATATAAGAGGCCTTTAATGCCTTGTTGGATGTACTCATCCCCTTTGGAGGGATTTTCAAATTGGAGGAATATTCCCTTATTGATGCCAAGTTGAGAAAATAGAGGAATTAATAAATCAATTAAATTGATTTATTGTGCAAGTTGCAAAATCTAGAGGATTTGAATAGTTTAGGTGAAGATTAGCTGATTTGACAATTTTGACTTAGATTTTTGGATTTAAATAAATCAAAGCTGAGAGGAATAATGGATTTAAATTTAATTAAATAAAGTTTGATTTATTTAATTAAAGAGGGTGGTGTTATATTAAATCAAATAAAGATTAATTTATTTAATTTAAAGGAGATGACCTTACAAAGTAATTAAATAAAGTGAATTATTTAATTAATAGAAGCGGGTGACTTAATCAAATAAATTTGATTTATTTAATTAAGACAGGAAATATGATGAATTTTAATCAAATAAAGATTATTCAATTAAATATATTAGTAAACGAGATGATTTAGGATAAACTAGTGTTAGTAAGATCATAATCAAGTGTGTGTATATTTTACGTGTCTACATTTTTCCCCTCTTTGAAGCAATGTACCTATTGCGTTGGTTCAAAGAATAAACTGCCAAGATAAATATATATATATATATTAGATGCCCCACTGCTGCCCTAGTGAGAAGGATTACGCTGGTATACTGCCCCCTTAAGAGATTAGACAAAAAAATGGATTTTCTGGTGATCTCACAAAAAAAGAGGACAAGCTGCTCGACCGGTCCAAAAAGGGTCTAGGATGCCAAAAACATGCCAAAATGCAAAAAAATGATGCAAAACGGCCCTTGGTTGGGCAAAAACGAGACCAGGGGTCCAAAAACCTAGTTGGACAACTAAATAGGGTCAAAAACCCTAATTTTCAAGCTTAAATAGGCCTAGAGGGGTAACTTTAATTTCATTTCCACACCTAGTCCTTAAAATATTTTGCATTTTGAGCTCTGAACACTATTCAAGATGGCACAACAATTGCTTCCGCGACACGTGTCAGATCGAGTGTGAGTGTACCATCGGCCAACCGATGTAGGACCACTGATATGTGACTCTTACCCACCTTGTTTTCTTGATTTTTGAGCGCATTTAATAGGGTCTAAAAGTCAAACTAGGTCAAGAGACGTAGTTTGGTGCCATTGGAAGGGCAGAATCATTGCCACATTTGCAAACTGCATCATCGCAACTCAGTTTGGAAATTAGGGTTAGGGGCAAAGTCAGGCGCATGTACAAACTGTGCCACTACGGTGCATTTTAGAAATTTAGATTTAAAAGCGCGGTCAAATTGCGACACGATGACGTAGTTTGGAATTTGGAAACAACTTCATAATTTCAAACAATGTCATAATTATTGTTTCAATTGCAAATACTTAAGGCAAGGTTCTGATTTTTTATGAAACTTGATGCTATAGCTTTTATTGCATAAGAGGACCACAAAATACTTCATTCACAAGAGCACAGGTCCTTAGTTCTGATTCGGTTAGTTGGTATGCATGACCTACTCCAGGAGCACCTTGGGGCGATTGGCTTGTGGTACGTTGCATACGCAACCCCCTCCCAGACACATTTGGGCATGATGACTGCCTTGGCAGAGTGATGGCACAGTGAGACGTCATCGTTTCACCTACCCACAAGAGAGGCTATAGTTACCTTGAAGGATGTCTGGCGTATCCTTCGATTCAGGGAAAAATTTAGTGGTAAATCTTTGCCAATTGGTGAATTCTAGGAATTGGGCAATTCAAAATTAGCGAATTTATCATACCCAACAAGGTGTTTGAATCACCCAGATTTTACAAACTATAGGTCCAATGCATGTCCATTCGCCAACGGTTTTTTTTTACGAGGCATGTTTAGGCAATAAATTCGCCATAACAGACTATGCATTTCCAATGGACTGATTAATATTTTCGCCTGGAATCCTGGGGAACATGTCATAAAACACCTACATATTTTCCAATACTATTAAAACAACATTATATGAGGACCCATTTCACCAATTAAAATTTACAAATAGTTGCTTGTGAAGACCCATTTCACCAATTAAAATTTATAAATAGTGTCTTATGAGGACCTATTTCTCCAATAATATTTAAAAATAATTACATTTGAGGACACATTTCGCCTTGAAAATTATAAAGTATCATTATATAAGCACGCGGGATTCGCCAAATTTTTAACATACCATTGAAAAATCCCACGGAATTCACCAAATATGGATTGATATAAATACAATTGAAACTGTTATTTATTCTTACACATTTTGTTCATTTCTAAGGTTCTACTTCTCGCTTCAGAATTCAGCGAAAGCCGAAAATGTAGACTCAAAGGTGAGTGATCATTTCTTCATACTGTTATTAGTTATTAGTTATAATAATAAGATTTCTTTATCTATTTTCCATTCTTGCTTTAGTCTTAAACATGATTTTGAGTAGGGAATGGGATCTATATTCTCTGTTGGTTTGTCCTTCTTAAACAAGAAGACATTTTTCTCCAACTTTTATTTGAAGTGAGATATCAATATGTTGAGCAGTAAGGGTAAGACTCTTGAGGGTAATGAAGAGACTGGGAGGCCATCAAAACACCCAAAACGTGGAGGTACCATACAGTCTTACTTTGGAATTGGCAAAGCTTCTAATCCATCAGATCAAGGTGGAGCTACATCATCAAATATTCCAGCAAATATTATTAAAGATGGCATCGACAATACCTCACCGCCACAGGAAGGTCAAGGTAAGATTGTCATTGAGTTAAATCAAAATGTATCAAATGAGGATGGCAATACTACAAAAGATGTTCCAAGGGATACCTTGGTTAGCCAAAATGAGATAATTGACTTGGATGAGGATGATGTTGGTAGCAAGAAAAGAAAAGAAAAATCAAAATTGGGGCGCGAGTGGGAAATGACAAGGAATTTTCAACTTGGTTGGTTGTCGAAGTACCCATTCCTTGAACCACTGGGGGTATCAAACAAAAATGATATTGAAAGTGCAACATAGGTCAAATTTAAGATTTGTAGCTAGAAATGTGGAAGAGACAAGACGATGCAGCTAAATCTTGACACTATAGAAAAGCATATCGGTAAAGTTTACAAAAAACAAATCATAGACGGAAAGGAATAATCAGTCGCACAATGGAAATCAAAGGAAGAATGTCTTCATGTTAAGTATGCCACAGATTATGGAGAGCATAACCATAGAATGTCAAAGATTAATTAATGTGAAGGTACACTTGAGGCTCATTTTGGAAAATCCTTGGCAACAACAAATATGTCAAAAACTATTTAGATGAGTGTTGTTTTTCATATTTTTTCTAGGGAGCGTCCTATGACAGACTACCCAAAATATTTTGATTTATTATCTTATTTAAGTCTTCCCCACTTTCCCTTCTCACATTGGTCAGTAAACGTTGGATGGGAATGGGTTAACTATCTTGCTACAGTGGAAAAGCAAGATTTAAAGGAGAGTAAAATAGTCAAATTTCATTGCATTATCTTTAGATGAAGTTACTGTAGTAGACAATACTTCTTGGGTTTGTATGCATTTGTCTACTATAGAAAAACATGTTCGCTAAGCTCATCTTCTTTGTGTTCATAAAATGAAGGATAGTTCAACATTGCAAAATCTATTTGAACTAGTCAATAAATCTTTGAATGAAATTGCAGGTATGGATGAGTTGACAATTTCCAAAAGTTGGTGTGTGTAGGAGTTGATCAAGCTATAGTGATGCAGGGTCAAAGGAGCGGTGTTTGCACAAATTTACAAACTACTTGTGCACCATACATGCTTGGAATTCACTGCATGGCCCACATAATGAATTTAGCATTCAAAATTGTAAGCAAGTTTCCTACAGTATCAAAAGTTGAAAATCTAGTTCGCGAGATCCACGCATACTTCTGTTGAAGTCCCAAATGTTTCCTTGAATTTCAACATTTTGTTGAGAGAATAACACCTAGAAACAAGCCTCTCAAGGATGTTGATACCAGATGGATCTCCTTGCATGGACCAACGCAACAAGTTATTTCGTAATATCAATCCTTGATTGGAGTGATGTACGAGCATCACAACACAGTAGACAAAGCTCCTAACCTCTTACATAGGTTAAGTGATATAAAGACACTCATGACTTTAGCTAGTCTTCTCTCCATGTTGGATGAGATAAAAAATCTTGTCAAGAAAGCCCAAGACAAAACTATGTATATTTATGAATATGCCAATCTACGTAAACTTACTTTCTTGGCCCTCGATCATCTATATCTAGATCTAACACAAGAAGGCACAAATTATTTGATGTGGTAGAAAATTACTGATTTTAATAATCCTGATAATTATTTATAGTTTAATGCAAGCAAACACTTATGTATCTGTGTACATGGATATAAGATACCAATGTACCATTGTAAGACAACCAAGCACTCTAGTAGAGAAGTACCTGTTAACGAGGAAGATTTTAATGGCATTGTTAAATTTATTAGTGACAATTTGAAGGAAATTGCAAAATATCTTTCCTCAGGGATTCGTGAAATATTCCCTCAAGATGAAATACTTGAAGCCATGGGTATTGTGTATCCTCAATTTTGGGTAAACCGAGATAACCCAAAAAAATTTCATGATCAAGTAAAAATCTTGATTGAACAGTTTTTGAAAGAGGTAACATACAATGAGCAGACAATAGAAGGATTTTTAAATGAAAGTAAGCTTAGAAATAAATTTGGGAGTTTTGCAACAACTATGAGGGACTAATATAAATCCATGGGAAAGGAGAAGGCCTTTGAACCGGGATCAATAAAAAAGGTTTGGACAAGCTTAGGCCAGAGTGAAATATTGTGTGGTTTGATGTCAGAATATTTCAAACTTTCTGATTTATGTCAAACAATGATATTGGGGTCAGTGGAGGATGTGAGAGTTTTCAGTACATTGGAGTTTTTGAAATCAAAGTTAAGAAACAAATTGGACAAGAATTTGGAAAATTTCTTGAGGATGAAATGAACTGTGTATAATGTCAAAAAAATTCCTTTTGAAAGGGCACTCGCAATTTGGAGGTCCACATGTGAAAGAAGAGGGACCGGGTTGTGCAACATAGGCTCTCCAATTCCAAGCATCATTGGTACTGGTGGCAGTGGCAGTGGGCCTGGGACAAATGATATTGATATTGAAATTGACACAAATCACACAATGAATGTTGAATTTGAGACACAGGCCGAAGAAAGTGGAGCAAACTCAGAATCAAGATGACTCTTTTACATTATCACAAGATGAGCATCGATTTGAGGACCCTGACTCCATTTGGGAAATGGAAGAGAATTAGCATGTTTTAGGTTTTTTTTACTGCACTTCATGAATCAGTTTCCATTGTTTAAAAGTCCAAACTGTAGCTGATGATATTTTATATTATATTCAATGAACATTGAAATTATGAATCATTGCACTTCATGATATCTTATTTTATATTGCACTCAAGCACTGCATGAATCATATTCCAAACTGTAGTTGATGATTTTTTATATTGTATTCAAATAAATTGTGAATCATTGCACTTTAGGATATTTTATTTTATATTGCAGTACATAATATTTTATATTATATTGCACTTCATGAATCATATGCCAAAGTCAAACTGTAGTTGATGATATTTTATGTTTTATTCCATCATCCATGAAATTGTGATATTAAAATTAAAGGAAATTTAATTTTTATTTACAAAGAAAATAGCCTCCACCGAGTCCACCCCACTTATCTTCCACATATCAATAATCACAAAAATATACGACACTTTGATTTTATGATTCATAAATTATGAACAATGAAAATTATAGAAATTTGTGTGACAAGATCCATATTATAGCCTACATTGCATCCATCAAAAAAAAAAAAAATTCGTAGTGATATAGTCCTTCCCCCATTCCTAAAAAAATTCAATACCATCGGCCTAGCAATGCTTCATCGGTGGAACCCCCATCACAGTCCCGACAATGGCCCGATGAAAATAGCTCACAACCTAGTATCGGTGTAACAATACTCTATTGATTTGACTCCTAAGGTGCTCTCCCAATATACCAATAGAGTCAAGTTGTCAACAAAAGTAACCATGAGTTATAACCATGGGCATGAATTATCGAATGCATAAATTATATAGAGGGAACTATGGTGCATCGGGGAAACATGATTTGGCATCCCACCGATAGAATGAAGGATAGATGTCCCTTGGTGGAGAGGGTGGCTATCGATGAAAGATTGATGTGACATCTCGGGGCATCGTCGACTTCGAGATATTTGAAATAAATGTTCTTCTTCAATGAAAAGATTGAAAGACGATCCACGGATGGTGCATTTATGAACCAAAATTGAAGTGAATTATATCACAAGTTGATCACATAGTTGTTACAAAATCTTTGAAGATTTCGCTTAGGGCAGAAGCAGAAAGGAAAAAACTTGGAGTTCTGACACAGAAAAGACTGGTGGACTATGGAGGTGACTCGACAAGACTCACGTAAGTACTTCAAACCCAGCTAAGAAGCTATTTTCATCAAAAGCTTAAGATTTAAATAATGGAAGAGAGTACAGACAAACCCAAAGCTAAAAAATAGAAAACTGAAAATACTAAGACTTTGGATCAACTGGACATTAAAAAGCCTAAGAGACTCCTAAATGAAGGCCTGATAGATCAATGCCATGGTTCGGGGCCGAGACCCAAGAGGATTGATCAAATGAATCCTTCCATGGATCGACTATGGGACAAACATAAGGGCTTAGGGGATATTTGGACACCACAACGAGGGTACGACCTCTTCATGTACCATTACAAAAAACAATTTAGGTTTCAACCAGTTTGCAATCCGTGGAGGTTGAACCTGGGAAGACTTGTGGTGCCCAATGTGTTTGTGAACATAGAGCTAATTAAATCTCTTTCTATTAGATATGACCCCAATAAAATAACTATTCAGTCAAATGGCAGGGGTGACATGCTTGTTATTTCTAGGGATCTCATTTCTAATGTATTTCAGTTAGAGTGTTCACTGAATTTATCATTCACGATCAAAGATCTCTTGACAGAGTATCACCACATGGATACCAACTATAAGAGATGAAAATTACCTTTGCATAGGCCCAAGGATGAAGGAGGCCAGCTCGGGAGGTTCTCTAGTAGTGAAAACCCTCCTTTCTATGAAGATTTGTTCGAAGAGTATTTCTGATACACCTATTATTCAGCTGGTCAGGTTTTGGGAGTAGAGGTTCCACCTCTCATGTTGATTTCCCCAATGGTCTTAGCTGCAGACATACAAAGAAAGGATTCTAGGCCATTTGATTATGCTAGCTACTTGGCCAACACCCTACATTGACGGCTTGAAAAGATTAAAAATAATAGTGATAATATTAATTTTGAACACTATTCTTTTCTTATGAATTTTCTTTTGTACGAGGGACAAGTCAGAGGAGTCTAGAGTGAAGAATTAAGGATACAAGATACAGATGAAAATGGAGATTTTAAACCTGTACAAATGTGGAATTCATTGTGGGACAACCAATTTGGTAGGTCTCATTACCTTTATTTTGAAGATTTTTTTGTAAAACCATTGATGAAATTGTTGGGATATTCATGCAATTATAACCTATCCCCAAAAGTACAAATATTTCTAAGCCCAAAGGAAAATGACCAGAGAAATAAAGTGAATCATAACTAAGGAGACTAGTATGCTTTCCCTAATTGTACAATGATAATGGTTTATGGGTTTGAAGGGGCTCCACACTTGATGCCATGAGTAGTTCCTGAATGAATTGCTTATTTAGAAATTGTGAGGCAATTGGAAAAATATGATTCCAAACACCTCAAAGGACATAGAAAACAATCAATTATGCCCAACAACTTATGTTTTGGAGACTTTACAGTGGTTTCCAATGAAGGATATGGAGAAATTGATGGTAAATTAGCACAATACAACCTACCTCTAGGTGATGCAAGGAAACAATTTGATGCAAAAGGGTTTATTCACAAGGCGAGATTATCGCAGGGGCTATCAGGGTATGAACATTTGTTCTCAATCGAAGATGTCATAAGAAACCATGATGAGGCTTCCACCAAGGAAAGAATGGCCACCTATAACAAGATTATGCTTGCAGAGGAATGGAAGAGAAAAATGTCCCATCTCAAAGGAATTTGGTGAGATACAAGATCCTTTAACAAGAATTGAGCAACTCATCGCTCATGTTAATGAACTGGTAAAGGATGTTCCCCTAGTTGTTTTTGATGCACCTCATGCAACCTATTCAAGAAAACAAGATGAAGACATAGAGCCCTTGGATTATATACCTTCACAACTTACTCCTGAGGTATGTTTTTCTATAGATACTGGTATAAGTGAAGAAGAGAAGGGTAATGAAGAGGGTGAGTAGGTCAAACAAATAAGTGCTCTTGTGATTGCACAGTACGATCCCCCTCAAGAGAAGAATATTGTAATATTTGAGGCATCAAATGAACTATTTGATGATGTGAAGGTCAGGGATGGACAACAGTTTATTTCTGATTGTGATTTTGTTAAATATTTAAAATTTAAATCATTTGTTTATGAATATAAAGGCAGAAAAATGAGACAAAAGATACAAGATATCACTCCTGAACAGGAGGCAACCGCTCTGGAGGAATTGAAAAGGGAGGTAGATAATGAAATGGAGTCCATCACTCCTAAAAGAGTAAGGCAATTAATTCAAGAAGCTAGAGTGTTGCTCCTGCCAAGGTGGGATATTAGCTCTTCAATTATATTTGATAGCTTCAGAAAAAGAGGGGATAAGACAATGAACTTAATAGAAGAAGCAAGTGACAAAATGTATTCAGGATCTGGGTACAAACTAGAGGAAGCCACCTTTCTTATTTGGTCATTGTATCCCCATGATAAAAGACCTATAATTATTAATCCAAACCAAGTGTTTTGAAATCTCTTGGTTCAACGAGTAGGGGATACCAACCCTATGGAGACAACAAAATTGAACATAAATGCGGCAAAATTTACCAAAGCACATATCGAAAAACTGATTAAGGAAAATGACAAACTGAAGAAGGAGCTAGAAAATCAGAGAGAAAGAACATCTTTCTCCTCCACATCAGATTTGTACTCCCCATGGCTTGAAAAGGATAAGAGAGTGCTTGATGCATTGGCTAATGCAACCTATTGGAAGAATTGCCATCTGAAATCCCAGGGGAAATGCAAAGAATTAGAGAAAGAAGTGAAAACCATCAAATATAACACTATATCTGAAATGATAAAAGAAAGATTCAACAAAATGATGAAGTGTGGTGATGAATATTGGGAAGTATTCAAATAGACACACATTGCATTAGTGGAGAATGAATGATTGCAGCCTAGAATAATGAAGAAAAAAAAGGAGCTCGTAGATAAGAATTTCATGAAAGGACAAATATTGTTGACATATAACAAGCTAGTAGAATCACAAAATGGATATCATAATAGGCTTAGGGAATATTTCAACTGCTTTGATTCAGTCCCACTCTCGACACTTCATAATGGCATTGGAAATCCACGAGAATATGATGATTGGAAGGAAGACCTTGTTGGGCTTCTAACTGCTACGTTGCAAGAAATAAATGACGAGGATATGGTTTTACAAAACACTCATAAGAAACTCAAAAAAATAATGTCTATAGAATATGATATGAAAGAGGTGATCTATAACATGGACACCTATGCTAAACAAGAGTACATCCATCACCTCTCTGTAGTCAATCTGTTTATTAGCCAAACTATAGATGTGTCAGAATCATATTTAAAGTAAGAATGCCAATCGACAACATGATGAGCACCCTATCATGGAGTAGAATCTTTGAATAGATCTTAGGTGGTCGTGATCTTCTGCTTGGAGATTAACGGATCAGTGCATTCACCTGCGACATTGTTTTATTTATAATTTGAGTTATGTTTAGTTGTCAAACGTCATGACTTTTTGTAAGGGGTTTGTAGCTTGTTGCCTCTCATATATAAGAGAGATCAAGACCCGAATAGGAGATCATCACATCATTTTTAATTAGACTTTAGAGTAGAAAATAGTAAGAAGATAGATAATAGATTGCAGCAATTCGCCCATCCATCTCATATCATAAACTATTTTTATAATGCATATCATTTGAACTTTGAAGATCAATACAATGGAGAAGGTTACACATAATTACTATTTTCTTTTCAAGTGTTCAACTGTTGTGGATTCATATGCTTATATGTTATTAAATTATTTGGCTATCTCCAAAGTGGTTGTTTATGTTATTCAAATTGAGTGTGTGGAAGTACATTTAATTTTTTAGTACATTGAATTTGAATTCTTCAGGAATAGGGGATGTGACCATGGGGTTTTAGATTTATTTATGGACATGATCAAGTAGTAATGTGGGCCACAAAATGGATCTTGTCACACAAATCTCTACAATTTGTGCTAATCATAAAATCAAATGTAGTGTATTTTTGCAGTATGTGGGATGTGGGTGAGGTGTAAGTTGGTGGATACTAATCAAAATTTTTAGTCCCAACATAACAGAAGCTAATAGTTCAACATACATAACTTAGAAGCTCTACCAAGAAGTAAATATAATGAGCTAACAATTCAACATCCATAACTTGGAAGCTCTACCAAGAATTAAATATAATGAGCTAACAATTCATCACCTTATAGATCAAATGATAAAATAAATAATACAGATAATTGAACATCATCACATTACTAAAGTCTAAATTTGAGATTTTTAATTGATTTTCACATGAAAGAGTACATATTGGTATTGGCAATGCAAAATCTTGCCAATTCCCAAAGACAAGTCTGCACATAGCTGAGTTGGAACTTGGAAACTCATATTATCAAAGATTGAAAATTAAAAATCAAGTCATTGTATCACCTTTGCTAGCAACTTCCACCCTTCAGGTGGTTTAATTGTCATTTTTTCTAACTGATGTTGTTTGAATTGAAATTTTGTTAACATTTTATGATTGTAATTGGAAGTGGAACCTGTCTTGAATTCTTCAGTCAATTTTGCATTCAAGGTTATCACTGTTCTCATGGAATCCAAATAGTTCACATCTTGGTTATGAGGAAACTGGTCCAAATCAATCTTCCTTGCACCATCCATCTTCTTTCTGAAACCATATTTTCCAATGAATTGGTCATTTGTGTCAAAAGCCTTTGGAAAACCAAGCTCTGTGAAGTTCCTTACCTTTTCATCCACCACCTTCATCTTGTTTGCAACCACATGAAAATATTCCTTTGTTCCACGCATTCTTGAACACTTTTCAGTGATAGATGACAACTTCATTGAGGTTTCAATCCGATTAGTAATCCATTTTGATTTCAAATCATTGTCACTGGCTTTGTAGACTGTTTGTAGAACTTGATTTGCAGATTTCTCTAATTCCAACATATTTTTGTTGTCCACTAAATATTTGTTGAGCTTCTTATAATGTTTTATGATAGCATCAATCAATTGGAACATGTCACACAAATGATCAAACCTCTGCATTATTTCATCCCAGATATTTTGTTTCATATGCCTCATTGTATCTCTACAAAATGCAGATAACTTATTTTGACTAGACTTAATTTCTTCTTTTGCTTATGTCAACTCTGTCTCCAATCTTTCATTTGTTTTTCTCCGTTTCTCCAATTTTTTTCACACTGTGCATTTCCATTCACAATGCTTAGTCTTATTTTTTTTGAAGTGGATTTTTCCTTATCATATTTCTTGTTTCTCTCATCTAGCCTTTGCTTCAGGTCATTCACTTCTCTCTCATTTGGTTTATCCTCTTTGCTTGTTGATGTAGAGGCATATATCTTTATTCTTTTTTCTAATTCATTGCTCTTGTTATCTATTGTTTTCCTCTTTTCTTTCTCATTTGCTAGGTCTTCCTGCAACTTTTCTATTTGGGTCTACAACATTTTCTTATCTCTATCTTGCTTTAGCAATGATGTGTACACCAATTCATTGTTCTTCTTTGATACATTAATTTTGTTAGTATTTTTTAAGCCAAAAAAATCCAATTGAAAATTGGTTACCTGGTATTCAGATCGATCCATTTGATTTGTTGGTTTGTTTTGAATTGTGGGAACATCAATTATGTACTCCGTAATTTCTTTATTTGTGTCAAATGTGGGTAATACCATGGTTTTTGCAAGCTCTGAAGTTACAACAAACACACTCTCCATTAGTTGCTTCTTTTATTTTTTATTCAAGTCTGATTTCTTTTTAAACTCTTCAATGAAATCATAACCCAGGGAGGTAGGAACAATGGAATGCTTGGATGGCAAAGGAATAGGAGTACTTGCAGTTGCTAATGATGTCATAGACACACTAACTAGAATTGGGGGAGTGCTTGGAAATAACTCCTTTGTGGTGGATCCACTGATAGTGTGACTTGGACCTGTCAAAATCCTTTGCCTCTTTTGATTTCCTTGATCACCTAGTGTTTCTATGGTATCTTGCATTGTTTTCCTCTTGCGTGTAATTTGTTGTTGTAGCACATGTTGACCACTACTAGTACTACTACCCATACCATCACCACCAATGGCACTCCTAGTTGCACTAATCTATCCACCATGGGCATGTCCTAGTTGTGATTGTATCTGACCATGAGGATGAGGATTAGAAACTCTAACAAATTGAGTTTGACTTGAATGCCCTTGGTCTAATTTTTCACCTCCAAGCCTAAGGCCATATTTATCAACTGGTTTTCTATGCTCAAAATTTGTTACCATATAAGGGCCTTGGCTTTGGGACCCCAAAGGACCACCTTCATAAACAATTTTTTCAAGGATGGCTGCTCTTGAAGTATATGCTTCTTTTGTGGCCTCACTTAAACCAGGTTTTTAATTGGCATGGATTTGTTCTACATATTCCCTATCATCATTAGAGTCATAATCACTTTCTTTGTTTCCATGTTCATCAAGATGCTCTATATTCCACAATTTGCTAAAATTTGTGTCTTCTTCATTAGCTCCATACTCTGCAAGAGCTCTTGGATCACCTAGGTCCTTCCTCATAGACCAAAAGGCAGTAATTTTTTATCGTGACCAAATTTTATCTAATATTCCTTCTCTAGAGAACTTGGAATTTTTACTCTACTAGATGTTTTATCACTTTTTTCATAAAATGTGTTGTATGTCCCGATTTTCTTTTGGTGCAATGCCATAATTTCTGTTGACAATTATTAACCATAATGGATATTAAATACCATTTCAAGGAGGCTTGCACCCACTTCCAAATTGTTATCCAAACCAAGGTAAAATGCTAGCATGGAAATAGTATCATGAACCCATGGTTTAAAAATATCCAAATTATAAGGAGGCTTATGATCAACTTTCAATTTGTTTCTATGCTGAACTATTTTATTTAAGAAATCAATTTTATCCTTTTCTTCCACTGGTTCATAATCACTAGCAAGCTTTTCTAGGTCAATGTGGTCATTTCCAAATTCTTTGGTTGTAAACCCCAACACTTTTCCAAGTTCTTCTACATTAATGGATAATAATTCTTCTTGGCTATCTTTATTAACAATTGCTCTTTTCTTATCATCATAATTTTTGGCACATACCATGATAAATTCAGGGCAAGGGAAAACCTCATGTAACATCATGCGCCCTAATCCAGTTACCCACAGTGCACTGATACTATTAACTTGTGTTTTCTTTGCAGCCTTATTCTGAGATGAAAATCTAAGTTATGAGGTACACCTACCATAGATTTCAGGATCATAAATATCATGGTACCCATCAGTGAAACCTGGGGTTTTAAGCAATTATGCATAATGTATTCTTTTATCGAACATTGCTCTAGTGGTACTGATGGTAGACATGCTTATACAATGTGAAGTTGTGAAATTTGAATTCCCTAATACCTATTAGTCCTCCTTAAATTTAATGAATTCTTAAGTCTCTAAACCCAAACTTCAAACTTTGACAAAATAAGATTTTAAGAAATGTCAAACGATGAAACGTAGCCGCAAGAATTCTTTCACTTACCCAGATTATGAGTCTCAACTCTTGAAAACTAGAATGGCTTTGTTGGAAGTGGAACTGTGGAATCCAAAATAGGGTGGTGCACTACAATGAGCAATCTAAAGAGTGAAGATTGAAATCTCCCCGTGTGCTGACCCTCTCACTTAAAAAAAAATCACTGTACAATTTCAAAGTGCAAAGTGCTTTAGATGTTTTTTTTCTCGTAATTGGAATATTAAAGTGAATGAAACGTCTTAGGTCTACAAGACTACAAGTTGCAAATTCTTAACTGTTGATCTTTCTAAATCTAATAGTTATAGCGTGATTCCAGAGGTTTAAGTTGGGAATCCCATCGCTTTGTGCATTTCATTACAGAATGTAACTACAATCATACATCAAATTTTCATCCAACGGTTTAAACTTGAGTAATTTATGATATTAACTTAAAAAAATACATGACACATGTGTTTTAAATTTGTTTTAAACTTTTGTGTTCTAGGATTGGCATCAACGCCAAGGGGTCGATAAATTAATGTTGCAAAGGACTTGAAAAAATCTCACCGTGTGTTGACTCTCTCACTTAAAAAATATCAGTAATCACTTCGCAGTTGACACTTAGCAGTACAAAGTGCTTTAAATGCTTTGTTTCTCAAAATTGGAACATTAAAGTGAATGAAACATCTTAGGTCTACAAGTTGTAAATTCTTAATCTTAATCGTTGATCTTTCTAAATCTAACGGTTATAGGGCGATTCTAAAGGTTTAAGTTGGAAGCCCATCACTCTGTGTATTTCATTATGGAATGCAACTACAACAATACATCAAATTTTCATCCAATGGTTGAAATTTGAGTAATTTATGATATTAACTTAAAAAAATAAACATGACACATGTGTTTTAAAGTTGCTTTAAACTTTTGTGTGCTAGGATTGGCATCAAGGCCAAGGGGTCGGTAAATTAACATTGCAAAGGACTTGAAAAAATCTCACAATGTGTTGATCCTCTCACTTAAAAAAAATTAGTAATCACTTGACAGTTGACACTTAGCAGTACAAAGTGCTTTAAATGCTTTGTTTCTTGAAATTGGAATATTAAAGTGAATGAAACGTCTTAGGTCTACAAGTTGCAAATTCTTAATCTTAACTGTTGATCTTTCTAAATCTAACGGTTATAGGGTGATTCCAGAGGTTTAAGTTGGCAAGCCCATCGCTCTGTGAATTTCATTATGGAATGCAAATACAACCATACATCAAATGTTCATCCAACAGTTGAAACTTGAATAATTTATGATATTAACTTAAGAAAATAAACATGACACATGTGTTTTAAAGTTGTTTTAAAATTTTGTGCACTAGGATTGGCATCAAGGCAAAGGTGTCGATAACTTAACATTGCAAAGGACATAAAAAAATCTTCTCATGTGCTGACCCTCTCGGTGTCTCACTTAAAAAAAAATCACTTGACACTTAGCAGTACAAAGTGCTTTAAATGCTTTTTTTCCTCGAAAATTCAAAATTGGAACTGTTGGTCTACAAGTTGCATATTCTTAATCGTTGATCTTTCTAAATCTAACAGTTATAAGGTGATTCTAGAGGTTTAAGTTTGCAAGCCTATCACTCTATGCATTTTGATTTCATTACGAAATGCTTTTTGTGTGAAGAGTCAGAGTGTAGTTTTTTTTTCTGCCGAGAGTTTTCAGTGTAGAGCCAAATGGCTAGTTCTTCCAAGATTTGATTTTATGATGAATGAAAATTGTAGAAATTTGTGTGACAAGATCCATATTATAGCCTACATAATTACATTACATCCATAAACAAATTTGAAATCTTGTACTCGTAGTCCTTCCCCCATTCCTAACAAAAACCAATACCATAGGCATCGACCTAACAATGCTTTATCGGTAGAACCCCCATCATAGCCCTGTCGATGGCTTGAAGACTCATAAGGTGTGCTCCCCGATATACCAATAGAGTTAGCAAAAGTAAGCACATCGATATAACACATAAACATCGGTGGAACGAATGATTGCATTCCCTCGATGGCCCGATATAACCATGAGTTATCAAGTGCATATTGCATAAAGTATATTACTTAATTTCTCAAAGGAAAATAAATGATTTGAATATATTAATAGACACTGAAGTTCTGAACTCGAAAAACAACTCTTTACTGTAAGTGTAAATGAAGAATGAAGAATAACACAATACAACCATTTATTTTATTGCAATTGAATTTTAATGTCACATTATTACATATCTTTTTAAAGATGAGTAGCTGTAGATCGGGCAAGCTCCTATTTTGTATAAATAACATATGTCAGTGTGTCACTTTAGTACTTTACATAGACACAATTTAATAATTTATTCCAAGTTGTTGTTTGTTACAATGGATTACAAATTGATTCCAATTTCTAAGCTTCTACTGCTGAAAACTTACTACAAATGTAACTCTAAAAATAAATGCATGATTCCAAGCTTCTGTTGGTGACAACGTAATACAAATGTGGCTCTAAAAACAAATGCATGATTCCAAGCTTCTGTTGGTGGATTTTCCAACCATGTTGGGGAAAGGGGGTTCTAATCAATTTGGGAAAATGAGAGTCGTGAAGATACAAAATGTAATTGTCCCCTTTGAGAACTAGAGTCATGTAGAAGATGTAATACAAATGTCTCTTTGAAAATAAATGCATGGGGCTTGTCTGGCCAGCCATGCTGGGGAAATGGGAGCTATTAAAATACAAGAGGAGAAACAAATATGCTCCCATCTTTTGCACGCAGCTTCCATGCACTGGTATAGCACTTACCTCCATCAGAGTTCCTCATCTTGGCTCAAAACCTATTTGAGAAGTCAGGTTAACCAAATCAACTTCTTTCCAATTCTACCCATTCTGAACTTGAAGGAAATTTATCTTTTACTAACTCTGTAACTACATAATCGTAGGTAGGATAATTTACAGTATCCTCAGTACCACATCATCTTCTTTGTGAATCCTTATTAACCCTAGAAAATAAAAACCCTTATGACACTATCCACTATTCATTGAATCACTATCCCTATTTATGGGCCACCAGTGTCGCTACCAGCCTTTACAATTAAAATGTTTAATTTGATTGACGTTTGGATACATGCCAAATGTACCTCAAGCTGACAAGCTGTCAAAATCACCAATGCCACTCAAAGTTCAAACGATATGAAATCATTAAAAATATTATTTCATTAAAGCTATGATTTTTCCAAGAAATTTCTTCGGATGTTCATATCACATATGGCATTAATCGTCGCCACTTCCAACACTAGCAAGACGCCAACCACACTTTCTTCAAAAAGATTGATAATTTCAATTAAATGAAATGTACAACATCAAGGCATTGAAAATACATAATGAGTGATGAGCAATGGGCCTTTATCTCACCACATGTCTACATCTAACGATTCTAGTGTTATTATGTAGGTTTCAATTCACAAGTCTAATGCTTCAGAGATTTATTTCTGGAATGCAACTACAGTTATCCATCAAACATTCATTGAACGGTCCCTATGATTTTTTCGTTGGCATGAATCCGTTTATTTCGCCACTGGATTTTTTTATTATTTTGAGATTCTTTTTAATTCGCCAATGAAAATATATTTTTTGCTATGAAAAAAGGTTTTAATCACCAGCAAATTTTTTTTTTCTGTTTTGAAAACAAGATTAATTCGCCAATGGAAAAAAAATTCTGGTTTGAAAAACAGTTTTAATCGCCAATGAAAAATATTTTATTCGATTAAAAATTATTTTATTCGCCATTTCCACAAACTTCCAGGGAATATAAAAGATTCGCCAATTGGGATTTTTTTTCCCTGAAAAATGAAAAAAATCGCCAATAAAATTAATATTTTTAATTAGGAAGTATACAGGATTTGTCAGGATTTTACACCTTCACGGAGGGGAGGGGTTTCTTAAATTTTTCCCTGCTTCAATTTCCCATCCATGAAGAGAGAGTGATCTATGATGTGGATGCTGGGAGGGATGCCTACTTTGAGGTCATGGAGCTCGATGAGATTATTTTTGTTGAGGGGCAAATAGCACTTGAGCGATACAGGGGCACAATGCCCACTTTTAGATTGATTGTATCTACCATCATCTCAGGCCTCGTGGCACCAAATTGGCGAGGCCGATATTTCAGCCCAGGATGGGGTCTTTCCTGGTAGCGGATGCTCAGATGGTGAGATTTCTTTGCATGGGGGTCAATGTTATTGGCTTCCATTTACCACAATTTACATGAGTTTGCATACTTGGATAGCAGGGCCATTGGGGCTGGAGTTACTCTTTTGCATGTCTGAGCCTGGGAGTACATAATGCTACTTCACCCATAGGTTATAGTGGTTGTCTTGGAGCCAAATGATCCCATTGTTTGGCGATACGGAGGGGCGATGACCACTTTTACAGTTATAGGGGCAAGTGGTGTCACTCACTAAAGGAGGGTCATTGATGAGATGACCATGTTTACCTAGAGGCCCTGGCTTGGCATGCCCACATGGTACGATGATGTACAATAGTTATTCTATGCAAGGCAAGACAAAATTATGCAAGGGAGGGAGCATACCATGATAGAAAGGTATCTCCCTGATAGAGTTGTTAGATAGTTTGGGGAGAGGCAGGATCGTCTCGATGACCAGTATGTGGCCATATTTGTTTGTTCTACAAGGGAAACAACATGGGGTAGGCCGATCATGACTGATGAGGTAGTTACTTCTTTTCAACAGCTGGTGGGCAGGCTGTGGCCATATGATCAAGGTCAAGGAGATGCAGGGGTTAGAACAACATACACATCATGGTTCAAACCACCCCCGCACTTGAAAGATCTAGGTGTGAGACCCATATGATGAAGGCCCAAAGGTAGGTTAGAAAGATGAGGGTGGGGGTGGGGAGGCATAGGGGATGGAGATGGGGATGGGGGGGAGAGGAGGCAAAGGTGATAGATAGGAAGCCTCAACAACAGCCAAGGGATAGACAGGCCCAAGATGGGGACAAAGATAAAAACCACCAGCAGTAGCCCTCGAGGGATCACCAGTAACAGTCTCCGCCGCCGCCACCACCACCACCACTGCAGCCAAATCAGAGGGATTCCCTCATACAACAGTTGGAAGCATAGGTACAGGGTTTGTAGGCTTAGATGTAGGCACTGAATGCCAAGAGAGACCAAGCCTAGTCAGAGAGAGACTAGGAGATAGACCAGAGAGATAGCTAGAGAGTATGGCCTCCACCTCTTAGGGTAGGACAGTCTCAGAGTTGATGTATCGTGAGGCCATTAGAGAGGTTGAGTATTACATGGTTCATTATCGGTAGGCCATGCCAGGAGGGGCCCGAGTACCAGAGTAATCATAGCAAACCGACATGAGACAGAAGGAGAATGTCGAGAGACAGGTGGGAGAGGGCAATAGCTAGCAGGGCAGTCCACCATGATATTTTTTATTTGACACTATTCTTTGAGACACATGGGATCCATATTTGATAGCCTCAATTTGTATTATATACTTGATTCATACATATATTTTGATCCTGATCTTTGTACCATGATAGTTACATTATATATATATATATATATATATATATATGATATGGTTTGATTCATTTATGAGATGTGTCCTACTTTACTTATGCATGATGGATGGATTTAATTTAATTTACTATATGCTATGACTCATGATATGCAGATTTTATGACTCTATCTCATGTGATGCATGTGTTTATTTTATACGATGTAATACGATGTATGTTTCTATGTGATGCGATGATGTGATGCAGTGATTATGCGGATATTTTATGGATGCACATAGTTATGAATGCATTTCTTTTTGTATATTATGACATGATGATGCTAATGTATGCTTATGAGATTCTTATTAAACCTATGTGATATGTAATGTTTTTTTTTAAAATGATTATGATAATGTATGATACGAGATGACCTATGATATGCAATGGTTTTATGACATGCTTTGTGATTTATGAATGTAATGCAATAATATGAATGTACAGGTACAAATGCAACGATATGAATGCCATTATTTTAAGATGATGTGATATGTAATGCATATGATTATAAGATGATGATGTGAGTTGATTATGCTTTGTGATATGTGATATGTGATATGATATGCCTATGTGATGATTCCTATTTCACAATGATTCATGGATGCAAAATTTATGACATGAAATAATATTTTATGATATGCAATGATTGGTAATAATATGTTAATGTGAGATGATTATGACATGTAAATGATTATGATTTGTAATGAGATTATTATGATGTGACATGCCTATGACATGAATGCTTGATGATTTATGATGTGTAATGATGATGCATATGATATGATATGTGATTATGTGATGGATGACCTATTAATGCCTATGTGATAATATGAATGCAAATGAGAGTAATGAATCTATATAAATGATGAGATTTAGTGCATTTATATTTCTTATATGATATGATATGAATTATTCTAATGATTTATGGATGCAAGATGGTTGTATTTAGTGATGTTACTAATTAACTATCATGGTACCATGTTAGTATGGGAAGAAGATGGAAGAAATAAGAAAATGAAAAGAGGATCCAAGACCTACACTATTAATGATGATGATGAGTTGCATACCGAGAATTGGGATTTTAAAAGGGCCATTTACCTTATGTTTGATAATACACATAGGTACGATACATCAAGGTATATAGGTCCAGGATGGCATTGTACATAGTGTGATGGAATTTGACTCAACAATCAGATAGGAGTAATCATGGTCACACCTGACATACGAAACCTTATTCAGACTGTAGTTTAAATATTCTAAACATCTCAGACCAAAACATAGAAAATAAATCCTTCCTATGTGGTCAACAAGACATCTAAAATACCCTCCCTACAAACCAAATAACACACTCTTGACGAAGTTATATTACACGAATATCCAACAAGCACAATAGATAAAAAGATAATGATCATTTCCCCATTCCTTTCTCTCTAAATATTTTTGTGTAGACATCATTGAGAGGTCATTGGAATGAGTGCAAAATAAGATAAGTCAACAAGACTAAGATAAAGTAAACAAACTAACTAATTTTCTTCATACCACTGGCTAAGACTAAACTAGGGTGATGCCTGATGTTGACGTCCATTGTAGGAAGGATGCATCCTAGGACGTGTTGTTATCAGATGATTTTGGGATTGACTATATGATAAGCTAGTGATGCTCGAAGTTGATTAACTTGCTTACTTACTGACCTAGGCTTGAGACCTTGAGGATTGGATTCTTACTTTAGAACCTGCTAGACTTACTTTTGACTGTTCTACCAAAGGATGAAAGCGATGATTGATTTATTATGAGCAGATGTTATTGTGGGTGAATGTTGAAATGGGATGGATGACCTTTTTGGGGTTTTTAGATGTTTTGAGGTTGTTTTGGGATTTTTGAGATGTTTTACAAATGTTTTGATTTTAAAATTTTCCAATTTTTTGGGTTTTCTGAGATTTTAACCAAGAGACTAACCTAAAGACCTATCTTAGGGGTCTTGGGAGCTAACCAACATATTAGACTTGCCTACTTTATACATGTAGAGACCGTGTAGTTCGACTGACACAAACCTGATTTATTGATGAGATATGAACAAATGGATTGTTGACTTATTGCAACAGACTCCTAAAGGACTGACCTAGGGTGTCTTGGGGGATGATCAAATATCAACCTTTCCTACGTTCAAGCTCAGAGACAATGTATTTTGACAAGATGACTCCATTATTTTGATTTTTTGGATTTTTGACATGTTTTGGATTTTCTGATTTTATGAATGTTTTTTATTTTTTGAAGGATTTTATGATGTTTTTGGATTTTTTGATTTTAAGGAAGACTTCAAGGATATACATGAATCTGATTAGATGTAGGTAAAATGACATGCCCCTAGTGTGATGTGATAGACTAATTCGATATAGGCAGGACAAGTTGACCTTAGGAATGTGCCAAGTAGTACTAGGGGGGAACATGATGCAAACACATGATGAAGCTATGATACATACGCGAATGAACGGATGGAAGGATGAGATGGATGAAAGGCGATGGATAAATAAGTGATGCAGGGTCAATCGTAGAGATCCTAGTGAATGGAGTGTGCTTTATTTACACAAGGTGCCTATTTTCTAGGTTTTCACCAATGTACTTGCCCAAAGCGCCAACGAAGTGGTTTTCACTAGAGGACGAGTTTTTTCTTTGTTGTTTTCAATCCTTTTTCTGATTTTTTTGGATTTCTATTATTTTTTATTTATTTTATTTTAATTTTGGTTTTACCCTTAAAATATTAGACATAAAACGTTTTGAGATGAGATTTGTTCATGGGCTCCTACAGAGCTTTGCCTTCGGGTGTTGATAACTGATATGCCCTTGAATTTTAGCTTGTTGTAATGATGAATGGTCCCAACCAACTGGGTTCAAACTTTCCCTTGCCATCTGGATTTGGCACGTTCTTCAAATTTTCCTTTATTACTAGCTCACCGACTTGGAAGGTCCTCCTCCTAATCTTCTTGTTGTAGCTTCACTTGAGATGGTTCTAATAGACTTGTAAATGGTTTAAGGCATCCATACACCGCTCATCTAGTATTTCCAGCTCATTCAATTGTGAGACCCGATATTCCTCATTTATTATGATATTTTGCAATGATATTCTCAGGGATGGGAGCTCTATCTCAATGGGGATTATGGCTTCCAATCCGTAGACCAAGGAGAAGGGGGTGGCACTTTTTGGTGTGCAGATGCTTATAAGCCCATAGGGTAGGATTTAGCTATAGATGCCAGTCATGATCGACATCATTGACTTTTTTCTTGAGGATCTTCAGGATGGTCTTATTGGTAACTTTTGCTTGGTCATTTCCTTGGGGATAATATGAAGTGGAAAAGTGATGTTGGATATTGATTTTTTGGAATAGATTGCGAACATCCTAATTTTTGAAAGGTGTCCCATTATATGAGATAATGGCTTGAGGGAAATTATATCGACAAATAAGGTAGTTTAGGATGAACTTGCATATCATCTTTTTTGTAATGTAGGTCATGGGAATGGCTTCAACCTACTTTCTGAAATACTCTATGGCGGTGCTGATAAACTTATGGCCATTGGATGAGGCGGGAGTGATTTTACCAATGAGATCAAGCCCCCACTATAAAAAGGGTCAAGGTGTGATAATTGGGTTGAGCTCCTGAGTTGGTGCATGGATGAGGTCCCCATGTTGCTGACACTACAAACATATTTTGACATAGTCATGTGCTTCTCTTTCCATTGTAGGCCAATAGTACCCCATCCTTACCATTTTCTTGGCCAAAATCATATCGCTCGAGTGTGAACCACAAATGTCATTATGTACCTCAGCTAAGGTAGTCAAGGATTCCTCAGTGTTTAGGCAATGTAAAAGGGTCCCTTCAATGCTCTTACGGTACAAGGTATCCCCTAGGATGACGAAACATAATGAATTTTTGACAAAGGCTCTTTTGAGGTTATGTCGATGAGGAGGACTCCTATTCTCAAGTAAGTGTAAATATCATGATATCAAGGATCATCAGGACCAGCTATTTTGCACACAAATTCAAACTCTGGTACCTCGAATGCTGGTACGAGAAGTTTCTCTATGAGGAATTCCTATTTTGGGGCATTGTGCGAGATCTCCAAAAGTGATCTGATCGTAGCCATTGCATCCATCACTCTGTTATTTTCTCTTGGTAGCTATTCAAATATGATATCAATGAAGGACTCCTTGAGACTTTCCACCAACTTCTTGTATGGAGTCAACTTGTCATCCTTTGTTTGATATTCATTGTTTTCCTGATTTATTACGAGTTGTGAGTCCCCATAGACCTTAAGTGCCATGATATGTTATTGTACTACAATTCTCAGCCCTATGACAAGGGCCTCATATTTCACAATGTTGTTTATGCACGGTAATGACAGCTTGTATGATTTAGGTAAGCAGTCCCCTTGTGGAGTGATGAAGAAGATTCCTGCTCCTAACCCATTTTTTTTGTAGGATCCATCAAAATACATTTTCCAGTGATCTGCTACATTGAGCTTGAAGATTGATTCTTTGGGGGACTCTAAAAAAGTGGATTTTTTACATATATAGGTGCTTCTACCAATTGATCTATGATTGCTTTTCCTTTGATAGCCTATCATTCCACATACTCAATGTCATGCTCTGTCAGGATGATAACCCACTTAGTCATTCATCCTTTAAGAGTTGCTTTGGAAAGTAGATACTTGAGCAGGTCTATTTTTGCAATGAGCTTGATCTGATGTGCTAGCATGTAATGTTTGAATTTCTATGCTGCAAACACGACTGCTAGGAAGGATTTCTCAATGGGTGTATAATTCAACTCATGTCCCACCATGGTCCTGCTGATGTAATATATAGCTCTCTCCTTCCTATTTTCATCGTGTAGTGCTAAGAGAGAGTTGAGGGCTGTTGTTGTTGCTGATATATATAAGATCAATGGTTTTCCTGGGATATGTGGCATAAGAACTGGTGGTCTGAACAAGTACTCCTTGATCTTGTTGAATGCTTGGTCACATTTCTCATCCCATTTGTATGCTTCCCCCTTGTGGATTAGATGAGAATATAGGATTTCCTTATCTTCTAGTCGCGCTATGAATAGACGGATGGATTGGAGTCTTCCTTGTAGGCCTTAGTTGCTTTAATGTCCTGGGTGCCTCCATTTCGAGGAAGGCTTTAAATTTGGTGGGATCTACCTCAATTCTTCTCATTGATACAGTGTACCCTAGGAGGTTTTCTGATTGTACTCTGAAGACACACTTCTTTGGATTAAGTCGGACCTTATACTTTTCCAATCTGTCAAAAATGGAGCTTAGGGCTGATATGTGGTCCTGTCATTTCTTTGATTCAGCCATTATGTCATCCACATAATCTTCCATAGTTTTAAATATCATGTCATGAAATATTAATGTCATGGCCCTTTGGTGGGTTGCTCCTGCATTCTTCAACCCAAATGACATCATATTCTAGCAATATGTCCCCCATGAACAAGTGAAAGTTGTTTTGTGTTGTTCTTCCTTGGCTATCATGATCTGATTGTATTCTGAGAATCTGTCCATTAGTGATAGCATCTCATGTCCTTCCATCATATTCACAATCATGTCAATGTTGGGAAGTGGAAATTCATCCTTTGGACATGCTTGTTCAAATCTCTAAATTTTGTGCAGATACGGATGCCCCCAGTGGATTTTGAAACATTTACAATATTTGAGACCCACTATGGATAATCGATCAACTGTATGAACCTTGCATCTAGTAGCTTTTTTAATTCCATTTTGACCAATAAAGGCTATTTGGGGATGCATTTTTCTCAACTTTTGTCTCACGGGATTTGCTTCAAGATATATAGCTAGGTGATGAACTACAACTTTCAAATCAAGTCCAAGCATGTCAGCATAGGTCCATGCAAAGTTTATATTTATTTCCTTTAGGAACATAGCTAGGAGTTCTTGTTATTCTATTAGAAGTGACTCGACATAGGATTTTATGTGTTGTAGTTTCTCTATTCCCAGATTGACTAGATTGCATTGTTTTTCCAGAACAGTTGACTTCTCCTGATGTATAGCACTAAGAGGAAAATTGAATCCTTAATCCTTTGGTGCCTCAAAGAGGTTTTCACCATTGGATGCATCCTTTATTTTTACTTTTTTCAAGTTAGAGAGTGCCATAGTGTGGTTTTCACTCAAAGACCTAGAGATTATTCTCAATTTTTCACTTTTGCGACTGAAGGATTCAATTTTTTCCCCATAATAGGCTTGTGTATCTAGTATGATGTCAAACCCAACTTTATGATCCCCATATGGTACCGTATCCCACAATCCCATGAATTCTGAGAGCACCTCATTATTTTTGAATGTGTCCAGAATTGGCAGTTCTCGTTGGTTGTAATCAATGAGTTGGGGATACACTAGGTTTATTTCATGGGTTTGATGGTCTGACTCAAAAGATAGGGTGTTTACCATGAATAGGGAGGAACCTTCAAAAATAATACGCAAGTCAATTATGGGATCCATTTCACTACTACACACATCAGTTATGTCAATGATAAAGTTATTTATGACTCGACCTATTGATGCGGTTAACTGAAGGGTGGCTACTAATAGCCGAGGGGGAGTTTTGGCTGCTTTAACGGAGGGACTTCTGCCACATATGGTTACACTCAGAGGGATACATCCAAGGCCAATATTTTTCTTGCACTTCTCAATAATGATAGGTTCCAATTGGCCATTGTTGTTTTTTCCAAGACTTTCATTCCTGTTATAGCCCATGCCCAACATTAATTGAAGTCCTCTATTAGCATCATCCATAGGAAGAGTCAGTACAGGTATTTCATCTTAATAGAGGAGATTGGATATGTCTCTCTCATCCACCACTTCTTGGCCTAGATCCCCCCAAATTCTGAATCAGGAGGGATCCACTCTAAAATTTTGAGCTATTGTATTGACGGTTTGTGGTTGTCCATGGGACCTAGGAGATTGAGGTAAATCCCCTACTACAAAGGTTCCCTTTTTCATTTTTTAATCTTTGCACCCATTGTCTTGGATAATGACCTTGATTTAAGATATATCAATAATGGCGGGTGTCTTTGTCCCAAAAGTGGAGGCAATGTTAGCTGGGTCTATATATGGAGTTGAAGAGCCTTCATCATTCTTTGGGACTGGGGGGATTTTTTAGTATTTGGCTTCTAGGTTTTTGTAGTAGGCAAAGGGCTCGAGATCACCGTAGATCATGACCTCTTGAATTTGATATGAGAACTTAATGCACTGATGGAAGTTTGATGCAACTGCTTGAATCCCATGGATCCATGGATACCCTAGGAGGATGTTATAAGGTAGATCAAGGTCGAGGACCTAACATGTGGTTTCCATTATGACTAGCCCTACTTGAATAAGGAGTTGGATAGTTCCTTGAGACACTCTTTCTTGATTTTCATATGTTTAGACTTGCACCCCCACCCACCAAGACCCTTTTGAAAGTGTTTTTATGAACCAGGACCTCAAGGTGAAGCACATGATTGTGGGATGGTTGGGTGGGGAAGTCCTGATCAAAAAATGTGAGGAGATTTGGGGTGATAATGTTTCTAACCATAGCTTGGAATTGTTTAGTATCAACATTGGCAGAGATGGTAGATGAGGCTAATGCTTCCTCAAGTATTTCTCTATGGGTAGATGAGATCTTCGGTAACTCCATGATGGAGATCTAAGCAGGGGTTCTTTTCAATTTGGTCCCAGACATTGTAGCTATTAGGAGCGGATTTCAAATTTGAGGTGGATGGCCTAGGTGGTTGTGATAACCCAACAATGGTGACTTTTCCACTGTGTGTGGTGACTCCACAATTAGCTTTGGTTCCCTTCATGTTAACAATAGTGACCCATTTGTCTAGGGATACGATAATCTAGTCATACACATGGTTCACATTGCCATAATTTTGCTTTCCTTTGTTATGATCCGACATTGGATTCGTGCATATCTTAAGGTCTTGATTTCCTGTTGATTGTTCCATGTTTATGATCTTGTCATCGATGAGGTCTTGGATTATATTTTTTAGCTTCATGCAATTGGTTGTTATGCGCCCCTTGATTTTATGATAATCACAAAGGTAAATTTCATTATACCATGGTGGTTTTACTTGGGATTATTGATAATTCTCATAGGTGGGGATTTTGATGAGATTCTCATTTACCAATTTCTTCATGATGGATTTGAATGATTCCCCAAGAGCTATTAACTTTCTCTTGGGGTGATATTTATTTAATGGAGGTGGTCCCCCTTGATTATTCATATTTTTTATTTGATTATCGGGTGGTTGTTGTGTTATCACATTGGTTTGTGTGTTGTTGTGATTGTTGTTTTGTGGCTGTTGATATATTCGAGTGTTCTATTTTAGAGCATTGATTATGACCTTGGCATCAACCATGCCGTCATTAGTGACGTTTCTATTTTTTCCCACGTGCGAGTTTTTTCATTATAGTTGGTGGAAGGGTGGTTATCTTGATGTTTGGGATAGGTGGGTGTTCCCCATTATGCAATAAGGACTCATTCGATGTTGAGCACCTTGGGGATCAATTGGTCATAAATGTTGATGCACTACATTTTTAGATGAAATGCTAGGGTTTTCTCAAAACTGGAAATGATGGTGCAAATTTTTTGCTCCTCTGACATGGCCCATTTGCTCCTATTGGCCTTGGATCACCATCATTGTAGGAAGGAAGCGAAATAATTCCCCCTTACCTTGTTTGAACGAAGATAGTTCCTCTAGACTAACATCCATGCCAATGTTAAATGCATAATCCTTTAAGAATGAGTCTACGATCTCTTGGAACATTTTGATGCTAGTAGGAAAGTGAGAGAACCACTCCATGGCAGGGCCAACCAAGCTTTGAAGAAATAGTTGCATTAGATATGTATCATTATATGTGACTTCCATACAATGTACTTGGAACTCTTTGATGTGATCCTCAGGGTTTCCCAGCCTATGATATTTGTCAAATTTAGGGATTTCAAAACCCTTTGGGAATGGTACCATTGCTAGGATATTGTCAAAAGGATAAGGGCACAAATTTCTTGGTGTCCTTGGTGTTTTACCTGATTGGAGATCGAGCACTTGTTGTGAGAGAAATTTGATTTTTATTGTTACATCATCTTGCTAATTAGGGTGTTGAGTGAATGTATTATGAAGTGGTTGAGGTTTTTGAGTGACGGGTGGAGTGTTAGGTATGTTGGTGGGAGTTTTTTGCAAGCTCTGCTATGCAATTCAACCTTTGTGATATTCTTGTATTTGTTGTTGTAAAAAAAAATCTTGTTGTTGTTCTTGGTACTATTATAGGGCTTGTTGATATGCTTGTTGATGGGTTTCTTGCAGTTGCGCTTGGTATTAGGCTTGAGCTTGCACTTGTTGAGCTTGATATTGGGCCTGAGCTTGAGCTTGTGCTTGTTGGGTTGCTTGTGTAGCCTGGGCCACCTATGCAACTTGTGCGGGTTGAGATACTTGTGCAAATTGAATGACATGTTGTTGTTGTAGCAAAGCTTGAGCTTGGGCAGCCTGTTGTGCTTGTTGTGTTGCTAATTAATTTTCCTACTTGGAATGCAAAACAAGAATGAAATGCAAAAGAGAAAACATAAAAAAACACTCAAGATTATCCTAAGTTGAATCCAAAACAAAATAACAAAGAAATGAAATGTTTTACCTTGCTTGGATTGATGAGTTGGTTGGCCCTTTGATGATGCTTGATTATATTCTCATTTGATGTAAAATGAAAGAAAAAGTGGATGCAAAGTGGAGAGGAATTGATGAGGATTGCAATAATGGAGATGGGTGTTGTGATAAGGATGGTAGGTGGATGCAATAAGAGCTTCAATGGCTCCAATAATGGAGGATTCAAGTGCTAAGTGCTAAGTGCCTGAATGTTTGAATGAGAATGAATGCAAAAAATGATCTAATTCTTCTAATCTCTTTAATTTGAGATCAGGTCTTTGAAGTTAAATAAAAATGGACGACTAGGATTTAGCCAACATAGACAAGATGGAGGGTTGTGATGAGTTGAGAACTCACAAGTCCTCACATCTTTCTATGTGGAATGTGAGGTTTGAAGAGGACAAATGATGTGGAAAACTACATGTGAGGTGGAGGTACTTGCAAGTAACTTGGGATTGGGGGAAGATTTCCTCAAAAAGGAAGTCCTTGTCCCCATATCAGGCTGATGGTGACAAGTGAGGAATTTTAGAAAGTCCTATCTTCTCACCATGGGGATGAGAGAAGTTATTGGAGAAATAAATGTGAATTTTAAATTCACGTAATTGGAAGTACCCTATGGATAAGACAAGGTCCTCTTAAAGGAGGTCCTTGTACCATGTGATTGATGTGACCTATGAGAGATTATGGGGAAGAGAAATGCATGGGATAAATAAATGTGAATTTTAATTTCACATGGGGAAGAGGTCAATACCTGATAAGGAAAGTACCTATGAAATGTTGACTTGGAGGATATACCAGAAAAGGTGAGTGATTAGATTAAGGTTGTTGGAAAAACAATGATAGACAACTGAGAGGGGAGGTGAATCAATTGTTACCAAAATCAAACTTATATAACATTAACCAATCCTTACATCACATATTTGATAATTAACAGTGCAAGCATAAGAAGAACACATCAAAGACACATGAACACCAAGATTTTATATGTGGAAACCTATTAGGGGAAAAACCACGGTGGATGTTAGTCCACAATATTATACCCTGTTAGAAGTATAATGAAGAATAAAAATAGAATGCACTTGCATTCAGAAACACTGCCTAGAGCACATTTCTCAAAGGGAAGGCTCACTACCTTACATACAATAATCAGATTAAATCCATCTGATGAATTTGAACTGAGAAAATAGTTTTTGCAAAAGTCTGATTACAGTTCCAGTTAGGCACACTAAACTTCTTCAAACTCTTCCACACTTTGCTTTGAATGATCTGACCTTTATTCACACTTGTACATCACTTGTACACTTGAGAAATTATCCTAAATGAGGAAAAAAATCTTGTATATATATCCGCTACACAGATTTGCATCCACTATTTAGTCGACCACAAATAAAGAATAAATTACAACTGTTAGCCTTGATACATGAATAAATTTCAATGTGTACCAACACAAGTCAGTCACAACATAGTGAGGACCCAAACAAACATCTCCAAACATGCCAACCAATAAAATATTAATCCTCATGGATCCGCAACACGCTAACACCACAATGTCGGCCAAGAACATGAACACTTGGGCACATATTGGAAAAATATTTGATCACAAACACTCCAATCATTGCGGATGTACAACAAGGATAGAGTATGATCTAGACTCATCCATGAACATCATAGGTACATGCGCAACACATGAGATTACCATAATTTCATCCGCTTTGACCAAGAACACTATCTACATAAATTGAATAACTGTAGGCACACGGATCTTCATAACTTCCACAAAAATTTATGTGCACCTCTAAAATTTTCATAAAACATACTAGAAAGATTCAACAACAAACCCTTTGAAGCACACCTTCAAATCTTCAACACACAGAGATTTCCAATATTCTGACCTTCTCAGCTCCACTGGCTGCCTATACTATATTTTTTACAATTTTCTCAATCCCCTCGACATATACAACCTTAAGCAGATTAAAATGCTAATAGTGTTGACATCAATGACAATAATATATCAGCAACACAACCACAACATCCAATTTTTTTTGTGTAAACATATGATTAAGAGAATTAATGAGGATTAGAGACAAGTGGCAAAATATAGAGAATGTGACATTAATCTTGATTAAAGATGTGCATATCTTAGCCATGGATTAATTAGATTAATCTAGATTAGAGGAAGGTTATGGAGGATGGGACAAGGAGAGAGAAAGAATGAATTTAAAATTGATTTAAGTTCAAAAACGTAAATGACTAAATCAAATAAATTGATACATTTATTTAATTTAGAGAAGACATGATAAAGTTATTTAATTAATATAGATGAAATAGATGGATAAAAGATATGAATTTGACCATATGTGAGTGGTCAAATTTGGATGTCTACATTTTGCCCATCTTCAAAATATTGTTAGAATAATAGTGTTTCAAAGAAAAATAAAATGTGGATGACTCTATAAAGGAAGCGACTAGAAAAAGATTCCCCAGCATGGGAGAGGTTGCACGAGCTTCCCAAATGGAGGGAAGTGAATGGAGATGTTGTAGTCTTGCAAGAGAATGACCAAGAAGGAAGAATGGATGAAAATGGTAGGGTATGCCCCCTCAAGAGGGAGGTTGGGGAAGAAAAAGGGACCCCAGGTGACTTCTCGATACGAAGAAATGGAAGGTGTCATTGGATAAAACTCAAAAAACCATGAAGATTGGATTTTGAACAGAGTCAAATGGACACACAGTGCACAAATGGTAGGCTCGGGAAGTTAGAGGATTAGTTCAATTAAAAGATGGTTAAATAAAGGGAAAAAATACACTTTATATAAAAAAAGGGAAAAGGGGGGAAAAGTTATAAATAGTAATTTTAGAATTACTATTCCTCATTTGCACAGTTGGTAGTTGAGTGAGAGAGAGAAGAGAGGAGAAGACAGAGACAAGGAGAGATGATGTCAGATGACTACGATGATAACATCATCCACCAACGGGACGAGGTGTGGAGATTCTACCATGAGCGCACGATTCCATACCAGGTTATGCCCAAAACCCTCATGATTTCAAGCATTTTTTGATTTATTTTTGAATTTTAATGCAGTTTAGAAACATGGTTTTGGGATGGGGGTAGATTAGGAAAATGGGTAGAGGGTGAAACATTTGTTTCGCCCATCGGGTAGGAAGGAACGCCACTTAAAGGCACTAGGGAAAAGAGTGAAGATTCACTCAATAGATGGGTGAACAATTTTGAAAATGTGCCAATAAGGGCAAGAGGACAGGGTGCTTGCCTGAGAAAGAGCGATCACGCCCCCACGGGGGCCAACCCCGCCCATACAGGGCGGTGCCACCCCAATAGGGGTGGTTGTACCCCGTAGGGGGCAGCCTTGCACCTGTAAGGGTGGCCAAACCCACTTAGGGGCGATCACTCCCTAAGGGGGTGGTCGTGCCCCCGAAATGGCAGCCCACCCAAAGGGCGACCACGCCCTGGAAGGGGCGGCCCCACTCCCAAAGGGCGATTCCAAGAGGAAAGGAAAAGACTAAAAAAAAGATGAAATTGGGACAACTTGGTATTTTTTCCAAAGAAGGGGGGAAGAATAAATTAGTGAGAATAGAACCCAGGGTTGGGAAATAGATGAAGGAAGGGATTGGATGACTGACATGGTTGTATTATATGGTTGCAACGCTTCAACAGTTTGCGGACGCGAGAGAGGCGATTAGAGGTATTAGAGGCAACGAGACGAGCAATGACCGGAGCATACCATGAGGCCTTGTCCCAAGCGGGGTTGTTACATATGTTAGGATATCTGTCAATCAGAGCACATCGAGCGATACTGACAACCCTTATTGAGCATTGGGATTTAGCAACCTTGACCTTCCATCTCCCGATAGGGGAGATGACAGTGACTTTGGAGGACGTGTGACAGATACTGAAGCTTCCTATAGCAAGCCACCTGGTGAGCATGATGAGATCAGAGGGGGAAGCATTGGATCAGAATGTATGGGTCTTGTTCGTGTCAGATGACCTGCCTGTTCAAAGGAAGGGGTTGGATGTGGACAGGTGTTTGGGGTTGGGAGTACCAGTGTTGCCACTATACTTGTGTGGATTGATTAGCAAGATATTGATATTGAATAAGAGAGGACGCTTCTGTAGCTTGAGCGACATGGAGGTGATTTGACACATTGTTAAGGGGAGAGAAGGGGAGTTCGCATGGGTTCCATGCGTCCTAGCGCAGTTGTATAGGGACATGCATGTGGTGTGTTATCAAGAGGGACTTAGCGTGGCACAGGTGATGCTGCTACAAGTATGGGTGTGGGAGCACATTAGTGTTTCTAGGCCATATGTGATGATAGTGGGATCAAAGGATGAGACACTACTAGTGGCATATTGGTATGGTGCAGAGTATGGTTGGGTATGGCGTTATCAGGGCTGTAGGGATCTAGATGGGTGGAGGAGGCTATTTGATGATCTCAAGGAGGAGGAGATAGTGTGGAGGCCATATATGATACGACGCTTTTCTAGGTGGAGGAGGGATGAGGAGAGACACATAAGAAATTTCCTAACTCGATGTTATATATTCAAGAACGAGCCATGGATAGTGGAGTCACACAAACCAGACCAAGTGACTAGGTAGTTTGGGTTGACATAGGACATTTTGGGCGGAGCAGAGAGGTTCAGATGGATTACACAAGAGCAACCATGGGGGGAGCCGATTCCATTAGATTTTATGAGGGAGCATTGGGAGACATTGGATCAGGATATGGTGACCTATCCAAATAGATTCAAAGGGATGGTAGAGGCAGGGGTGACAATTAGATATGCCACATGGTTTTTCCATCATCGACCCCCATGGATTATGCCAGAGGAACCGATCATCGATGAATTCGGGTTTGGAGCGGAGGATGAGGTGAGACTGGTAGGGTAGAGGAGAGGGAGAGGGAGGGTACAACATATGAGAGAGCCCGAGGTAGTTAGAGCATGAGGAAATCAGAGAAGAGGGTCAGAGGCAACCAAAGCAGGAGGATAGTAGAGGAGAGGATCGAAGGCGGCCAAAGTAGGACATCAGAGGAGAGAGCCAAAGGCGGCTAGAGTAGGAGGATAGCAAAGGAGTGGGTTGGAGGTGGCCAGAGTAGGATAGTAGAGGAGAGGGCCAGAGGCGGTCGAAGCAAGAAAATAGAGGAGAGGGCCAGAGGTGGCCAGAGCAGGAGGGCAGCAGGAGAGATTATAGGGGGATGATGAGGTGGGAGGTCAGCAGAGGATGGGTAGGAGGAGGAGGAGGACCCAAAAGGAGATCGAGGTAGAGGAGGAGAGATATGAGTTCGAGGTGGAGATGATGGATGAGAGAGAGGATGTGGAGGTGATGAATATAGGAGATGAGGCAGGGGCAGAGGTGATGGATATGGATGTGCATGATATTTTCCCATTGGCCATGATACGTTGATAGAAAAGGATCCATTTGTGCTATTGAGAGGAACCGAGGTGAGATTATAGATCACCGAGCCGAGACTAAGGGACACAGAGGCTACAAGGTGTAGACTAGAGGTTGAGGTGAGCATGCTATGAGCAAAGGGAGTCGGAGTATGGGCAGAGGGTGAAAGGGATTTCTAGGAGGTAGTCGAGACGGTGTCACAACATGAGGTAGAAATGTAGAGGGAGAGAGATAGTTTGTGAGCCAAGGCGGATGAGTTGCGAGTGGAGGTGAGCAAGTTACGAATAGAGGTGACTCATCTAGAGGGAGAGGTGTCCAAGGCATGTGAGGTGAGGGAGACGGTGTGATGGGAGCGAGACTGATTAGAGGCAGTGATGATGATACTGCAGTCAAGGAGTCAACGAGAGTCTAGAGGGTTGATAGAGAAGATATCAATAGACCCTAGTGAAGGTAGAAAGGGATATGGAGGATTTGAGGAGGCGGGTAGAGGGGCTACTGAGAGAGAGGAAAAAGATACCATAGGAGTGAGACGAGCTCCGTGACAAAGTCGATGTGGCAAAGTAGATAGTGGGATACATAGGGGAGATGTAGGAGAGGGAGGAGGCCATGAGGGCCTAGGTACAGGTTTTGGAGATAGAGAGGGATGCCTTAAAAACACAGGTGCAGGCCCTAAAAAATGAGAGGGATGTAGAAGTGGCACAAATAGAGGCTATGGAGAGGGAGAGAGATGCAACACAGAGGCAGGCACATGAAACATAGGGTGAGGGGGGTGAGACATGGGTAGAGGTGCAGAGATTATAGGCACAGGTACAAGCCATGTAGGAGGAAAGGGGCAAAGCTATGGATTAGGTGTCCTGAATGGGAGGAGAGGTGGAGAAGCTATGGTTAGCACAGGGTGCATGGGCATAGGAGAGGAGATCCATATGTGGATTTCGAGATAGGTATAGGGCAGAGAGGGATTTAGCCAGGCAGCAGGCTACAAAGCAAGATGAGTATATGTGATAGGACAACTACTATATGTGTGCCAATTTTATAGCAGTGTCAGATCCAAGACAATGAGTACCTACATACATCCGAGCAAGGCCGCAAATGCCAGCCCCATCCTAGTCAATAGGGTCACATACCTGCGGATATAGTAGCTGGAGAGAAACCTCCCCACGTAGAGGGCCAATGTCAGAGTCACCTTAGATTTTGGATGTAGGCAGCTCATGGTTTAGAGGATAGGAGGGAAAGGATCTCGATGTTTGACAGGTGCAAGATGGGGGTACAAGATAGAGTAGTAGATATCAGAGTTGATCCAGAGCCTTGTACCTGTATTTTATTTGATGATATATGTGATGGATGTGTATTTTGATGTATATGATGGACATTATTATGGACTATGTGATGGACATTGTATTTTTATTTCTGATATGATATGTGCGAGCCCTTATTGACACTATGTGATGTTTATGTGATGGATGCATATGTACATGTTCATGGTTTTATTATGGATGATCGATGTATGGATACACCTATAATCATTTATGTTTATGCCTATATGAATAATGTGGATGATATGTATGATGTCTAATATTTATGATGCAGGATGTGATGAATGTTTTATGATTCTATATGATGTGGATCTAACAATTTGTGATGCAAGATGTGATGTTTAATGATATGGGGGAAGATGAATATGCTAATTCAATTAATTAATAATAGAATGAATCTAATATGTGTAGACTAATCAATTAATCTTAATCTAAACAACTTAAAAATGCACATCAAATGAAATGCAACATAAATGAGCCCAAAATGTGGGATGAAATGCAATTTTTTTTTAAGTAAATGAAATGCAATGTGAACATGAGTGTAAATAAGGGCTTGCATAATGATGGAAGCAAATGAAATGATGGATGTGCAACTATACCTATCAAGAACCATAGGTATCTTGAGGAGAAAGGAAAATGGAAGGGACCAATGTTTGCACAACCATAATCATCTGTCATGGGTTGGAGAAAGAAGGGGTGGTGGGTACATGCAATGCAATGGAAGAGAAAGTGAAATGCAATCCTAATGCAATTTTCCATTTTCGGAGCATTGATTTTTTCTATAGAATAAGACACCAGGTACCATGGTACATGGAACCAAGGTAGATTAGTATCTAATGCATACAAACACAACAAACAAGGAGGCTATCCCAACACCCCAAAGTTGCAATGACTTTTGTTGGGCCAGGTATTAGGATAACCACAAGCACAAAAGGATGTCCCAACATAACACAAAACCTCAGGGATCTTGGTGGGTACTACGTGGGACAACCGGGAAGACAACAACAAATAAAGATCAAGATATGCCCCTATGTTAACCAGTCAAAACGCACCATAATATGATAGATTATGGCAGTCGTGACAAGTGATGATAGGGAGCTCAAATGATAAATAAAATCCAAAAGCATCAAAATATCGCAATCAATTTCAAAACGTCCTTTTCCATAGGATCGAGAGGATGGATGGGGTTAATGAGGTCTATTAGGAAGGATACATCATGTTGAGACCAAAGATGGATATTAAACTAAAATATTAATAATGACATAGGAGATTCTAAAACCGATTAAATCTCGTGACACAAATGGATCCCATTTGTGAAGAACCAGCTAGATAAGGACATACTTGACGACATGACACAAGGCATGAGACACAAGACCAACACACCCTAAAGACCTAGGGGCTCGAAGGTTGATCAAAGATCAGTCTTGCCTACGTGAAAGCATAGAGCCCTCGTAGTTCAAAAAAATACCATAGATAAAAGAAGAAAGAGGACAATGAAGACAAATGATGGTAGACAATGACTGAACTAACCAAGGTCAAAACAAAGCAAAGACAAAGCCCTAAGGTGGATCAAATGATCGACCTTGCCTATATGCAAGTGCAGGGGAAACATAGTTTTAAAAGGATGAAATACCAATGATAGATAAGGGTGAAAATGGGACAATGGAGACAGATGATGAAGGAAAAATGCCTCGAGGGCAGACCAAATGATCAGCCTTGCCTACGTGAAAGTGCAGGGGTGACATAGTTCGACCAAGATGAAAGATAGATAATGGAAGATGACAGACTAGACAAGAAGCAGCCCCGGGGTGGATCAAATGATCGACCTTGCCTACTTGAAAGCATAGGGGCAACGAAGTTCAACTAGATAGGATGGGATCTAGATTAAGATTGACATGATGAAAGAACCTAAATGGAAGCAGAAGACAAGACAAACTACACAAGCTCAGATGAGGGATAAAAGCTCAATATGATAGGTAGTCGATGAATTTTATCCAATGCTCAACCAAAATATACCAAGCGACCAAATGATGCATTTGGATGAAAGGATATGATCAACAGGATGGTCAAGATATGAGATCAAGATTGGTGGAAGCATAAAGTAACTAGGACGCAAGGTAGATAATGATTAAGCCCCGTACGAATGGTGCCTGCAGCCAAGTTTTCACCAAATGTACACATCCAAGGCATCACCAAAGGGGATTTTCACCATAGGATGAATTATTTCTCTTTACTATTTTTGGATTTTTTTTAATTTTTTTAATTTTTAATTTTTTGGAATTTTTTACTTTTTAGTATTTTGCGGGATAGGATACCCCAGTTGACCTAAGTGTAAAATATTTTTAGGTGCATGATATTAATGGGATCATCTAGGGGCTCTTCTTCAGGTGTAACAAGTCTGTATGCTCCTGAACTATATTTTGTTGTGATGACATAAGGGCCCAACCAATTTGCTTCGAACTTGCCCTTCTTTTCCCAATCTTGTTGGGTGCGTTGATTCTCCTTAAGAAATAAGTCACCAAAATTGAATTGGAAAGGACAGACCTTCTTGTTGTAGCTTATTTTTAGGTGATTCTAATATTCCTGAAGATGGTCATATGCTTTGATTCTTCTTTCATCAAGAAGTTCCAGTTGGCTGAGTCTTGTGACCCGAGTGTCTTCATCACTGATAAGATTTTTTCAGGGATATTCTCAGTGATGGGATTTCTACCTCAATTGAAAATATGTCATCAACATCGTAAATGAGAAAATATGGGTTGGTGTTGGTAGGAGTGTGGATGGATGTGCAATAATCCCAAAGGGCGGGATGGATATGGAGGTGCCAATCTTGACCAGTGTTATTGACCACCTTTTTGAGGATCCTGATTAGAGTTATGTTGGTGGCCTCTGCCTGTCCATTACCTTGAGGGTAATAGGGCGTGGATCAATGATGTTGGATGTGGAAGGTTTCACAAAGGTGTTTCATATCTTGGTTCTTGAAAGGCTTTCCATTGTCAATAAGGATGGTGGATGGGATTCCATATTTGTAGAGAATATGTAATAGGATAAATTTGGAAATCTGAGTACCTGTGATTTGTGAGAGTGGAATTGCTTCCACCCATTTGGTAAAGTACTCAGTTGCAATGATGATAAAGGTATGGCCATCAGAGGATGGGGTATATCTTTCCGATTAGGTTGAAGCCCCACTGATAAAAGGGCCATGGTGCTATAAGAGGTTGGAGATCCTGTGTTGGAGCATGTATTAAATCTGCATGTTGTTGGCAAGGTAGACATTTCTTCACAAAATCACAAGAATCTTGTTCCAATGTTGGCCAATAGTAACCAGCCCTGAGAATTATTTTAGCTAATGACATACCATTTGAATGGGCCCCACATACACTACTATGTACTTATATTAACATAGTGTGGGATTCAGTCTCGTTTAAACACCTCAAGAGGGTTCCATCATACCCAAGTCGATAAAGTGTATCACCTATGATGGTGTAACGAGATGTTCGTTGGATAAAGGATTTTTGTTGGTTTCATGTCATTTTAGGGGGTAGGTTGTTTTCATGCAGGTAGGTGTAGATTTTGTGATACCGGGGTGATGTAGGACCTACAATATCACACACCATATCACTTTAAGGGATGGTGTATGTTGGGATTAAAATTCACTCCACCAGGAACTCACATTTGATCTGATCTTTGGGCATGTCAAGGAGAGAACCAATGGTAGCCATGGCATCATCTGCTTTATTTTGCACTCTAAGTATTTGATCAAATTGGATGGAGGTAAAGTAATTTTTGAAGTAATCTACCATACTTTTGTATGGTAACAACTTATCATCTTTTGTCAGAAACTCATCGTTGACCTATTTGATAACAAGTTGGGAGTCACCAAAGACTTGCAGGTGAGTGATACACCATTGGACTACAATTATGAGGCTAGTAAGAAGAGATTCATATTCAACAATGTTGTTGGTGCATGGAAAGGCCAATCTGAATGACTTCAATATATAATCACCCTAGGGGGTGACGAGCAAGACTCCTACCCCCGATTCATTATGTGTTTGTGATCCATCAAAATAGAGTGTCCATGTGGTAGCTTCTGAAACTGTGAAGACCCCTTCATCGAGAAATTATGTTTCTAGAGGATAAGCATCTACTAATGGAGCATATGCCAACTAATCCATGATTACTTGTCCTTTGATTGCTTTGTGATCCACATATTTGATGTCAAATTCACTTAACAACATGACCCAATTAGCCATGCGACCAGTCAGAGTTTTTCTAGATAACAAATATTTAAGTGGATCGACTTTGGAGATTAGATTCACTGGATGGATAAGCATGTAATTTCAGAGTTCTTTTGAACTGAAAACCACTGCTAGGCAATCCTTCTCCATTGGGGAATAATTCAATTCATAGCCAACTAGGGTTTGGCTGATGTAGTAAATCGTTTGTTCCTTGGATGACTCATCATGTTGTGCCAATAATGCCCCTAGTGACACAGAAGTAGTGGAAATATAAAGCAGGAGTGGTTTACCATGAATGGGTGACGTAAGGATGGGTGGGTGAGCCAAATATTCTTTGATCTAATCGAACTCGAGTTGGCATTGTTGATTCCACTTAAAGGCAGTATCCTTCTTCAGGAGATGTTGGAATGACTAACATTTTTCGGCCAATTGAGCAATAAACCGTTGGATGGATTGGAGCTTACCCTGTAGACTTCTTAACTATTTCAGATTGTGAGGTGGAGGCATTTCCATGATTGCCTTAACCTTTGCAGGATCAACCTCTATTCTTCTGTGGGAGATGATGAAACCCAAGAGTTTTCTGGATGTGACACCAAAGACACATTTCTTCGGATTCAGTCGTAGCTTATACTGTTCTAGCCTCTCAAAGATCTTCTTGAGGATTGTCGAGTGCTCTTCCCTTGTTCTTGATTTCCCTAGAAGATCATCAACATAATCTTCCATAATGATGTGAATGAGTTCATGGAAGATGACGATCATGGCTTGTTGGTAGGTTGCACCAGCATTTTTAAGTCCAAAGGGCATAACATAATAATAGAAGGTGCCCCATGGTGTGGTGAAAGTTGTTTTATGTTGATGTTCAAGCGCAATTCTGATTTTATTGTACCCAGAGAAGCCATCCATGAGGGAAAGAATCTTGTACCCTACAGTTAGGTCTACTAACATGTCGATTTTCGATAAAGGAAATTTATCCTTGGGACAAGCTTTGTTAAGGTCTCAAAAATATATGCATATCTTGATATCTTTGTTAGGTTTGGCGACTAGTACTATGTTGGAGATCTAGTCAGAATAGTACATCGGTCAGATGAATCCAGCCTCTAATAGATTCTCCAACTCTTTCTTGACTAGTAGAGCCACTTGGGGGTGCATTTTGCAGACCTTCTGCTTGACAAGTCTGGCATCAGGATGGACGTCTAGGTGATGTACAACTAAAGCAGGATCAAGACTAGGCATGTCTGAATATATCCATGTAAAGTTGATGATTCCTTCTTTGAGAAGATTGCTAATGGTAGAATATTCATCTTCTGACAATGCTTTGGCTACATAAGTGATTTTGGGATTCTCTTCAGTTCCCAAATTTATTGCTTTTGTTTCTTCAATTAGGATGGATGATCATCCAAATAGATGAGTTTATACAAGGGGAAGATGAACATCCCCATCTTCTAGCGCCTCATCAAGGTTTTCACTATCAGATACGCCCTTTGTTTTTACTTTTTCAAAGTCACAAAGCACCTCAGGGAGGTTTTCACTAGATGAACCTTTTTTATTTTTCTTCTTTTTACTTTTGCGGTTGGGGAGTCCATCCTCCCCCAATCCCATTAGATGAATGTACTGATCCACTAAGGGAAAGGTGTTGAGAGGTGTGCTACCTTGTAGGTCGCAGTCAATAAGTTCAGGATGTTTAAGGCATAGGCTAATGGTGCAAATGGATAGGCATTCAAACATGGAAGGAAGGACAATCTGATCTACATCATCATACACATGTATGATGGATTCTTCCTCTGGTATGTCTTGAAGGGAACCTTTGTCCACACTGACATTGTTAGAGGCACTAGATGATGCCATAGGAGCCTTTTGTTTCATATCATAGCCTAAGCCCATCTTTCTTAAATGTATAGAAGCTTCTATCGGCTGTCGTCTTCCTTTCTCTTCCACACCAAGGCCTCCCCCTTGATATTTGTGTTTTTCTACAAACTTAGAAGGCCAAGGATAGACCTCTTGGAAGTATTCTTTCAAAGGGGAGAGGTTTCAAGTTTCTCATGATACACCCACTGATTGATGCCATCTTCTGGTGTGTCTTTCCTTAACCAAGGAGAGCGAAAGGTGCTAGATCCCACATTTGGAGTATTGAGGGTGATAGTCTTCTCTTCTTCTTTCGAGACAAACTAAGAAGGTTGGTCGTACGTGGGTGGTGAAGGTGGCATGGTTTCCATGTTCAATGTTGTGCAAATTTCATATTCACCACACCCCTTGTCGATGATTTGGAACTTGGTAAGGGTGGAATTAGATGTGGATGGTGGAGTGGATAAAGTGGTGGTTAGTTTGTTGGTGGATGAATGGGACAATGATGTCTGAGGTGCCCCCATTTCTACCCCTAGGTAGTAATGAGAATGGGGAAAGGAAGCTTCTAATGCATGACAATATTTGAATGGTTGAGGATCAGCTTGCATGGTTACTTTCATTCCTTGAAATAGGAATTTCAGACATTGGTGATAGGTGGATGGAATGACTTGCATAGAGTGAATCCATGGGCGGCCAAGAAGGATGTTATATGGAAGATCAAGGTCCAGAACATGGCACATACTATACTACACAATCAGGCCCACCTGAATAGGAAGGAAAATAGTGCCCTCAAAATCTCGCTCTATTTTATCATATGCTTTGATGGTGATGACTTGATTGTTTAGATCAGCTTGGGTATATCCCACCTATTTTATGAATTTTAACGTGCAAAGATTTAGGGCAGAACCATTATCTACCAAGACCCTTTTTACTTTATGAAAATTCACACCAACCTCAAGATGAAGGGGACGGTTATGACTTGAGTCAATGCAGAGCATATCATTTTAACTAAAGCCTAATTGGTAGGTCACTAAGAGGTGTCCTACCAATGCTTGAAATTGTGTAGGATCTATGTCATTGGGAACTTGATTGTTTTGTAAGGCCTTGTTTATAATCTCTTGGTGCACGGGAGAAGACTTAAGAAAATCTAGGATAGAAATCTCGGTCGAGGTCTTTCCTAGATGATCAAGAATGTTGTATTTTGAACTTACAGATGGTGGCTAAGTAGATGCAGAGGCTCCTAGGACTTTGATATGAGTACAACGGGTGGTGACATCACATTGTGGGTCCTAGCCTTTGACATGTATCATATATGCATGTGGTTCTGCTTGTTCGATGTGCATAACAAGGCCTTGATAATTGAATGACACATTTTTGTAACTAATATTATTATTTTTGTTATTTTGGTTATTATTATTGCTAGGCCTGAGATCAGAGTTTGATGTACTAGGACCTTGGTTATGCTTAGGGAAAACATTATGATATATTTATAGTTAAGCATTAGACAAGGGTGTCGTGTTAGCATCCACACGTATGTCACCTTGATCTATGAGATCCTGGATGTATGTTTTCAAACCTTGACGCTTGTTCAATGTATGCCCTTTAATCTTGTGAAACTCATAGTACAAATTTTCCTTAAACCAAGTTGGTTTAGGCTTGGACTCATCAAGGGGTTTAGTTACAGTATATGTGATTGGGTAATTAGCTTGAAGAATCCTATTAAACACGACACTTAGGGGTTCTCCCAATTGATTAAACTGACGTTTATTTCCCCCTTGATTGTTTTGATTGGATTGTTGCGGAGGATGAGGTGCTCCTTGGGGCAAGGATATGGCATTTGGAATTGACTGCTATGGAGGAGGATATTGCAGCTTTTGCGAGACATTAGCCACTTCGACGTGTTTGGTGTCAATGACACCATCATTGACAACATTATTATGCTTGTTCCAATAATGAGGCTTGTCAGTAGATGACTTCTCTTTATCAGAATCAAAGATTTTGACTTGCCCTTCGGCAGTAAGGGCTCTCTCTAGGATAAAACCTTTCTCCACTTTTTTCGTGAAGGTTGTGACACAGTGGAGTCTGAAATTGTGGGCCATATTCGAATGGGAGTTTTTAACAAACAAGGTGACCATGTCCTTCTCCTTCAATGGAGATTTCATTTGATTGGCTAAAGCTTGCCATCTTTGAAGATAGCTTGCAAATATTTCTCTGTCTCGTTGTTTCTCTTTCAGGAGATCTAATGTGTCGATATCCTTCCCTAGATTGAAGGAGAAGTGGGAGACAAACTCTTCTGAAAGTTGTGCAAAGGATTTAATAGATCCCTTCTCGAGACCCATAAACCATTCAAGAGTTATTCCCTGTAGACTCCTAGGAAATAACCGTATGAGGTAATTGTCATTGTGAATGACTTCTTGACAATTGGCATAAACTCTTGAAGGTGAGCCTTGGGGTCTTTGGTTCCCTTGTACTTATCAAATTTTGGAATTTTGAAATGTTTAGGGAAAGGTACTAAGGAAATGGAGGGATCAAAAGGATAAGGACAAATATCCTAAAATTTAAATGATTGTTTGCTTGTCCCTGCTTGTAAATCCTTTAGTGTAGCTCTCACTTCTCCCAAGTCTTTGTTGATAGGTATTGTGGGAGTCGGAGTAGGTTGATTGTATGGATGATATTGTTGGTATGATGAGGATGGTGCAGCAATTGTTGGATTGTAAGCAGGTTGAGGTGTATATGGAGGTGTTTGCTGACTTTGATTGATGTAAGAAAATTATGGATTAACGTAAGGTGGATATGAGGATGTCGTATTTTTATGGTAAGAGGTGAAAGTTGCTTGTTGGTAGTGTGGCTGCTATTGATAATATGCAGTAGATGGAGCAGCCTACTGATATTGTGGGATTTTGGTAGTATGAAGAGGTGGAATCCCCTTGTTGGTATGGTGGTGGTGGTTGATAGTAAGAGGTGGATGGAGCACCCTGTTGATAAGACGACTATTGTTGAAGGTAGGATGGGTTCAATTGGTAGTGATATGCAATAGTGGGTTGTTGTGTGACATATGGAGGTAGTTTTGGATTTGATGGTTGTTGGTAAAGGTTCATGTGTGATTGTGAAGGGTAGGTATAAAGAGGCAGTTGAGTCCGCAATGGATTCTGGGAGGCCAAATGGAGATTTGGATTAGAATTGGATGGAGCAGTATAAGCAGTATAAGTGTTGGATGGATGGTAGAGGTATTGTGTGAGAGGATTACACTATGTTTGTGTGGGACTATGTGTATGATGGGGTGGGTGTTGCTGTGGTGGTTTTTGGTAGGATGGATGAGATGGGATATGTTGTTTTTATGGGACTGCTACAAAAGTGCCATGTGGTGGTTGCGGTGGTTGTGATGTAGTTTGCATCACCTGGTGTGGTGGTTGCATAGGAATAGTAGAGTGTTGTTGAGGAATTGAATTTTTTTCTCGTGGGACTATGATGTTGTGCTACGAAGGTTGTTGATGAGGTGGTTGGGATGAGGCAACAACAGTAACAATATGTTGTGGGGGAATTTGCGAGGGGATAACCTCGTGTTGAGTTGGCTCTTGTGTTATAACTTGCACAACCACCCCATCTTTTTGCTTTGGTCAAAATGGGTTCCCCTTTGTTTCTTGTCCTTGTGTCTTTTCGTTTGGGACTTAAGAGTTGTTCTTTTCTCCTAAGTCTTTTTTTTGTTCTTTTTGCTTTGGCAGAACCAGAATCGGAACCGAACCTTGACTTGGAATTTACTTTGGTTTCTTTTCTTAGATCTATTCTAATTCTGCTCCCGTTTATTTCCTTGTGTTTTTATTTTTCATCTGTGTTGTTTTCCTTTCGCGGGATTTGATCCAGAACGGATCTTGAACTCAAAAATTTTACAAGTTCCAAGTTTTTTTCTCACCCCTCCTCCACCTCCACCTTTGTCTTTTGTTTGCTTTATTTTGCGTTCTGTCCTGCCGATCTCATCTCTACCTTTTTGTCTTTCTTTCATTATTTTCCTTTTTTTCTTCGTCCTTGGCAGAACCAAAACTATAATTGGAACCAAACTGGGAACAATGTAAAAGTTCTTTGGATAGCCTCGATCCTGATCCCGCCCTCACTTTCTTGTTTTATCCACTTTATTTTTGTTGCACGATGAGTTGTGTAATTGATTTCTCTATGATCCCGTGCCTGACCAACCACATTAATGGCATTGATTGCAGGCTCCTCACATGCACGAAATCAAGTTTTAAAACTTAATTAAGGTTAATTTTGCATATCATTATTGCTTGAGTTATTTTTACGAACCATAATCGAGATAGACTAGAGGGACCATGATTTGGTCGAGGAGCAAAAATTTGTGTGTGGATTTGGATCAAGTATCAACCTCTTATGTAGCATTTTGAGGTAGATGGAATTTTTTGCCTCGTTTCCTTTGTCATTTTTTGTTTCTTTTTGTTTTTTCTTGGTGTTCTTTGCGTGTTTGTGAGATTGCTCATGAATCTTGGGTTGTTTTCATGGTGTTGCTTTCACTCTTTGTTTGTCTTTTTTTCACTGTCTTTCTTGCTTTCTTTCATGTCTTTTCTAGTTTTTTTTCTCACCACAGCCATTTTTGTGTTTGGTCATGTATGTACCACCGTGCTCTAGGGTTTAGGGTGTCATTTTCAAAGGATTTGAGGGTTCTTAATGGTCTTTGATCTGTTAAATATCCTTTCCATCCTTTTTCAAATGTTGGCTCAATGATTTCCATGTAGGGTTTTAATGCCCTAATTTCCTAAGTCAACAGTTTAAATAAGCTAGGGCTTTCGCACCTCGTGTTTATTTAAATTTGTTCCCTAGTTACAAGTTTCCCCTTGATCATATGAGGGATGGGTTTGTTTTATTACTTTAAGCCTCCTCAGGTTATCGGGTGACCTTATTTTAAAGTCATTATGGGTGCTTAGGTAAAATTTCTAAGGACTATGCCATGCTTGATAGTGGTTGTAGTCAGATCCAGGAATGGGTTTTATCCATAAAATTTTATTTGAAATACTCTGGATCCAATTTTGAACCTGCTTTTGATGGACTTTAGACTATAAAACGTCTTTTACTCTATTGTAACCAGAACTAGAATGGGCACGGGATTTGAAACTTCCCAATGTATCGAGTTCGGTTTTCATTCTGGTCCTGGTCTTGGTAACCATTCCAACTCCGATACTGATCCTGATATATAGTTTGTTCAAGTCTCGGTTCCGATGATGACCCTGGTCCCAACCCCGGTAATACTTAAAGCTTTCTAAGGATGTCCTTGTCTTGGTCCTGCTTTCAGTGACTGGTTAATTTTGCTAAGTATGTAGAGACTACATAAATAAGCACAAAGTAACATGGAAGGTGAGCTCTCTAATATTTTTTTTATACTTTCCATCAATCTAATCCTGGGTTGTCATGCAGGAAGTGAACGATGTGAGGAGCCTCTGCGGGAGCTTCAAAAATGGAAGGCCAAGCAGCTGAAATTTCCAAACAAGTAAAGCCTAAAAAGATAAAGGTGGAACAAATTCCTTATACAATGAGATATAAACATCAGATGATCACTCCCACAGCCATCAAGTTTGATTTTGGGTGGGCAGACATCACAAACACCAACATGGGAACATTTGATTGTGAAGAGATGATTGAAGAAACCTTTTCAGAACAAGTTACTAGGAGAACAGAGAGGATAATTCAATCTAGAATTTCTCATGTCACATTCTTCCCTCTGTCAGTCCAATGCCTAGAGCTAATCTTAGCTATAGCAGGAGCCTATAATGCGGTATCAAGGCGATGCATGGATCAACAAGGGAATGTCATAATTGACTTATCCCCATAAATGATGAGACTGTTGTTCAATGCACCTACTCCATATTATCTAAGGTTGTTGACATAGGCAGATGCATTGCAAAGATTCAATGAGAACAAAGATGTCAACAGGAACCACATGAATAAGAAGTGGTTAAGAAATGAAAATAAATCCATAACTGAGATGCCTGACTAGCTCAAAAGGGGAGATTTCAAAAAGGAAGTATGTGACCTAATCTTTATGCTCTCTAGAGTGTTTAGGAAAAAAGACTCTGCATGCTTCAAGGAATGGATGTTTCCATTCATTGAATCTATCTTTGATGGCAGGCAGAAATTTGATTGGTGTATGATTTTTTTTGACACTTTGCACAATGAGATGATAAATGTAAGGAAAAAAAAGACCTTCTATATGACCTCTTATGTCATATATGCAGCTGCAAGGATGGGTATCTTCCCAGGGTTGAATGTGGTAGGAGTATTGGGAGAAGCTCCTGTACAAAAAAGAGTATGGAACCATTACGATCAACTAACTTTGTAGACATCAAAAGAACACTATAGGAGAGTTAATGATGCATTTTTGTATGTCATTATCAATCGATTGACTGGTGATGTTGGTTTCAGATTAAGTAGGGATGTTATGGCATTCATTTCTCAATGGGGACATCGGTATATCCAATACCCCAAGTTCACATAATTTATGTTAGTAGGGTTTGATGGACATCCTCACCTACTGCCAAGGTATTGCACTAATAGAATGGTCCTCATGGATTTTATATATCAATCATTGGGAGTTAATGAAAAATTTAGCATCAAGAACAAACTTGGGTGCCATAAGTTTCCCATGAAGCTGGGAGAATACTGTTGTCTTCACAATGTGGCTACAAAAGCAGTGTGTGAAGAGTTGAGCTACTTCAAGTTGGGATTCTACACATCTTGAAAGAATTTTGATCCAAAGAATAGGATGAATAAGTTGCTTCCCACTGTGTTTGAGAAGCACTACAGTTTGTTAGAATATTTTTGGTGGGATTTGCAGGATGAGTATGATGTGAGGAGAAGAAATTATGAAAGAATCCCTATTCCTTGGATGATTTAATTTGGAGTAAATGAAGATATTCCTGACACATTGTCAGATGATGGTGTGACATTGGATCCGACATATGAAGCTAAAAAGATTGGCATCAAGGACTTAACCCCCATCAATTGGGAGGAAGATGAATTTGTTCACATCAAGCATATTTTGAGGATTATTTTGGATAGAAGCATCTAATGGGTGATCCTGAGAATAAAAGAACCAAAATCTCAAGGCTCTAAGAAGAGAAAAGGAGGTGAAACTATGGATTACCAAAGAACTAAAAGGAGAGAAACCCCCAAAGAACAATTGGAGTATCCTCCTCCCATTTCTGGAGGGGATATTGTTCCTGAGATACTTGTAGAATAATCTCATGAAGTACAAGGTATGGAGACCTCAACACTTGGGGAAGGATCCTCTTCTCAACCACCCTTCATTCAAGAACCTAGTGAATAAGTACCCACATGTAGTCTTCATGAGGAAGCATAAACACTGAAGGGAAAAGGGGTTGAGGTTGAAATTCATGATATTGACACAGACTCGGAAGAAACACATTTTGATTATGATATTGTTAAAGATGTATCTACTCAAAATTTTGAGGAAGAGCATGTTCTTACCTTGAAGGATTAGTGGAAGTTGTTTGAAGATACTAAAAAATAAGTTGATGCAAAGGCACAAGCTGAAGAATTAGCAAAATAGAAAGAAGTAGATGCAAGGGCAGAAGTAGAGGCACTAGCTAAACAACAACAGCAAGCAGAAATCAAATCCAAGTCAGATCTGCTTGCTAAACAACAACAATAATTAGAATCCAAGGCCAAAGCTGAAGAGATTGCTAAACAAAATGAGTTGGAGGCCATTGCAAAAGTTGAAGAGTTGGCTAGGCAACAAAAGGAGGAGGATTTGCTGTTACAACAAAGGGAAGCTGAGAAAAAGGCTATGGAAGAGAGGGAGAAGTTATATTTTCTTCAAAAGATTCATGAGTTGGAAGAAGAGAAGGACCAAAAAAGAAGAGAAAGAGAAGCCCTTGAGGCTATGTTTAAAGTAGTTGAGGAGTCTCGGAGGAAGAAGGATGAGGAAGAATTGGAGTTGAAAAGGATGGAAGCAGAAGAACAAGCCAAGATTGATCAAGAAGCTTCTAAACTGTGGGCCAGGGTAGGGGAAGAAAAAAAAAGAGATCATCTATTGGAGGAGAGAATATTAGAAGAACGGCTAGCCAAAGCTAAACATGGAAGAAAAGAAAAGGCTCAAGCTGAAAAATTGGCACAAGAGAAAGCAGAGAAAGAGAAACAACAAGAGGTTGAATCCCAACCTAAGAGAGTAATTTGGCAACCTCTTTCTCCTACCACCTCTTATTCTACAAAGGTGATGACTTCCCCTACATGGCTAAAGCTCAATCTGGAGAAGAAGTAGATAGTGCAACCACAACCTCTTGATTGGGAGGATGTTAGAAAGGAAATAGAGAATGAGAGGTCGAAGAAGAGAGCCAGGGTTCTTCATTCCACAAGGTTAATAGATGTTGGAGAGATTGTGGCTAAATGTGCTATCCCTATGGTTGACAAAGAGAAGCAAGATATGCAGATAGGGATTTACCAATTAGGCATTGTTAATCTAGGAAATCCCACAAGAAATCAATAGATGAATTTTATTGATATTGTGGCTTCTTCTACCAAATCAAGGATGATCTGGGACAAGCTAAAGAAGGATGAAATTAACTCCTAAGTTTATCAATTGCATAAATTATTGAAGGATCTCTCTTCCCTTGTTTCTTCACAAACGGCTGCTCCAGAGACACCTATTCTTTTGAAGAAGAAATATAATGATAATTTGATTGAGATGAGGAATAAAGTACAAATAATGGATAGATGGATAAATAAGTTGAACAAGGAAATAGAAGATTTGCTTTTTGAAAGTTACAGGGTTCATAAAGAAGTATTAGAATTGGTTAACGACATGGTTACACATGTTGAAACTCTTGAAAAGCAAGAGGAAGAATATGCAAGGCATGCAAGGAAACTTAAAGATATCAATAAGCTTCCTAAGGAAAAATTGCTAGAGCAATCTATCTCGGAAGAAGACAATGTAGATTTTGTGGAAAATACCATCAACATCATCAAATTTAGGTCTTCATTCATTTTTAATCACGGGAATGAGGTGCAACAAGTCAGAAAAGATCTTAATGAACAAAATGAAGAATTAGGAGCAAGTATTACTATACTTGTCAATGAGGATATTCTTGAAATAGATGGCCTCCTCCTTGATAAACTCAACAAAAGATGGAGTGGTAGGGTTTGAGTTAATGATGCAAAAAGGGGATGATAATGATGATCTGTTAATGCATAAGCTCATGGATGTCAAGCAAGAAGTCAAGGCTTCCAGGAGGGAACTCATCAAGCTTAAGGATATGAAATAATTTTCCTCTTTTGAGTTAGCAAGGATAAAGTTTGAAGATAACTGGGTGGATGGGCCTGATATAGATATTCTTCAACAGGTAATCAATAGTTATGATGAGTATATGGAGGAGCAGAAAATGCAGAGTTAAATTTATTACATACATGTTCTCTTGACAGATCAACATCAAGGATATATGCTTAACTGGACAGTCTCCCTCTCCTGTTTTCTTGGGTTATGACATCAGTTCCCAAATAGATATTTCAGAAAGTTTTCCTATCCCTTATTGGACATAGGTTTTGACAAGGAGTTTCTAATCAGCAATTGAAAATCGAGATAAAGACTCTTCTTAGATTGTTCCAATCAACCCATGATTTGTGGATCTGGGTTGTGATGAGAGAGATTAGTGCTAGATAGGTTGATATATACAATTTCTCTCCATTTTGTAAAGGTTGGCTCATTGAAGAAATATTAGCCACCTAAAGGAGACTTAAGAAATAGTTTTATAGTTTTAGAAGTTTTCATAGTTTACGCAAGATACACTTAGATACATTTTCTTTACAAAGTTTCCAATACAAGTTATGTTATTTCTGAAATATTGTTCAACAATAATGTTGATGAATCATAGAAATTTGTATGCTAGTGAATGATGTGCATAAGTATTTCTTATTTGATTAAAATCCATAGAAGACTCTGAATTTAAAGCTATTTCATTAGATTATCTATAAATGGGATTCTTTTATGTTTGTTGATCTGTGAATGAATGATGAGCTAGCAATGCATTCTTGTTTGATTTTTGAGGTTTGATGGTGTACGTTTTAAATTAGCATTGTGAATGAATAAAGTGGTGCAGAATAGTCTAAGGATTATATCATTTTATAGTTTCTTGGTTACTTGAAAGACTCATTGTGAAATCTATATGTCTGAATTGAAAGGAGTTTACGTTTATGATTTACTATTCTATGCTTTGATCTATCTTTTTCTATTTATTTTACACCCCCAAATGTTAGATTAGTTCACATCATGTAGTTTGTGTGCTTTTTACCAACAGGCCCCTTGAATATTATAGTCACATGGACTACTGAATGAAACAACACAGTTGAGAACCAACTACAAAGACCTTGGGAGATAGGTGGTTCTAGATCAGTTATCTCTTTCAGGAGAAATAGAGTAGAAATATTTTTTTTAAGTTGTTCTATTTTGACCATCAACAACTTGCACTGCAGTGGACTGGTGAGGATTAATGGGAGGTTGTTGGAATGAAGGTGGTGATAAATTGCTAGCAGGTGTAGATCCCAGAGGTGGAATCAACGTAAGGATAGGTGTGCCCCCAGTATTAATAGGTGGCTAACTAGGATGTTGAGATGGAAGTGGTGGAACCGATGGAATGTACGGTGGCATGTCGTAGGCATAGGGGTCATTATGATTGGGTGGTGTGGCTAGGAGGTGAGGATAACTGGAAACTTGATGTATCAAATCATTTTTGAATTCAAGGTGATACCAATTCTTTGTGGGTACACCCTCGGGGATATATGAATTCCCTAGAAATTTTGTGAAATTTGCAAATATGTAGGTGTTGGAAGGGTGTGGGTACCGACATATTGTGACAGATCAAAATTGGATGGTGGTTTGATTCCTCTCATGATCAGAGTGGCAAGAATCTTATTCCCACACTCATTGAGGAGGTGATTTGTCATTTGAACATTAATAGGATCACTAAGGTATTCATCAATTGTGACTTCAGGTTGATTGACCATGTTTTCGTCACTACGTGGTGTGGTGTTTTGAACATTAGTATTGTACTATGAAGAAGCACCATTATGGGGATCTTGTGGGATATTTGGAACTTTGTTAGGCTCTTGTGGGATGTTCGATTGGGAACCTTGGGCTTGTTGTTCTGCCATTTTCTTCTTTGCTTGTGATCGGGTCTGAATGGGCATGAAAGTGTAAGTCAACTAGGTGATCTAAGATGCGATTAAACTCTTAGATGCAATGCAAAGATGACTAAGTGACGATTCGATTGGATAATTCGATAAAGGTGTGATTGGATTAGATTGGATAAGATTGATCGATAAAATGATTGATAAGATCATATGAGATTGGATGATAAGAAGGGATTCTAAACCGAGTTTAGAAATCACCCTAGCTAACTTAAGGTGTTGATTGATCGGATTAAATGATGAATTGATGATCACGACACCAAATCCGCCTTGAGATGGAAAAGGATTGATTGGGCCAAGGATGATGACTGGCTTAGGATGAATGGCTATCCTAAGCAGATGTTGAAGGATGATGATCAATTTTAGACACCTAGGTCAATTTGGATAATAACTTCAAATGAAGTTCAGAGGATTTGGATTAAGAAAATGATGATGGATATGAAACTTAAGGATGATTAAGGATATACCTATATGATCTGGATACTTATTTGGATGTAGATGGGTCAGGATGCAAATGGACTGATGTGAGGATTATGAGTGAACGAAATGCATAGATGGGTGGGCAAACAACAAGCCTTTCGGGATCCCAGAAGGTTATCTTTTCGAACAAAGATCAGGCCCATGTAACAGGTGTAAGTTTATTGAGCTTTGGGGCCAGGCTTCCCAAATGAGGGTTGGGTCACCCAATCTAGGGCAAGGCCACCCAAGTTAGGTCAGGGCCACCCAAACTAGGGTAGAGTCACCCAAACTAGGGTAGGGTCACCCAAGTTAGGGTAGGATCACCTAAAAAGCTTTCAGACTTGACTAAGTCTAAAAAATTAGTCAAGCAATGTCAATAAATGGGGTGAACGGGCATACCGATTTCCAAGATAGGCAAATGGATGCATGAAACGAGAAAATGGATGCACAGAATGAGGAAACAAATGTTTGAAATGGGAGAATGACGCTCAGAATGGGGAAAACAATGCTTGAAACGGGTGAACGAATGGAAGGAACGGGCAAACATATCCACGAAATGAGGAAACAGATGTTAGGACTAGGAGAACGATGTTCAGAATGGGGAAACAAATGCATGGAACAGGTGAACGGATGCATGAAATGGGTGAATTGATGCATGGAATAGGTGAACGGATGCTCGAAATGGGAGAATGATGTTCGAAATAGATGAACGAATGTATGGAACGGGAAAATGACTGAAAAATTGAAGGTGGGAGTGACTGTCCAGAGGGCAAGGTTACCTATCTCGGGGCCGGATCGCCCAACTTGGGGCCAAGCCACCCCTGTTAGAGTAGGGTCACCCCTTTTAAGGAAAGGTCACCCCTTTTAGGGTAGGGTCACTTGTTTGGGGCCTAGGTCACCTGTTCTATGAAAATTGATCAAATCTCACTTGAACAGGGTGGCAAACAACTCAGACAAAAGGGCTAGGTCACCCCTGTTGAGGGAAAGGTTGCCTATTTGGGGGTCGGGTCACCCATTTTAGGTAAGGGTCACCTATTTTGGAGCCAGACCACCTTTGTGAGTTGACTTGGACTTGACTTAGACAAAAAAAACTATTGAAAAGGGCAAAAAATAGAGCAAACAATAAGCAAAAGGCCAAGACTAACTTGTCTAAACATATATGTATTGGTTTTTCACAAAGAAGACAGTTCAAGCAACACAATCCTAAGATTTGCGTGAAGGTATGGCTAACACGGTCCTCTAACTAGGCTAAACAAGGCAACTATGGGAGTCCCTGATATATGCATGGTATGTGGGGCACAACCGTGAACACTAGCCCATCACAAACATGAGTCAGGAACTTTTAGTGAGATACTGAAAGCTCAGACCAACTCTTCACATCTTTTCTAGGTATCACCCTAGCTTTGATGCTCCGCCAGACATGACGTGACTAGATTGAGATACAACTTTCGCTCTCCCCCCTTTATATACCCCGTCGTTAACACGTGGTTGGGATCTTCTCTTGGGGTGATGAAATCCCCAAGCAAGTCTCGCTAAAAAAAGAAAGTACACAAAGGACTAAGTGGACTATGATTTATCTTCACCAAGGATCGCCAAATGGCACAAGGGGATTGGACACGTCAATATTCCACCTTTTCAATCACAACAAACAAATTCTTTGACCCCCTAATTAGAACTATGTGCCTAGTTAAATTGAAAATAATAAGCAATAATTTAACTAATGAAGGTTGTTCTCTCCCCCTGCAAAAAATATGTTAGAAGTTTTTATTTATGGCCTTCAACAAATGTGAAACAGCTGCACAAACATTATTAAGAACCAACATACTCACAAACAAGACAAGCTAGAGGGTCAGTACTAAGGAAAAAAACAATAACTGAACTCTAGAAATGAGATTTTAAGTCTCTATTTTTACCTTTCTTACCTCTATCGAGGGCGAGGCCACCTTTGTGTTTTGGGTGAGGTCGGCTCTATGGGTAAGGTCGGCTCTAGGGTGGGGTCACCCCTTTGTCGACCAGGCCAGCTCTATTAAGGCGGTATCGCCCCTTGGTGGGCCAGGCTAACTATTTTAGGGTCAGGTCACCTTTGTGTTCTGGGCAAGGCCACCTCTGTGTAACCTGAACCTAGAAAATATCAAAAAATAGCAAACGTAAAATAGAACAGACCCATTTGTGGGTCCCATCAGGCATGCCAAAAATGTGTGCAAGTGATTTTCCTATCTGGAATGCAAAACAAGAATGAAATGCAAAAGAGAAAACACAAACAAACACTCAAGATTAGCCTAAGTTGAATCCAAAAAAAAATAACAAAGAAATGAAACATTTTACCTTACTTGGATTGATGAGTTGGTTGGCCCTTTGATGATGCTTGATTGTATGCTTATTTGATGGCAAATGAATGCAAAAGTGGATGCAAAGTGGAGAGGAATTGATGAGGATTCCAATAATGGAAATGGGTGTTGTGATAAGGATGGTAGGTGGATGCAATAAGAGCTTCAATGGCTGCAATAATGGAGGATGCAAGTGCTAAGTGCTAAGTGATTGAATGCTTGAATGAGAGTGAATACAAAAAATGATCTAATTCTTATAATCTCCTTAATTTGAGACTAAGTCTTCCAATTTAAAGAAAAATGGAGGGCTAGCATTTAGCCAACATGGACAAGATGGAGGGTTGTGGTGAGTTGAAAACTCACAAGTCCTCCCATCTTTCCATGTGGAATGTGAGGTGTGAAGAGGACAAATGATGTGGAAAAGGACATGTGAGGTGGAGGTACTTGCAAGTACCTTGGGATTGGGGGAAGATTTCCTCAAAAAGGAAGTCCTTGTCCCCATATGAGGCTGATGGTGACAAGTGAGGAATTTTAGAAAGTCCTCTCTTCTCAGCATGGGGATGGGAGAAGTTGTTGGAGAAATAAATGTGAATTTTAAATTCACATGATTGGAAGTACCATGTGGATAATACAAGGTCCTCTTAAAGGAGGTCCTTGTCCCATGTGACTAATGTGACCTATGAGATATTGTGGGGAAGATAAATGCATGGGATAAATAAATGTGAAGTTTAAAGTCACATGGGGAAGAGGCCAATACCTGATAAGGAAAGTACCTATGAAAGGTTGACTTGGAGGACATACCAAAAAAGGTAAGTGATTAGATTAAGGTTGTGCAAACATGTGATTAGGAGGATTAATGAGGATTAGAGACAAGTGGCCAAATATAGAGGATGTGATATTAATCCTGATTAAGGATGTGCACATATTAGCCATGGATTAATTAGATTAATCTAGATTAGAGTAATTTTATGGGGGATGGGACAAGGAGAGAGAAATAATGAATTTAAAATTGATTTAAGTTCAAAAAGGTAAATGACTAAATTAAATAAATTGATACATTTATTTAATTTAGAGAAGACATGATAAAGTATTTAATTGTTAAATTAAATACTTTAGACACCTTAGAGGAATGGGAAAATATTAATTAAATAAGTCATTTAATTAATATAGACAAAATAGATGGATAAAAGATATGAATTTGACCATATGGGAGTGGTCAAATTTGGATATCTACAAGAGGATATGTCAATGTTGTGTGAAAAGAGGATGGATGGGTAGAATCATGAAATGCAAGTAGAACGTATGGGTGTAATGGATTCAATGGGATGGATTGAACCAGTATGGTGTTCACATCCAAATATTGGTTATTCACAAGAGGGTGTGTTTGAAGTGCCTGAAGCAATGAGCTTCCCTTGTTGACAATTGGTTGAGTTTGAGCAATGGATGATGTGATTTATGGGATGCTTTGAGTGATGTTTTGAAATGAAGGTGTGGATGAGATTGGGGGCATGATTCCAAGAGTCTTCTCCACAATGGTGCTTACATCATAATCGAAAGGGAGTTTAGCCCCTTTTTTTGCCAAGGATTTCATCTTGTGTCATCCCTAAGATATTATTGGTGATGTCTTCCACTTGACCTTTCACTTGAGGATTTTTTGATGATAGACGAAGATTGGTTAGGGATTTCTCGATCCAATGGGATTCATTTCGGGATCAATTTGTCTTAAGTCACTCAAAGTTGATGTTTCTTTGTTGGTTTCCATGTTCTTCTTGTGTTGTGATCTAGTTTGCACCATAAAATAGGGATCAATTTTCAAGAATATGTGATATGAACCTCTAATTATTTAGATTGATCTAACTTTATATGCAAAAGAGAAAAAATAGGGTGATTAAGGATCAAAGTGTGGTGATGAGATAAATGGAAAATGGATGATATGAATGATTTGAACTCTTGAGAAATCTTGAGGAACATACTAGACTTTGGGACTTTTTGGATTTTGATTTGATTTGCTTTTGGTTTGATTTGATCTTGACTTTGGCTTGATTGGATTTTGATTTTGGATAGTGAAATCATAAACTCTAAGAGATTGGATTTTTTCCTAGAGTAGACTTGTACACAAGATGATAATTTGACTAAGTGTGTAAAGAAGGATTCATCTATACATCCCTAGCCAAACAAGATGATTTTTGGTTTGATTTGCTTTTTTAGATTTCAGATAATGAACTTATAAACCCCAAGATGTTGGATATTATCAAGAGGTATACTTGTTCACAAGGATTGATAATTTGACTAAATATGTGGAGAAGGATTCATCCACACACATCTAATCAAACAAGATGATTTGGATTTTCCAAAAGTTTAGAGTGAATGATTTTTTCAAGATTTCCAAGAGTTATTGGTGAGATGATTTTTGGATTTGATGCTTAAGGGGTGGATGATAATGATGACCTTGATCCTAGATTAGACCTAAATAAAACTCCTTTCTATAAGACCTCAATATTGAAGAACATGCTTGGTACTTCCTATGTGAGAAAAGGAATTTTTTCAAATAGACTTGGATTTTGTTGGCAATAAAATTCATACAAATTAGGATTGTTCTTTGATGCACGTTTGTAAAAGTTGAAGGTCAATCTTTCTCTAAATTCGTAAAGCATAGACAAACATTTCTTGTGAGCATTTTGACTAATACCTTTAGACTTTGGTTTTAGGATTTTGATCTTTCAAGAAATCATTTGGAAGAGCACATGTTTGGGGTTCAATTATTTCTTAGCTTTTCTTAATGTCTTCCTTTTACTTCAAAGAATTCTTGATTATCTTTTCCAAACCAGATGTCTAATTTCCTAACTTCTTCTCATCCCACAAATTCCATTATGTGGGAATCAAGGAAATCAAGGCAAAAGTTTCCTAAGGTTGACTTTAGTGAGAAAAAATTATGACATAAATCCAAATACTTAGAGAACTCTAAGGATGAAATCCCAAGGGCAAGCAAGAGCACTTGGATTTTTCAAAGGTATTTGTTCCCCTTAAAGGGTTTGAAATTTTGAAGATCTTGTGAATGTTCATTTTTTTTCAAGTGTTTTAGATCAATCAAAGTGTTTTGATTCTAAAGTGATGCACATTCCTAGGATAAAATGAGACAATATTTGTTGAGTTCCCACTTGGATAAATCCAGCTATGCCTACTCTTAGCGAATGATTAGATGCTTGACCACACAGGCTCCCCATTTCATTGCACTCGCTTCTCAGGTCAATCAAGCATCAGTACCCATGAAAATCTCATGGCATACTTCTCATCTCTACCAAGAGTCATAAAAAATGTGGGACAACTTCAAAACAATCGTTCTTGCATCAATAAATGGATAGGGATTTTGGCTTTTACACAATTTTGGCTTGTAATCAAGGCACCCATTCAGAAAGCCACGTGAGAGGAAAGATCAAATCATATAAAGAGTATCACCTGCTTGTTCATAGGAGTTCCTGTAATGATGAGATTTCCTCAACATTCAAATTTGTATACCAGTTGGGAGTAGCTTGGAGTTTAGCTTGTTACCATTTTGAGTTGTTCCCTTGGGTTGAGTACTTTTTCCCACCAAGACAGGCTCTCTAAAGGTGAACAATAGTGAAGAAGTGTATTTGTAGTTCAACCACCTAACGCATTTAGGTGGGAGCACACACAATACCTTTTCTTCACATTCGCAAGGTTTGTTCAATTTTAAGAATCTAAATTGAAGTGTGGAGGAAATCTTTTATACAACCTAATATCAAAAAAAAACTTTTGGTTCTCAAGATCACCGTGAGGTGCAAGAGAAGTGCATACGTCTTTTTAAATGATATTAATTTGGATAAGGGATGAATTATTTTTAAGCACCAAATTTGAAGTGCGATTTTTTTTTGTTCATTTATTAAGTCCAAAACAAGATCTAGTAATTTTTCCTATGGTTCTTTTTAATCCCTTTATTTTGTTCTTTTTAAGCCCAAATGAAATTTATTGAGTCCTAAAAAGCAAGAAGATGACGAATTCTTAGAAAGAGAATTATAATTTCTCCCCAAAGTGTTTAAAAACACTTGATACAATGAGATAATGATAACATAGAGAACTCTTGGTCTTCGTTTCCTTCCTTCACCTTTGATCAAGTCAACCTACAAAAACTGGTTAATACTGCAAAATGGAGGCCAAAACCTAGTTAGAAGTAAAAAATAACCAAAATGAAAAAGGCACATATTGAAATTAATCTGAAAACTACCTTTTACCCAACCTCAGCAATGCAATCCGCAATTGCGACGCAATTTGGAGAAGTTAGTGATGCTATATAGTGCCGCTTGGGACTGACAGCGGCGCTCTATACAAAAACAGTGAGCACGATTGCGGTGCAATTTGATCCAGCGACAAAGTTTGAACTTTGGACGACCAGCAATGCAGTTTGAAAATTAAAATTTTCGGGCAGGAAGACCTCAGTGGCATAGTTTGGAGTTTGCAGCGGCACAATATAGCGCTGCTAGACTAATAGCGGTGGATTTTCCTATAGACATAAAAACTCTACAAAAAAGCACATTTTTTTTAGAAAAACATGTTAATTTTCTCCAGATTGGCCCTCCTAGCGCCAAAATGTGAATAGTGAATATTTACTTGCACAAACACAAGAGAAAAAACATACAATTAGATCATTATGCAATTTAGATCAACATTCCCCATGAAATTAATTTAAAACATGAAAATAAGAAATGAAATAAAGAAAACAAGAACAAAGCTATCAAATTCTATTCTAATGAGAAAACTCTCAATCCCATGGGGGAATTGGTGTCATTTTGATGTGTAAAATAGCCCTTTCCCAGTTCCTTGATGCAAAGTGATGATCTATGGGGATGATTGTTGCTTCCTTGATGAAAATTGCCAAAAACCTAGCTAAATTCATTGCAAAATATGAAAAATGCTATAAACTCAAATTTTGAATGCCTATAGTGATTGTGCTCTTGGTTGATGGATCCAAGATTCAAATGAGAGCCTCTTATAAATAGAAGGGAATTATGGAGGAAGAGGCAAAATGGATGAATGTGAGACAAAATACCAACCAATGAGAGAAGGCCACTTGTCCATATGTGATTGGAGGAGGAATGAGCACATTTTGATGAATGTGCACATAAATATGGTTAGGTGGAATTCAAAATTTGTGAAATGACAATTTGGAGGGAGAGAAGAATGGAGTAAATGCCACATGACTCAAGGCAAAGGACATGTAAGAGGCCTTTAATGTCTTGTTGGATGTACTCATCCCTTTTGGAGGGATTTTCAAATTGGAGAAATATTCCCTTATTGATGCCATGTTGAGAAAATAGAGGAATTGATAAATCAATTAAATTGATTTATTGTGAAAGTTGCAAAATCTAGAGGATTTGATGGATTAGGATTAGCATTAATTAGGATTTGATTAATTTAGGTGAAGATTAGCTGATTTGATAATTTTGACTTAGATTTTTGGATTTAAATAAATCAAAGCTTAAAGGAATTATGGATTTAGATTTAATTAAATAAAGTTTGATTTATTTAATTAAAGAGGGTGGTGTTAGATTAAATCAAATAAAGATTAATTTATTTAATTTAGAGGAGATGACCTTAGAGAGTAATTAAATAAAGTGAATTATTTAATTACAAGAGGGACTGTTAGATTAAATAAAATAATTTATTTAATTAATAGAAGTGGGTGACTTAATCAGATTAATTTGATTTATTTAATTAAGAGAGGAAATATGATGAATTTTAGTCAAATAAAGATTATTCAATTAAATTGATTAGTAAAGGAGATGACTTAGGACGAACTGGTGTTAGTAAGATCATAATCAGGTGTGTGTATATTTTACGTGTCTACAAAATATTTTTCATGGGTGTATCATCATCTTTGTTGAGAGCAATAGGAAAGGTAAATTTTCGTGCTCCCGCTCTTGGGTTAGCACCATCTCTATGGTTTCTTATCCTTTCATTGAAAGGGTTATCATTTTTGTTATCAGCCATGATTTTGAAAGGAATACTTTCTTCTTCAAAGGTCTGCTCTAATGGTTGAGTTTTTGGGGTATGCGATGAGGTCTCAAGTTGATCCTGCTCAATCAATTCATCAATAAGTTCTCCAGCTAAGACTTCTACCTCCCTATGTGTGGTTGGAACTATGATTGGGGGGTTTTGGTATGAATATTTCGTGTGGACCTCATGTCCTAACCATGCAGAAAAAGAATCTTGGCAACTACTATTTTTTCTAAAAGAGGTATCCAAGCAATTTCCTATTAACACTAGAAAAGGAATGTCCCTGAAAATGGTGCCAAAAAGTGACAGGTTGTCATAAGGTCCTAACACTTTAGTTAAAAATATGTCAATTATGTCGATCGGGTACTAGTGTTCAAAGGTTGTATGCAATAGTGGATATTTTGGCCATTTCTCTCTTAGCAATATTTTATAAATTTTTAAAATGGTTGAAAACAAAAATTAAACTAGAAAGCACGAAATTGTTTAATCTAGAAAGCATTCAAATTCTTACTCTAGAAAGCATGTAAATTATCTAAAAATTAACACTTGTAGTTAAACTATGAAATGTAAATGAAGGCAACTACTACTAACTACTAACTACTAACTGAAAGTACAATCAACTTGTAATTAACAACAAGAGTGGGTGCTCCAAAATTTCAAGTAAACAAAACTTAGAGAACATAAACTTAAAACTACGACCTGCAAGAACACATGATAGAGTTCAACACAAAGTAATGTTCATCTAAATATTACATGCACAGGATGGAAATAACAACATTAACAATAAAAATACTTATCTACTCTATGAGATCCCTCGAGTGGCCAGCTCTCGAGCATTCCTATGATTAGCTCAAATCACATGTGGTACTTTTGCAACTTCAAAGGAAACCCATTCAGAGCACTTCCATCACTCAGAACAAATTACACAAAATAAAGACTAGCGATATTTATTTATTCATATCATAAAAGTTTAAAAAATCAGAGAATATAGTTGAATAGTATTCAGAACATATCATAACAACAAATATTTGTTTTGGTAGTTACACACACACACACGCACATATATATATATATATATATTGTACTTACTACAAAATCCTAACTTTTCAGATTGCGGGAGAATACCATTGAAAAATTCTTAAGAAAAATTACAACTAAATGATGTTCATGGCATAAAACATAATAAAGGCTCTGAGTGAAGCCATAAAGTCTTAAATAGAAAATTAATAGAAAACTTTAAAAGAGATCGTTCCACTATGCATGCCTAAATTTATAGCGCCCAAACTTCCGACGTGCTAACTTCAACCGCTTGAAGTCCACTCCATTCATCAGTCGTGCATAAGTCCTATACAATGACTTAAATTATCTACCATTATATCAATAATATTTAGCTAATTCCTAATCAATTTAAGAAATAAATATTTATACATCATTTTCTAAAAAGTATACAATTATTGCTTCTAAAAATAAACACATTGGCATGGTTGAGGTGGTTGGAAAGAACAAAGAAGGGTATTTAGTTTATTTTAAACATGAGGTTATTTATACCTCATCAAGAGATGTATTCTATCATCACTAAAAAAGGGACCATTTATTTATGCAAATAATGAGTAGGGGATAATATGCGCCCCTTAAAATGTTAGTGTACTTTTTACACTAATGTTTTAAAGAGATAGAAAGGGATTCCTTGTAAGAAGGAATGCACCTAACACAAGGATATCTAACCCCTTTCCCCCCAAGTGTAGGGACAAAGGTGAGCCAAGATTGATTATGATATGATTCTCCTTGCAAGTTGAAATATGATTGTATAAAGCCAAGTTTATACTCACATGTATGGTAGTGAGTATATTGTGATACTATAACTACCACATGGCAAGGAGCAACATCTAATGCTATATATCTCTTGTATGATCAAGTGAAGGTTTTTTTTATTTTTTCATTATGTTTGAAGGACAATAACCAAGACCTCTTGTTGTTTCTTGTGTGTTAGACTCTCTGGGGGCACAAATACCTTGTTTTTGTACACCACATTCTTTTTCATTATAGCCAAATTGTTTCAAAATTTGATAACCTCTTCCATAAATGGCTTCCATTTATTTTGAAGAAGGTGTTTTTCATAATCAGTTTCATCATAAGTGGTTGTGTAATTTTGTGTTTTCCTCTTTACTAGAAGTTTTAGATTCAGATGTTTTTGATGATTTGGTGATAGATTGTGTTGATACTATTGCAACTTCTTTTTCTTTTCCTGGTTTTTATTGTGTAATCTTGTATTCTCCCATGAATTTAGGTGTGAAATATAATGATCCCCAATCATCATCTAACAAAATTTTCACTGATGAAAGACACTCATCTTTGTCCTCAATTTGTAAAGGTTCCACTTTTACAATTGGTGTCAATATTCTAAGAGGATTATTCATTCCTGTTTCAGTTTGTAAACAATTTCCAGATTTTGGATCATCTTTTATTGTGTAAAATTTATTGGTGTATGTGTACTTCATTAAACAATTAATCATTGAAGGCACTCCTTTCATCTAATGAATCCATGGTCTATCCAAGAGAATATTATATGAAAGTTCATGGGGCATGAAATGGATGGGAGTTTGCAATGTAACCTTACCAACCTTGATAGCTAATGTCATTACACCAAGTGGTTGTTTTCCCACATTATCAAAACCTTTAATTGATAAAGCATCGGGTTGGATTAAGGTTTTATCCACTCTATTTTTTTTCCAAAAGTTTAACACTACAAATATTAAGTCCAAAACCTTTGTCCATAAGGGTACACCTAATCACGACCTTGTTAATAACAACCATTATCATCAAAGCATCATTTTGTTTTTGTGTTTCCAAAGGGGGTAACTCACTTTGATGAAAGAATATCTATACCAGGTTAATTCATACTCTCAATCAAATTTGTCACGTCATTTGGCTGCGCACTAGGAGGGACAACATAGATGATGGGATTGTAATTTAGGCAAGATGATCTTTTGTGATGTCCATAAAGAGCCATGTGTAGTAGGTGAAAGCTCCAAAGTAAAATAAGAAGAGATAATGAAAAAAAATCATATTAAATATGCATCAAGGATAAAAATGTAACTTTATTTTTCTTTCACCTATAGAGAGTTTCTAGCAAGAGAATTTGGTGAACTTATTAGCTCATGTTCAAGTGTTTGATCATGAATTAGTAAGCAACTACAAAGTTAGTTAAAATGAGTTGTGGTAAGTTGTTGTGAGTTTTAGATGTTTTGATTTAGCATGGAGATTTTTATAAGTCCAGCGTGTTGGTCTACACCTAATTTCATGACTAAATGTAGTGCATATGTTCATTTCAAATTCCTTTGAGTTAGCTTCATACCTATTTAATAGGTCTAATTTTGTGTTTTTTCTCATCGTAGATTTATACGAGTGTGTTATCTTCATTTATGGTGATGTTTTTTTAGTTGTCCTATTGTTAGTTACTTCTTCATTCTCTATTAGGGTGCCTTGTTTTGTGTCACAATATCTCCTTCTGGTATATAGGGACTTCCTGTCACTTGGTATTTCCTATGGTTGATATTATATGTTCTCCCATGTTATCATTTTCATCACACTATTAGTATGCTTCATTAGCTCATCTTCAATAACTTTTTTGTGATGCTCCATTTATTGTCTGGTGGTTCCCCTTGTCATATTGATCTTTTGCGTCAAGTATTGGTGTTGGAACAACTTAGTTTGTATGTGAGGATTAATGAATTTACATCATTACTAGGGTTTATTGGTGGTAGAATGGAGTTTGTTTGATGGGTTATGATGAATTCTATCCCTCTTGGTAGTGACCTCTCTCTCCATGGTTGCTAGAATTTCCCCAAGTCACTTTGTAATGTTGCATCTCCCTTATAGTGGGTGTGTTTGGCCTGTGACATTTTCCATTTTCATTTATGGTGCATCCCTTTCTAATGGTTGCTATTATGTGCTAATAGAAATATGATGATCCAACTAGTAATGTATTATGTATTGGGTGAAATTGATCAATAATTTTGGAATTTGAACTAGTTAAACATGGAATATTCTAACCCTATATAGTTTTCTTAAAGGTGACATCATCCTTTTCCTTCCCAACCTAACCCCTCTCCAATACAATTTTATTTTTACACCAAGACTCGAGAGGCCTCACTTTGGGTCACATTGGCTCTAGCTTTTGGGCATTTTTATTGATTTAGGTTTTCTTTTAGTTTCACAATGGTACAACTGATTTCAAATTTTGGAGTTTGAATTTTCTAGATCACAAGTGATACTAAACAATTCTCATTTTGAGAACTTTTAAGGCTTCATTTAGGCTCATATAATAATATTTAGATGCAATTTTTTTTTAGGTGCATATTTTTTGTGTAAATTTTATTAATGTAGTCTAATCTATTCTATTCTCTATTAAAACTATGCATTAGATTTGTAGCCTAATTTGGCATTCGTAATACATTGAAATCAAACCCACTTTGTTGACTTGGCAAGTGGCAATTATAATTGCACTAAATGTAAAATTCCATCATCATAATTTGCTAAGGGGGTCTCTTAATTGTGTGATTTTGAATGGGTAACCTTGTGATTCTATATTTTATTTTGTTGGTTTCATGATTGGGCGATCTTGCAAGAGCTAATCATGTCTCACTCTCTCACTTTTTCATTTAAGTATCCTACAAAATCCCTCTAAATCATGCAAGATCAAATGTAATTTTGTGAGAAGAAAAAACATAACAAAAAATAACATTTTTTAAATCAAATTGATGAAGTGAAATAACTTTAGGATAATTTTATTAGTTTGCCAAAGTATTCTACTCTAGCATCAACAAATACATTTGGTGTTCATTCTCAAAAATATTGTATGAAACATGATCCAAGGAAGAATAGTGTTGTTGGATGGCATGCATTGAGAACTCATCTCCTACTTTAAAGTTAAACATTTCCTTGAATAAGGATTCCAATGATTATGTCAATTAGAATCGTATTCATTGTCTTCCAAAGATTGCTCATTAGGACACGTTCTTGATAGATAGATAGATTTTTTTTGTGATTCTTTTCTTTCAAATTTGGAAGATTTCATTGAGGACCTTCATATCCTCTTCAATGATGGTTCCATCATAATTTTTATCTCTACATATTCATCTTTGGATCTTATTTTATATCCATGTCCACCAGGTTCAATATTGTCACATTATTCAATTGAACCTAGGACTCTTGATTTAGTTGTAACACATTTTGACACCAACATAGCAACACATGAAAATTTTCTAAACATCACACATCCTAATCTTTCTTCCCTCATATTGCTTTTCAAAATAGGAAGATATCCTACATATATATTTAGCTTTGTTTCTTCCCAAGGGGAGGAATATCGTGTAATGATCATGGACCATATTTAACATCTAGTTTCAAACATCTATGATTAGCAAAGAAGGATATTGGAGGGGCTTTACATGGTCTCTCTTTTTATCCCTTCTAGGAGAAGTTTTTCATCACATGGGATTTTATCTCTCTCAGTTCTTTTGAGGGGGTCACATAGCTCTTCTCACATCTTGGGGGTAAGGGATGCAACTCTCCTTCCCCACCATTGTACAAGGGTACCTAACATGGTTACACATTACTAAGACCCTTTTACCTATTTCTAAGTTTAACTTATGGGGGTTATTGGTGCATTATATTTTTCTTACATTTAATTTACATTAAATGCACCTAGATAGGATAAGCCCACTTAGATAGTTATGTCAATTGATACTTTTCTAGTCTTTGTTGAGTTACATTCCTTCTATCATGCTAGTTCATCTAGTTATCTCTAGAAATTATGCATGTCTATCTTTAATTAAATTCATTCCCATATTTAATTAAGTTCATCATCATACATTACCTTTCTCATATAAGCATAAGCTTATTTGCAATTCATTATCAATCTATCTTGCATATTGCATCCTTAAATAGAATAACATTATCCTATTATATTGATCTAATATTTTGTGCTTGATTTAGTTATGTTGGATCCATAACCATATTAACAACTTGATCTAACTATATACAATTTAGAGGTTGTTATTGCAACACTAATTAAAAATAGGCAATTATTTTGTGTGTGTATGTGTGAGTGAGAGAGAGATAGATAGATAAAAAAAAGGTGGGTTAACGTTATCAAAGGGCAATGGTGATTAAGACAACTAGGGGGTGTTGAATTGCACAAGGCAACTGAGAGGGGGGGTGAATTAGTTCTATCTAATCATATTCACTTTTGATCTTAATCAATTCCACATTCACTTTAATCTGTTATTAAGTATAAACATGAAATGCGGATAACAAAAAGAAAATACCAGAGACAAAATTTATGTGGAAAACCCAATGGGGGAAAAACCATGATGAGGATTAACTCACAATATAATAGTAATGCAAAACTGGATACAAAGGATCACTACCCAAGGTAGGACTCACTATCTAGATACAAGGCTCACTACCTACAGACAAAGAAAGATAACAAAAAATCCACCACAACAGGTTCCACACATTCATAGCCTTAATAGAGGAATTGCAAACACCATCAGCTCGTTGCTTTCAAGATTCAAACACATTAAAGTATTGCTTCCTTGATTCACTTTCACACACTCTACTTCTTGCACTTGTTTCGCCCTTGTCACCCTTTTCTTGTGATTCACAACAATTTGGCTTGTATTTATACCATCTTCAATCTTAGAAACTTTGTCCAAGGTTCGCTACACATATTCTTTTTATAAATTCAAACTAGGTCAGCGACTCAACATTCCTACGGTGGATAAGAATGAGAGTAGACCAAATAAATACTTAACTAGGACCCAAAAAAACATCTTGGATCAATCAAACACTTCCTTAATTGATACTTATTCTTCGTGTAACGTGTAGACACTAGGTCGGCCAAACCTAATGAAAAAACCAATAAACTTTGAAGTGTGTGCATCCACAACAAGATGAAAATGTGTGGACCATATAACACGCTTTACCATACACTGGAACACCTCTTAGATACCTTTAGATTCATTCGTAGCAACTGCAACAACTTCCATATACAAAACTCTTTCTATCAGTCTAACTGGACTGTACAGACACACATAGTAGCTTTGGAACAGGTCTTCCGGAGTACCAAACCATGAACACTTTTTCAACAATACAGATAAAATCATTATCAACCTTCTTCCAAATCCGCAAGATCTAAGAAAAACCATCAAAGGATTGCAGAGTAAAAACATTTCTCCCAATCCACAGACAAAAAACTTTGCCAAACTAGTGAACACAACTTTCACTCTTCATCAAGCCAGAAGCTATAACTTAGGATATATCAACCAAAGATGCCCATAAACAACATTAAAAATCTGCACAAGTATAGGATTAACACATAATAAATACAACATACATTATCGAAGCACATTCAGAACACACACACAACACTATCTTCATTGTTTATTAATTTTCTCAAAAGCACTTGATAACTCATCATATCAGCACACCCAGAACATCATAAAGATAACTCCATGTAATCACAACATCTTTTCAATATCTCAACCATACATGTATCACCTGCAATCACTTGATTCCTTTCTCTGCAACAACCTAAATTGTGTTGACATCAATGACAACATTAATGATAAAACCACCATACTCATTCATACTTGCAACAATCTCCCCCTTTGTCATTGATGGAAACACATGATGTGAAAAACCATCAAAGATAGCATACACACTCTCTTACTTCTTCTTCTTCTTCTTTTTTATATTAGACAACCTACACAACGTTTATGCACTCACTTCTCCTTGCAAGATAGGTTTTTTCACATGATTCTCTCCCCCTTTGACATCAATGACAAATAATTTTTTTTTGCATGATTCTTTAGCCATAAAATTTTGAACACTCCCCCTTAGGAGTGAACCCACATCTCATACTACAATGATGATACTTTCTACTCCGCCTGAGGAGCAGACCTCAATCACCAGTCTAGACAAATGAAGAATCTGTAGATCCACTGGATTGATGAACCTCCATGTGCACCTAGTTCGGAGAAGGAGGGGAAGTAACCCCCAACTTCTCCTTGAGATACTCAAAAGTATCATTAGGAAGAGCCTTAGTAAATATATCTACAATTTGTTCCTTTGTAGGCACATATTCAAGCCTAACTTAATTCTCCAACACTTTCTCCCTTAAGAAATGGTATCTGATAGATATATGCTTTGTTCTTGAATGCATTACTAGATTCTTTGAAATATTTATTGCACTTGTATTATCACAAAAGATAGGGATAAACTCATCACACATCACACCTATATCTTTCAATGTTGGCTTCATCCAAAGTACCTGTGTACAACAAGATGTTGTTGCAATATACTCAGCCTTTAGAGTGGATAAAGAAACCGAATCATATTTCTTGCTTAGCCATGAAGAAAACCTTCCTCCAAGAAATAATGCACCACCACTTGTAATCTTCTAGTCATCCACACAACCAACCCAATTTGCATCAGTGTAAGTATTCAAAATGAAATGAGTATCCTTAGGATACCACAAGCCATAATCCAGAGTGCCCTTTAGATATTTGAATATCCTCTTCACAGTTGCAACATGTGTTTCTTTAGGTTCTACTTGAAATCTGGTAACCAAACATACTACATGCATGATATCCAGTCTAGTAGCAGTAAAATATAACAATCCACCAATCATAGATTTGTACATTCTCTGATCAATTTTAGGAGAATCGACATCCTTACTCGGTTTGCATCCAATCACCATAGGGTTACAAACTAGTTTAGAATCATCTATTCCAAACTTCTTCAGTAATTCTTTGACATGTTTTGACTGTGAAATGAATATGTCCTTATCAGTTTGATTCACTTGGAGTCCAAGGAATAAATTCAACTCACCAATCATAGACATCTCAAACTCTTTTTGCATTTCCTCTATAAATTTCTTGCACATACCCTCATTTCCTCCAAAGATATTATCATCAACATACACCACAACTATCAACATTTTGTTTCCTTCAACTTTGAAATAGAGATTATTGTCTGTAGATCCTCTGTTGAACCTTTGTTGTGTCAAATGTTTGTCCAACCTTGCATACCATGCTCTAGGAGCCTATTTGAGTCCATATAGAGCCTTTTTCAACTTGCAAACCATGTTCAATTTATCTGATAATTGAAATCATTTTGATTGTTCTATGTACACCTCTTCTTCCAATTCTCCATTCAGGAATGCAAATTTAACATCCATCTGGTATAATTTGAAATATTTGTGAGCAAAACATGCCAAAAACATTTGAATGGCCTCCATTCTTTCCACCAAAGCAAATATCTCCTCAAATTCAATTCCTTCAACCTTTGCATACAAGCCTTGCTTTTTTTCTTACTACTTCACCATCTTCATTCATCTTATTCTTAAATACCCATTTTGTACCAATTACATTTTTTTTACAAGTCTAGGAACCAATTCCCATGTCTGATTCTTCTCTATCTATTGCAACTCTTCTTTCATTACTCTAACCCAATTCTCATCTTTGCATGTTTCACATATTGTTTTAGGTTCTATCTTAGAAAGTAGACACAAATTTACCTCAGTTGCTACCACTTTACTTCTTGTTGTTACACCTTTGCCTTTGTCTCTAATTGTCTATTCTTTCGAATTATTTTCTTGTACATACTTAGGAGTCTTAGGAGTAGGTTTCAGAGTCTCTTCTTCTTCAATAAGTTATTTTTCTTCCTCATTCTCTTCTTATACTTGTCCGCAGATAGGTTCATCTGTTTCTATTACAAGATCGTGTGTTCCTTGGTCTTCCTTGTCCAGCACGGTGTTTGGGTTTGTAACATGGCTTAATCGCCTCCTATGGATCTTACATAAATCTGTTGGTTGTATCAAGCATTTACAGGTTGATCTTTTGGTGCAACGATAACCACCTATGTAACAATTGGTATCAGAGTCGAGGTCACGGGTTCAAACCCATTGCTTGTACTAGGGGGATTGTTGCAAGATGGTGTATCCCTTGGTCTTCCTTTTCCAACATGACACTTGGGTTTGTGACATGGATTAACCGCCTCCTATGAATCTTACATAAATCTACTGGTTGTATTGGGCATTGATAGGTTGATCTTTTGGTGCAATGGCAACCACCAATGTAACAGGTTCAACTTCGCTTATTTCAATTGATCTATTTATATCTTCATCAAATTTTACATTTGCACTCTCATCTATATTTCTCAGTATTTTATTGTAGCATCTATATGCTTTGCTATTAGTTGAATATCCAAGGAAAATACCTTCGTCACATCTTGCATCAAAATTTCCAAGTTTCTCATCATCTCTTCTAATGTAACATCTACTTCCAAACACCTTAAAGTACTTAACAATAGGAATCTTGCCAGTCCATAGTTCATAAGGGGTATTTGTGCTATCGCATCTAATCTGAACTATATTAATAATATAAACATCAGTGTGGATTGCTTCTCTCCAATATAAATCAAGTACATTTTCCTCTTTCATCATAGTCCTTGCAGCCTCTTGAACAGTTTGGTTCTTCCTCTCTACAACTCCATTTTGTTGAGAAGTTCTAAGAGCATAAAAATGTCTCTTTATACCATTCTCTTCACAGAATGTGTTAAACTCACTGGAAGTGGATTCTCCACCTCTATCAGACCTTAAACATTTTATTCTTAGGTTCACTTCATTCTCTACCCTTCCCTTGAACACTTTGAATCTATCTAGAGCTTGAGCTTTCTCCCTAAGAAAAGTAACCCATGTCATTCTAGAATAATCATTAATCAAAAGCATAAAATACCTATCACCATTAAGACTTCATGTTTTTGTGGGACCACAAAAGTCTATATGAATCAATTCTAGCATTCTTATAGATGATTTTTTTTTCCTTTAAAACAACATCTTGTTTGTTTTCTCAATTGACAACTTCTGCAAATAGTATTGGTAGGCTTTGTAATTTTAGGCAGATCCCTAACAGCTTCTTTTGAACTCATCTTGATTATATTGTCAAATTTTATGTGTCTCATCCTTCAGTTCCATATCCAACTTTCATTAACTTGAGACACAAAACATTGACCAACACCACTCTTGAGTTGATAGAAGTTTCCATGTGTTCTTCTTCCTACAACTACCACAATTCCAAACCCTTTTTTAATCTCACAGGTATTATCCTAGAACACAAGCTTAAAACCTTTGCTACACATTTTTCCAACACTCAAAATATTATGCCTTAAGCCCTTAACATAATAGACATCATCAATACTATGTTTTCCATCAAAACTAATTGTTCCTTTTCCAACAATCTTTGCACTAGAATCATCTCCAAACATGACTAATCCTCCATCATACTTTTTAAGTTTAGTGAACTTACTTTTTTCTTCGGTCATATGATTTGAACACCCACTATCAATTATCCAATAGTCTTTGTCTTGTCTAGCATGAAAGGTGATAACCAGAGTACCTTCCATCTCACCCTTCTTGTTCTCCGGACCACATTCCCTTGCACATCTTCCATGGTTAGTAGACACAGATTTCTTCTCCAAGGCTAGAAACAAGCATTCATCTTTATCATCTTCAAAATCAAATTCATCATCAGAAATTCCAACATCTTCTCTAACATAATACAATTTCTTGAACTTTTTATTCTTTTTGTCTTTATTATCTCTATTCTTCTTGTGTATGGCTCTATTTGGAAATCTTGAAGCATAGTGACCAATATTTCCACAACTAAAACATTTAAAAAGTAACATACCTTTGTACTTACCAGTACCTTTCTTCAACTTGTAAATTTTGCTTCCAATTCATTTGAACCTTCACCATCTGGATCATCTTATGTCTTAGTGGCTTTGAAGGATATTTATATTTTATCCTTTTCTTTTCCAAACTTCCTCATTTCAAATGCGGTCAAGGTGCCAAATAGTTTTTCTTTAGTGAATCTCTTTGGGTCATACACTTCCTCAATAGCTGAGACCTTGTCACTATAACTCTCCAATAGGGTCATCAAAATCTTCACTATTGCATCTTCATCACTCAAAGTACCACTTTGATTTTTGACTTTATTTTCCACAATATCAACCCTCTGAAAGTAGCTTGCAATGTCTTCACCTTCTTCCATTTTCAAGTTCTCATATTTGCGCTTTGTTGTTAGCTTCTTTGATAATTTGACTATCATTTCCTTCATAGATATCTTTCAACTTTTCCCATACTTCATAAGCAGTGCCTAATGAAATAACTTTTGTTCGCTCAATCTTAGATAAATCACTATAGATTTCATACCTTGCTTTTTCATTTTCCTCATAGGCAAAAATCTCATCTATAGAAGAAGGACTGCAAGCCAGCTCAACATATTTTGTCTCAACAACTTTCCAAGTTTTGAATCTAAGGGAGATCAGATAACCTCTCATTTGCACTTTCCAGTCACTATAGTCAGCTCCATCAAACACAAGGATTGACAACTTGTGTGCCATCATATCTACCTCAAGCAGTTAAGATCTTCTTCGAGGAACCAAGGCTTTGATACCAATTGTTGAATTGCACAAAATAATTGAGAGGGGGGGTGAATCGGTTGTATCTAATCACATTCACTTCTGAACTTAATCAATTCCATGTTCATTTTAATATGTTATTAGGTATAAACATGAAATGCTAGATAACATAAAGAAAATACCAGAGACACCATATTTACGTGGAAAACCCAATGAAGGAAAAACCACAGTGAGGATTAACTCACAATATAATGGTAACGTAAAACCGGATACAAAGGCTCACTGCCCAAGATAAGACTCACTGTCCAAATATAAGGATCATTTCCTACAAACAAAGAAAGATAACAAAAAATCCACCACAACAGATTCCACACATTCGTAGCCTTAATCAAGGAATTGTGGACACCATCAGCTCACTTTTTTAAGGATTCAAACACATTAAAGTATTGTTGCCTTGATTCACTTTCACACACTCTACTTCTTGCACTTGTTTCACCCTTGTCACCCTTCACTTTTAATTCACAACAATTTGACTTGTATTTATACCATCTTCAATCTTAGAAGCTTTCTCCAAGGTCGGCTACACATTCTTTATTTTACAAATTCAAATTAGGTCAGCAACTCAAAATTCCTACAATGGATAAGAATGAGAGTGGACCAAATAAATACTTAACTAGGACCCAAAACAACATCTTGGATCAATCACATTCTTCCTTAATTGATACTTATTCTTTGTGTAATGTGTAGACACTAGGTTGTCCAAACCTAATGAAAACACCAATGAACTTTGAAGTGCATGCATCCACAACAAGATTCAAACATGTGGACCACATAACATGCTTCACCATACATTGGAACACCTCTTAGATACCTTTAGATTCATCCACAACAACTGCAACAACTTCCATATATATAACTCTTCCATCAGTCCAACCGGACTATACAGACACACATAGTAGCTCTAGAACAGGTCTTTAGGAGTACCAAACCACAAACACTTTTTCCATAACATAGATAACTTCATTATCAACCTTTTTCTAGATCCGCAAGATCTAAGAAAAAACATCAGAGGACTACGAAGCAGAAACATTTCTCCCATTTCACTGACAAACAACTCTGCCAGACCAGTTCACAAATCGGTGAACACAACTTTCACTCTTCATCAACCCAAAAGTTATAACTCAAGATATATCGACCAAAGATGCCCATAAACAACACTACAGATCCTCACAAGCATAGGATCAACACATAAGAAATTCAAAGTACATTATCATAGCACATTCAGAACACACACAACATTGTCTTCACTATTTATTAATTTTCTCAAAAACACTTGATAACTCATCATATCATCACACCTACAACATCATAAAGATAGTTACATGTACTCACAACATCTCTACAGTATCTCAACCATACATGTACCATATGCAATCACTTGATTCCTTTCTCTGCAACAACCTGAATTGTGTTGACATCAATGACAACATTAATGACAACACCACCATACTCATTCATACTTGCAAGAGGAGGTGGATCATTGTCTCATAGTATGAAATATGTATGTATATCATAGGTGATTGTCACTAAAATCTTGTACCCTTTATGCCTAGAGTTAAGGGTATATTTGTTCTTGTCTTATCTAGGTCGGGGTTGGGGTTTGATTCAATTTTTGTCTTGTTCTAACTCTAGGTTTTTGGGTGGTATGTCTATCTACCCCTAGCCTTTGATTGTAATGTTCATATTTTTCTTATTAATTTATGGGTGCAGCCCCTTAGCTACCTTTTGCATCGATAATTAAAAAAAAAAAAAACTATATTACATTATAGAAATTAAAAAATATAATATTAATATTATATATTATAAAATAACATATATAATAGTTATAATTATTTTAATTATATTTATTAAATAAAAATACATATAATATATATAAAATATTTATTATAATATATGTTAACTATATAAATTAAAAAGTATAATATTAATGTTTTTGGTATAAAAAGTAGAAAAACAAGGGTGTTGTCCCTTTAACACAAGGTTTTGCAGTCGATCATCAATAGAATAACATCAACAACACAATAATAGCCAGCCAACACAACAAACCAGACACCCTAACCAATTATATCAAAAACCACAAAAACAAGCAGGGTAATCATAGTATCGACAAACAATATGAGTAAACTCTCCAGCCTACACATATCATCAAAATAATTAGCTAAACTACTAAAAATGTCCACCGTGAAACCCATGAATTTACAAAGTTTTAACCAGAGCCCATCCTGGGCCATACAAGTCAGAATAGAAGATATAGATCATAAAATAGTCAGCAAAGAAATAAAAAAAACATGATGACCAGTACGGCCATTCCTGATCAAAATGTAGTAAATCTTGTGTCCCTAATCTTTCTTTCCATTGCATGGCTTGATTAGAGTTATAGTAGCCCAATCCTCAATGAGGAACTTAAGGAGTCTAATCTTTCTTTCCACTGCATGACTTGATTAAAGTTATAGTAGCCCAATCCTCAGTGAGGAACTTGAGGAGTTCCTTGCGGTCGGCATCCTCCTCCACATTGTTAGTGGAATTGTTCTTCTGCAATAGGCATAGGGTGGTGGCGGACCTATGCATAATCTTCAGAGCGAAGCGGGTAACATCCTGGAGCTGTTTTTCCATATTTTCCATCTTGTTCTTAAGTTTATCAACCTCCTCCCAGATAGTGTCTTGTTTTCTCGTCGCTTCCTCCATGGGGGCTTTCCCTTCAGCAATAGTCGAGGCTTTGGTCTTAATTCCCTTGGTCCTAACATTGGACGGACCCAAAGAACCCTTTTTTAGACTTTCGGATACATGGGAGGAGTTGCTAGCAGAAGCAAAGAGAGCCTCCTCCTCCCCATCCTTCACATCCTTGCTCTTGCTCTCACTTTCCCCCCCATTGTCAAACTCAAAGGCATCCTTGAGACTCTTCTCTCTTTTAGGCTTAGTAACCAACCTACTGGACCTTCGAGGAGTGTTGGTTTCTTTAGTCATTTCAATGTCAAAGTCAATTTGTTGCAGTCTGAATTTGGTTTTCTTGGAGGCTTTAGTTTTAACTTTAGGGGTAGGGGCCATACGTTTCTTATCCTTCTTATTTCCAACATACCCAAAAATAGTGGGCGTATCCTAAGGAGGGAGGGGTTTTTAATACACTTTTTCTTACTAGGGCCAAGGGTATCCATGATACTGGCAAACAGAGGATTGAAAGAAACAAGGACTTCATCAAAAATAATAGGTCGAAGAGGGCATAGGGCTAGGTGAAAATGGTAAAGCCTAAACATAAGCCCTTGGTGCATAATGGTAAAAAATTTACCTAGATTCAAAGCTTCGACTGCATCATTCACAATATTTTCCATAAATGCAAAAGAAAAAACGGAATAAAAATATTGTTGTGATTCCTGAAATGATTAAGAAAAGGGAAGTGGTAATAGTAATACACACTGAATCTCCCTTCAAGAGTAAAATACTTCATCATGACCATGCAAACTCTATCCCAAGGTTCTAGAAGCTGCTTGTAGTCATAGCCACCTCGGAGTTTAACAAGTCTTTCGTCCCTGTGGAAGAATTGGTTGAGGTTGGCCTAGTCCGAAACCTCGCTAGTTTTCTTCCGTTGTCACCCATCCATAGCAAGACCCGTGGCTTTAGCAATAACCTCCTCGTCCACTTCAAAAGAAATACTCCCCACAGTCACCCTCCTATCAGCCCACGAGGTGACAAAATGTTTGGAAAGACTTTCGTCAAACCCCGACATGCATTCCATGAACTAGGTAATTCCTCCCTCCTTACAAATATGCCAAACAGTGCCATCCTTCTTCCATTCGTCGAATTTATCAGGCTCAACATGAACACGATCTCCCCCCATGAGACCAACAAGCAAGTGGCGAAAAGGAAGAGCGGTAGCAAAGCAAGCACAAGGCAGAAGATAAATGATAATGAGAGTTGCAGAGCAATAAAACCCACCACCACGAAATAATAACAAGATAATAACCGGCGATCCATGAAATTATTACAGGTAATGCCTTCCCATATAACTAGCTCGAATTTGGCAGTTCCCTTGTGTGAGGAGTTCATCACACAATTAAGCATGAGGATGTTAATTAATCTGGATGTCACCAAAAATCTAAGAAAATTCGCGAGGTCGATGGAGATGACAGAAAATTCGAAGGGGTTCAAAAAATAATGAGCCTTCTAGCCACATGAAACATCAAGAAAAGACACGACAGTGTCGAGGAAAATAAAGTAGGTTCCACATGGCCAACCCATCTCATAGGCCTTCCCGTACCACAACGACGAAATTTTGAAATTTAAAACGCCACCAAGACCACTAGCAAAAGTTGGCCAACTCCAGACAAGGGCAACAAAACAAAATTTATTATCTTCCATGGTGAACTGAGCGAGAATCATTCCTCAAGGACAACATAAGAAGAGGACAACGTAGCCCCTCAAGATCCATCCCCAAAGCAGTCAAACTGTTAGAAACTGCATTTCCTTCCCTAAAAACATGTTGCAAGGTGAACTCCAAACCAATAAGGAGGGATCTAATGTCCTAAATTATCCCTTGAATTAACCATCCAGCTAACATTGAACCTTTCATGGCTTCAATGATCAAACGAGTCTCCCTCAATTTCCAATCGACAACGCAAACTTAAGTCCCCATAGAAGCGCCATACCTTCAGCCTAATTACTAGTGCGTTCTTTTAAATTTCCTGTGTAGGCAACAATCAGAATGCCATTATGGTCCCTAATGACACCACCACTCTTCGCTTTCCCATCTAGTGTTGAGTCTGGCTATCTTCTTAGAATTGTCAAACTTGAGGAAGTCCCTAGGAAGTTTCCAAACTCTAGCAATTGATTTGTCCCAGACAGTTGGGGGACTACTAGGAGTCTTCCAACTACAAACAAAGATGTTGTCCAATAGGAATTTATTAAAGGTTATCAGCACACTGTCAACACTATTATCTTTATCCTTGAAGATCCTATTATATATTATAAAATAATATATATAATAGCTATAGTTATTTTATTATATTTAATAAATAAAAATATATATGTAATATAAATTATTATAATATATGTTAATTATGTAGAAATTAAAAAGTACAATATTAATATTATATTATATAATAACATATATAATAGTTATAGTTATTTTATTATATTTAAATAAATAAAAATTAAAAAAATACATATTATATATTTTATTATAATATATATGTTAACTATATTATATATATAAGAAATTAAAAATTACAATATTAATATTATATTTTAAAATAACATATATATACCTTAAAAAAACATATATAATAATTATAGTTACTCTCTTATATTTATTAAATAGAAAAATATATATAATATATGTTTAATATTTATTTCTACAATTTAATTGTATAATATATATTTTATATTTATTATTATATATTAAATATTTATAAATAAAAAATATAATTAAAATATAATATATGTTTAACATGTACTTATTTAAATTAATTTTTAATATATTTATTGCTGAGTCTGTGGGTGGTGTATCTGTCCTCTTCTGTTGCAATGCAAAACGCTTCATGGAAATATGATTTCAAAGTCTTCCTACAAAACAATGTGTGGCAAATGTAACCCCGGTTCCCTCTTTGTAATGCTAGTAATGTCTGGTCATGATCAGTCTAGTTTGCTTTGAGTTATGTTGTCTCTCTTGGTCAGTCTAGTAACTATAACGGAGGTAAATATAACCCCTATGCAGCCTTAAATTTAACGGGGGTTTTATTTTGGGGTATGGTGGCCATGATAAACTCTAGCAAGGCTCAATCATAATATGTAATTTTTTTTCTACATATATAAATTAAAAATATATATATATATATTAATATTATATTATATAATAACATATATAATAATTATAATTATTTTATTATATTAAAATAATTAAAAATTTTAAAAAAATACATATAATATATGCTAATTATATTATATATTCAAGAAATTAAAAATTACAATATTAATATTATATAATGAAATAACATGTATAATAATTATAGTTACTCTCTTATATTTATTAAGTAGAAAAATACATACAATATATGTTTAATCTTTATTCATACAATTTAATTATATAATATATATCTTAAATTTAATATTATATAATATGTATTATTAAATAAATAAAATTAAAGTATAATATATTTTTTCAACATATACTTTTATAATAAATTTAATAATTTAAATGTTTTTTTTAGAAAGAGATATAATACCATCCACTAAAGTTCAAATTAAAATTTGAAACTAAATTTGTTATTTAAATTAAATATATTTATTCATTATTCTATAATTAATTCTAATTTAACATAATATAAATATAAAATACATAAAAAATCGACAAATACAAACAAAAGATATAAAGATTAAAAAAGAGAGAGGAGGATAAAGAAAGAAAAAGGATAGTGAACATGGGGAGAGAGAGGGGATGTAAGCCAAATTCAATGAAACAACAATAGTGAAAAAAAGAGGGAGAAAGAATGAAAGATAAGATAAGGGTCCCTATCTTAGTGCACATGGGGAGAGAGGGGATGTAAGCCAAATTCAATGAAACAACAATAGTGAAAAAAAGAGGGAGAAAGAATGAAAGATAAGATAAGGGTCCCTATCTTAGGGCACATGGGGAGAGAGGGGATGTAAGCCAAATTCAATGAAACAAGAATGAAACAAGAGAGAGAATGAAAGATAAGATAGAGGTACCTATCTTGCATCTTTCTATCTCTTCCTCTCTCCCTTTCTCTTTTCATCTCTTTATCTCTCTTTTCTTCTTCCTATATATCTATTTCTCCCCCTATTTCTCTCCCTATTTCTCTTTCCCTCTCTCCATCTCCAATTATCTATCTCTACTTGTCTCTATTTGTATGTCTCTATCTATCTCCCTCTCTCTATATCTTTATATATTTCTCTCTCCCTCTTCCTCTTCCTAGACTATACTGATATACCTCATTACTCTCAATCTCTATCTCTATCTGTCTCATAGACCTTTTTTTGGTCTCATGGAAGTTAAAAGTCTTCTATTCTATTCTATTTCCTTTTCCATCTCTCCCTCTACCTCTCTTTAAATCACTTCCTGCCCCTTAATGTTTATCTTTCTATCAATCGATCCCATCCTCTCCCTCTCTCTTCATATATTTATCCCTTACATCTTTATCTATTCATCTCTTTTCTCCATATATTTATCTCTTTCATCTCTTCTCATTCTCTTTATCTCTCCCTCTCCTGTCCATCTCCATTTTCCTCTCTCCAGCATACCCATTGCACACAAGGTGCGATTGCTAGTGATGTGCCATTTTAACATTTTTTTCAATGTAACGTTTGTCGTTTTAGCTCACTGTCATTGCTTTCACCAAATATATCTTTCTTATTGTTCTCCTACTAGTTGCTTCCGTGCTCCTGCCAGTCAGAGCTTTGGGCCTATAATACCGTTGGTTACTTTGGGTGTGGTCCTTTCCTACAGTTTCTAAAATTTGTTTTTAATAGAATGCCCTCTTGAAGTGCACTTCAACTGCTGCTCGCCTTGCCCGTATGAACGGAGCTACCATTATCCCATCTTTTATCCTTCTGTCCCAAGCACTACTGGAATAAGCCTCACAAAATTATCGAAAACCCAAAACCCCTGAACATTATTCGTGACCCAGTGCAAAACCAACAACCTCCTTCGCCCTTCCTATTCAAGTCCAACCACCTCACATGCCCTTCCTACTGAGAGCATAAATACACGAACATGTACTCTTAATCTCAAAAGAGAACGATTACTGCTCTTTGGAACACATCCACATGGCCCGTTGGAGAACCCCATGGAGCATATGATTTCACTAACTATCTAGTGGAATGGTTGACTGTACAAAGTTGGAAGAGGTCCAATTAAAAATCATAACCTCAATGCAATGTTTTTAGTTGCTTTGACAACTCGTTTGAGCACCAGGGTGTTAAACAGGATCCTAACTTAACATTTTGGTAGTCTGATTTAAGAATAAATGTTTTTGTCCACATCCTTTTGGATTGAATATAAATTCTAACATGCCCCCCACTTAACTTTTCAAACATCTCTTCTGGACAGTATAAATGACCAAGTGACCTTGGAATCCTTGCTTCTATACAAACTTGACCATTTGTCATTCATTATTAACAAAAGGATTCAGCCTTACTTGCCTTCATAGGCTCTCTACTTTTCTTATTATATATGATAAAAGAAAATCGATTTGTCAGTAAACCGATATGATAATTTCTTCCATGTTCAAGATGTTAATAAAACTCGATCGGATAGCCATCTGCAAAACACAATTAGTCCTCTGCAAAGCTAATGTAACTAAATCAGTCAAAAACCATGTCAACTTAGACACTATACTATACAAATGATAAATGCATAATATATTGACCTGCGGCTGCGACATGTCTCCAAGATCTAAATTAACCCCCAGGAACAAAAAAGAAAAAAAGCAATGGCTCTTTCAACCTGAATCTTAGAGAGATAATAGAATTGTGCTAAGAGGAACAGAACCCATTGGGTTCCAACTCCACTGACAATGCGTGAATCAGGGGGGCAGGATTTTCGTTCTGGTGATCATTTTCATCTATCTAATGGTGAGCTGAACACAGCTAACAAGAAATCATTAGCATCAAAGGAAAAGGTTCAAAAGCTGGTAGGTACCCAAGAGTTTTGAAAGCAAAGGACAGATAAAAAAAAAGTTCATAGGAAGATGGTTTGCAAAACAAGATGATGGTATACAGGTTTTATAGGAGGCAACTATCAACGTTGATGGTATACAGATGAGGCACATTTGATAGATTCTCAGGACAACGTTGCACAAGGAAAAGGAACAACATTCATCACAAAACATGAAAGAAGCACAAGCACTAGGAACACTTACTTCTGCATAGATGGCATTATCTTCCTGCCTTTACTACTACTTGAGATTTGATTAATCAGCTGAATTCAAGAAATTAACAATCGCTTTTCTCAAAAAAGAATCACTGACATTATTGAATTGTCCGTTAGGAAGAAGATAATAAAAAAATTGTACAAACCCCTTATCTAGAAACATGTCATTTGGATTTAATAGATGAGACTTTGTACTTCATCAAATCAAGAATAATTTGGACGGCTAATTTTCACAACATCCCAAGTAAATATCACGTAGACAACTATGAAGACTGAGATTGTTGCTCAGTTAACCGCTCAGGTTGAGCACTACATCAAGTTCTCACTATTGTTGAGACAACTTTCAATTACATGTATTTCATCATCATTGCAACAATCAAAGACAGTTCATCCAGCCATATTTAACACCCAAATTCAAAATAAAATTATAAAAACTTCGATTATAGGAAGAAAGACCAGCTAGTTAAGGGTTTAGTAGAAAAGTCACTGCACCTCCAAATGAAAAACTACTATATGATACCATTTTGCCAATAAACTGCTATTTACATTTGGTAAAATAAAAATATACATTTTAAGTTTACCTCTCTAAATCTAACATTTTCATAAACTTGTAAACGGAATTATTCAATTATCCGAGTAGAAGTACTTATTTACAAGACATTTCCTAACAATTTTTAGTCATCGTTATTAAAAATATGGTGTGTACTAATATCAGCTTGTCCAAAAATTACCCTGTGCTGAAGATGATACTTAATAGAAAAATAACAAATTGTAAAAAGAACAACAATGAATATTATCACGCAGCCCATACATCACATCAAAACGGTAACACTGTGTTTTAACTAAGGTTGAGGTCAATCAATGTCTTTAAATTACCCACTCCTCCCAATCCCCCCCCCGCCCAACTACCATAACCCAAACTTAAGGATCAAACCGGTCTGTCATAGGGAATTTTTAATATCCATTCAAAGCTGCCGGTCAAATGCTAAGGTAATACTTATTTTAAAATAAAAATGTACAATAAATACCAAAAAAAAAACTAAGGGTCTGCCCAAAATCTACCCCTTTTATGACGTAACCATACAGCAATCATTCAGCACCTGCACCCCTCAACAGTTTACACTGGTAATATGAGGAAGATATTACCACGTCTATGTCAAAATCTAATGAACTTTGATCCTATGCTAAATAGAAGTAGCATAACAACTATCACATTCAAGACCAAGAGAAAAACCTAGATCCTATCAAGTCTTTGAATAAGAATTACAGTCATGGTAGGTTAAACAATTAAGGATTCCAAACGTCTCGTGTGATCAGCTCGATCAAAGCAGTAGAATAGTCGCATTTATACCCAAATGAGAACTATCTGAGTAAAACATCACTCAGCACCAACTGTGTATATACTGATTAAAAAACTGAACGCACAATAATATCTAGAATCGACTGTAGGTCCTGGATCCAAAATGATACTTAAATTACTATTGAGCCCAAAATGATGTTCTTAACTATTATGAAAGAACCCGTTGTTCATACAGATCCACTAAGCTGCAAATATTGTAGCTATTATTGCTCAGTTAACCGCTCAGGTTTAGTAGCACATCAAATGCAATGCACCTTTGCCTCAATTTAAGGGTTTCATCATTGCAACAGCCCACCCATGAACATCAAAACAAATGCAACCCTACAAGTTACAGCCTCTTTTAAACCCTAGCCCAGGCACCCATTCAATTGTTTACAACAAAACATAAAACAAATGAACGAAAAATCGGTTAGAATAAGCACCATTAATTATAAATTGTAGCTCACAACTTCTTTTCAGTCATGGAATGAAAGACCAAAAACCCCAGTACAAAGCATTCTCAACGTAACAAGAAATCCTGAACAAACTCGACAATCTATCTCTAAAATAGATAAAAACTAAAATAAACATTCTGCCTCCCCCGCACTGGCCAAGTGTGAAATCGTCATATCTTACAACCTCCAGAGATTGGAGATGCAAAATCAGGAGGTGATCGAACATACCATTCTTGTCAAACCAAAGTTTGATGATAACGATAAAGAGGTCGGCGAGATCTTCGTGTTTGTCTTCAAACCCTAACCCTAACCCTATTGAAGAGAAAGTGAATTAGATTATAGGCCCAATTTCACAAGCCGCGGATCAAATATAATTCATAGTGTTATGAAGAAGATCAAAGTAAATCATTGTTAACTCCCTCCAATGACTTGACTTAGTGCATAATTGGCATGTGTATAGCTTTAACAAAGTAATTCCCTATCCAATGACTTAGTACGGAGAATCAACAATTCGACACTTTCGATCAGCTTTTTAGTTCCAGCCTTTAAAGGCGGAGACTAATGTTTTCCCTCAACAAATCATTAATTAGTTTGCTCATCACCAAGTAAGGAGGTTGATTATACATGATGATGTTAAGCCAAAGTTTCTAGTTTCTATTTTTGTTTTGTTGCATGGAAAATAATACATTATCTTGCTCGCTATTGGTCAAACGGTAAATTTGTTGGGGGTTTAGATTTCTTCAAAACAATTTTGAAAAATTGTTCAATAAAAAGAAGGTGACAAGTATCATTCATGTCTTACCTAATGTTTTGCCTATTTTTTTTAGGGAGGGCACTTGGAATTAGAGTTAGATGTGTGGCATTGTCAAAGGCAGTTTAGGTGTCTTGTCCATGTTTCAACATTTTGCATTCATGTATGTGCACCAGCAGAAGAGGGGAAGGCCCAAGAAATCTTTATTTGGTCAAAGAGTTTTGCTTTGCTAGGGCTATGTAGTGTTTTCACTGCAAACTCTACAATTTGTCTCACTAATTCAGTTGTTGTAGAGACGGACCGCCTCTCTAATTCTAGAGCTTTAGTGCCTTCAGCCTTCTTTCTTTAAGTGGTTTGTGAATTTTTAGTCATGTTGGGATTTGGCGGTGGCTATGTTGGGCCTTTGGGCATAAATGTTGAAAATGAAGGTAAATTTGTAGCTTAAAACTTGTAAACCTATGTGATAGTAGATTTAATTAAGTGTTATGTGTTACAATTCTTTGTGCAAGATTAATTTGTTTAGATCAATTCTTTGTGTATGATTATTGTGTTTAAATCAATTTTATCAATTGTAGAAAGAGACAGAAGATTGTATTTGAGAATGAGACAGAAGATAGAAGTGACACATCATATACATGGAGAAACCCTTTCGGGGAAAAACTCCACTAGAATCAATAGTGCTTGTATTATTCAACCTTAGAACAAGATTACAATAATACTGTATCAATCCTCGATTGATATGCGTCCTTGCCTTCAACAATCCTTCTTCACAACCTGCAATAAACTCTCATACACTTTTTACAGCACAAGCTATCCATGCATTCCATGTGACCAAGCATGAATCCACACATCCAATGCCATGCTTTAAACCCTCACACATGCACAAGCTCAACCTGTTAACCTGCTGCAAACTCTGATGCAATTGCTGCAATAAATAGACAATTAATTAGCATGTAAACTCATAAGAGTTATCAAATACAAGAGCATAAAAATCCTCACACAAAACCACACCTAGATTGTGCAAGTATAGTTCCATACTGTAACATGAAGTCAAAACCAAAGTCTCCTCAATTTAGGCACCCCAAATTGAACACTTAATTGATTGTTGGTCAAGAAAATATCTTACAAGAATCACCTCAAAGTTGGCACCCAGGAATGGGCCCACTTAATTGAGCCTTGTAAATATCTTCTCATGCAAAAGGTGTTAACTCAAATGCCAATTTGGGTGCCCAAGGTGGGTCCAAGTCAATCTTAGTTAACTGAAACATATCTCTCCACCAATTCATGCAAACATCATGCATAATTGATCATCCCCAATTAACTAAAAGTATCCACCTATTATTTATCATGCAACTCAAGTCATTAGTCATGCAACTCAAGTCAACTAACATGCAACTCAAGTCAACTACATGCAACTGAAGATAATTGAACCATAACTAAACTAAACTGAACTGATTGATGAACCTAGTTTTTGGTCCAAATTTGGGTAGAATTTATAGTTTATTTGTTGAAGTTGACATGGAATTTGATATTAAATATTGATATTTCTATATAGTTTCCCTCAAACCATAGACATTGGGCTTAATTCCATTTCTACCAATTTTAATGACATTAGCTTATTATGTGGACTATCTATATTAATTTTGCATGTGGTTGATGAATGTTTTTTAAGGTGGTTATAGATGTGCAATTATTATGTGTACTAACATTTCTATGCAGACATACTTGAGGATACTAATTTGAGGAATGCAACCGCCAACTGGACATGCAAAGGAATCATTTGAAGGTCAATTGAAGGACGATGGTAGAGATTCCCCATGTCAGTTGCATGTAAATGCCTTGCATTAATCTTTCACGATGTTGAGAAGTTACAAGCATTACTACAATGTTAAGTTTGTGGTTGGACTTGCATGTCTGATTGGATTCCCTATATTTGTAACCGCCCTTCCATTATTTTCTCTACTTTCCCGAAATGGCATCCTCCCAATTAGTGGGAGTTGACTACCCTGTTTAGTTGGTAGGATAAATAAGGTTCGGATTCTCCTTCTTTGGGAGTTCAAAGGTTACCAAGTTGTTGATTATTGATGTACGATTTGATAGTTTACTAAGCATTTCCAGACATGCTACTCTTTTTTAATTGCATTTTTAAATGAATAAGATGAAGTTCTAAGTTGAGCATTTGAGTTTACATTAGTTTTAGAGGATACTCATCCAAGGGGGTCCACTTGGTGAGTAATCCGTCCTTTATTTTAGTTAGATTAGTTATTAGTTTTTGTTTAGTACTTAGTTCATAATCTGGCATTGATTGTTCCTGCAACCACTAGAATTTCATTATGTGACTGTTCTTGCAACCAAAGTAGATAGAGTAGTCCCCTGTTTGTTGTTCATATTTTCATTTTTGTCATGCATGTTGAGCTTAGTGTAATTTTTGAGTGATGTTCAACATTTACTTTGTTCCTTCCCATGCAATTTACTTTCAGTATTGAATCTTTCTTAGTTGTAGAATGAAGATGACTACTTTGAAGTTTCTAGTGCACATATTGTGCTGACCCATTTCAATTTCACATCCCTGGGTTGATAATTTAAATGCACCTTCATGATGGTTAAAATGACTATTCAGGTTAGATGTCCAATATTTGAATCACAGTTGTAGAGGCTTAGTTATTAAAATCATTGTAGGAGGCTGACATTTTTGGTGTCGTTGTCAGGGATGGTGTCAAACTAGGGATTTCTTTGAAGCCATTGTTAGTTTTCTTTTTGTTGTAGTATTTTCTGGAGTTTTCTCTTAGTATTTAGAAATTATGATCCACTATTCTTTCACCAATTCTTTGTATGATTTGGTTGGTGTTGAGTGATACCACATGCATAAAAGAAGAAGAGATTCTTATGGGAGATTCCTTCCTAATAATCCAGAACCATTTCAGCTAGTAGGGCTTCCAAATCTGCCCAGAAATGAAGAAGAAGAGGAGCCATACCCCTTTGCTGATACATTTCCCGACTTAACAAATTTTGAAGTTCCCCTTGAAGATCAAAATCCAATGGAAGAACCCTTTACTTTGGAACTTCATCAAGCAGGCATGGCTGATGTAAATGGAAACAAGCTTAACAAGCAAAACCAGCCAACTTTTCCTTTTCCCATTGCTCAACAGAATGAAGTAGACAACCTCAAAAATATCCCTGCTTCAGTCCTTCCTAAGTTCCATGGACTTGCCACAAAAGATCCTGATACATTCTTGTTTGAGTTTGATACACTCTACAGAAGTTATGACTATACCATTGATGCCCACAAGCTTAAGTTATTTCCTACCAATTTAAAAGAAGTTGCATTGAGATGGTTTATGAGCCTTAGCAAGGATACTGTGGAGACATGGGAAGACATGAAGACTAAGTTCCTTGAGAAATACAAAGAGTATTGCAGGGGGAGTGATATGAGAGGAGGAGACATTTTTAGAATGCAACAAAAGGAAGATGAAATTCTAAAAGATTTCATTTCAAGGTTTCTATTTTGTTTGCAGAAATCTCTGCACCATACACTCAATGAAGACTCACAATTTTTTTTTTTTCTTGAGAGGAATTAATGAAAGTTGCACTGATGCCTTAGACTTGATGGCAGAAGGATATGTCACTCAAGTTCCTTGGGAGGATATCAAAAAGATATGCCAGAACAATTTTAGGGCAGCCTCAAAGAAAGTGAGAACTTACCAATCCTCTATGGGTAAGTCATCCACCAGTGGATTTTCAAGGATGGAGATTACTCACTTACTAACAAATTTCAAGCAGGATATCATAAACAATCTAGCTACTCAGCTAGATACACTTCAGGCCAAGAAGAAACATGAGGAGGTAGAGGCAATGCTGACATAATATTGCCCTCATTTCACACAAAAGAAGGACTGCAGATGCAAGATGGTAGCTAACATTGACGACAAGCATATTACACCCAAGTTCAAACCAATTCAGACTGAGGAAGATCAAGTCTACTTTGTTGCACAGAAAAGGCCATGGGCTTCAAGACAAGGCATGCCACTAGATCCACTATCTTTTGTTGGGCCATATTTTAATTCCTATTCATCCAGTAACCAATGGCAGCCCCCATGTCCATCCAACTATGAAGGATAACCACCACATTCTTGGGCTAACCCTCTAAATGCTTGGCCCAATTATCAAAATGCTTCACCTCAGTGGCAACAACCTCAGGGGAATTGGCAACAGTTTCAAGGACCTTGGCAGCCACCTCTAGGAAACTTACAACAAACATCCCAATGGAGAGGTGGACAACAATGGCCAAATCAAACAACCAGTTACATGCATCCACCTTCTCAACCCCAACAACCTGTTATCATGCCTCCCCCTACTAATCCCAGCCCAAATGTACCTAAAACCACTCAGTTACTAGCTCAGCCCACACCTACCCCAAATAATAAACCATAACAACAACATGTATACTCTGCTAATCCATATCAATTTCCTACATATGTTGTGAGTTTAAGTAACATACATTTGCGTTCAGGAACTACTTTGCCAACTCCTTTCACACCCATCATCGTTGAGCTTCCCGTGGAAGAAGAAGAACCGTTGGATGTTCCCATTCAACCTAGGGCACCTAAAAATCTTGAACCGGTTCCAGCCAAGTAGATGACACAAGAACCACCATTCCCCCAAAGATTGGAAGTTTCCAAACAAAAGGAAGATAAGGAGGACACCACTTTTGACATTCTAGACCAACTGGAGCATATATGCATCTAGATACCCCTATTCTAGGCCATAAAAAATGTTCCTATATATGGCAAAGCAATCAAAGAAGCATGCCTCAAGAAGCCAGGCAAGAAAAAGAAAGACCCAACTACAGTTCATGTAGTGGGACAGTTGGCTGACATCATGCTTGGAAAAGTAACTATCCCCAAGTACAATGATCCAGGTAGTCCTGAGGTTGAAGTTATTATAAATGGGATACACATAAAGAATGCTTTGATTAACTTGGGTGCAACAATAAATGTGATGACTAAAGGCATCCTTGTAGCAACTAAACATTGTAAGTATGAGATCCACTCCTATTGTCTTGCAACTTGTTGACAGTTCCACTATTAAGCCTCATGGCATAGTAGAGGACCTTGTGGTGATTCTAGATTCTTGGGAGTATCCAACTGACTTCACGATTCTTTCTCCTAAAGCTACATTAGGTGTGTATCCTATCATCCTTGGAAGGCCATAGTTAGCAACAAAAAATCTTATATTGGATTTCGATTAGGTGACATGACCATTTATGATGGCAGGAACACCAAAAATCTTGTTCTTTATCCTCCTGCTCAGCCATCCCATGGTGAGGATAATCTTGTATGGCCACATGTAGGTAAAGAGGCCGATGAAGCTAACTTTATGACGCAACTTATGATGTTAGGTAGAAGACCTTTCCTACAGGTTCAAAATGAAGATGAAGTGTTATCTAATTAATTCAGAACCATTGTGAGATAGAGGAGGTGCCACCCTCTCTGTGACTAGTTCTATTGATCCCGTGAAGACACTTATGTCTACTCTACCTAATCTTCTTGCAGCCACTCTTCCTGCAACCACTCTTCTTGCAACCACTCTTCCTACAAAAAAACTTCCTGCAACCATAGGTATGTTCCACACAATATTTCCATATGAACTTAAGGTACCATTTATTCATGAAACAACTATGATAGAGTTCACTACACAAGTACAGGTGTCTGAAATAAAATATTTGAATATTAACAGTAAATTGGGAGAAAAACACCAGGTGTCATTCACAAATTTTTTGAAGGCCCACCAAAATTCATTTGCATGGGATTATCTGTTGGAAATAGGATGCCATTTAATTGCAATCCTAAAACATTAGTTATTTCACGTATATCCTAAGTTCCTAAAATGTGTTTATCAACACTAGGATTAACAAGGAATTAATAATTGTTGAAATGATCATGTTAATTGACATTTGTAAGTTATTATATATGATAGGAACATGTGGGGATGCCTTGGGATGGGATCCTACAAAATAGGAGCACATGGGTGCACATATGGTAGGTGACAACTCACCTTGAGTTTATTTAACTGGTTGGTAAATTAAGTACACTTCACAAATGCATCCTAGGTTCCTACAAAATAGGTATTTTGATTTATGCATGTTGAGGTCCTATAAAATAGGGGGTGGTGTGTACAAGGTTCAGCTCAATGAAGTTTAGTTGAAGTTTAGTTTAGTTTAGTTTAGTTTAGTTTAGTTTAGTTTAGTTTAGTTCAATTTAGTTTAGTTCAGTTTAGTTTAGTTTAGTTCAGTTTAGTTTAGTTTCGTTTAGTTTAGTTTAGTTTAGTTTAGTTCAATTCAGTTCAGTTCAAGTTCAGTTATGGTTCATTTAGATTCAGTTAGTTTTAGTTGCATGTTAGTTGACTTCAGTTAACTTGGAATGCATGGCTAATAACTTGAGTTGCATGAAAGATAACAGGAACTAACTTCAGTTAATAGGAGATAACCATTCTTGCATGAATGGTGTTGAGAAACGTTTCAGTTAACAAGAAATATATTGGACCCACTTTGGGTGCCAAAGTTGGCTTCTTGGAATTAACTCCTTTGCATGCAGAGATATTTTTGAAGGCTTAGTTAAGTGGGGCCCTCTTTTGGGTGCCAACTTTGAGGATAAAGCCTTAAGATATTTACAAAATAAAGACTAAGTTGTGACTTTAGTTTGGTACGCCCAAATGGAAGAGGCAAATGGTTTGACATTGGTTTTCACGGTACAACTCCACTTGCATGAAATAGGCGTACCTTTAAGGGTTAGGGCTTGAGCATTGTTTGTGTAACTCATTTGGAGTTTACAATGTTGGATAAAGTCTATATATCTCAAGCAAGTTGTAGAGAGAGTTGGTAAGTTTGATTTGCAAGTTGTGAAGAAGTTTGGTGAAGGAAAAAGAGGTATTCTCAAGCAAGAATTGGAGCTATTGTAATCTACTTCAAAGATTGAATAATAGATTAATTCTTGGTGGATTTTTGTACCCGAAAGGGTTTTCTCCATGGTATATGCTTGTGTAATCTTTCTAATATCCTGTCTACTTCTTCTATCAACTTCTGTCTACATTCCACAACAGTAAAATGGATTAATCAAGATAATCACCCACAAAGAATTTGTAACAAAAGGAAAAGCTTATTTGGATCAACAATCTTAAATTTTCATAGAGTATTAAGCTTAGAAAACACCTCACTTTTCAAAATTATCATGATATGAAAGGCCTATACCCCAAGCTTCACATCCATAGGATATATATCAAAGATGATTGTCAATTGATCAAGCAGCCATAAAGAAGAATCAACCCTGCATTAAGAGAAATTCTCAAAATAGACTTGTAAAAGTTGTTAGATGCAGGCTTTATCTATCGTATTTCAGACAACTAGTGGGTGTCCCAATTGGTGATTGTGCCCAAGAAGGGAGGAAAATGGCAAGTTTGTATTGATTATAAGGAGCCCAATGCTGCTACTAAGAAAGACCATTTTATCTTGCCTTTTGTAGATCAAGTATTGAACTCACTTGTAGGAAAGCAATACTTCTCTTTCCTTGACGGATTCAGTGGCTACAATCAGATTCAAATTGCACCTAAGGACCAGGAGAAAACAACCTTCACATGTCCATGGGGGACATATGCCTATTCAGTACTTCCCTTTAGTTTATGCAACGCACCTGTAACCTTTCAGAGAGCAGTCGTCAACATATTTTTAGACACCTCTCTTGATTGCATGGAAATCTATATGGATGACTTTACCACTTAAGGTGTTGATTTTGAGGAAGCATTGGAGAATCTCGAGAAAGTCTTGCAAAGATGTGAAGACCAAAATATCTCTTTAAATAGTGAGAAGTTCTTCATGATGATGCAAGAAGGTGTAGCTCTTGGCCACCACATTTCCCACCAAGGAATTCAGGTAGATCCTGTAAAAATTGAGATAATTACTAATCTTCCTACACCTACAAAACAAAAGGATGTTAGGGGTTTCTTGTGACCTGCAGGATATTACAGGTGTTTCATCAAAGACTTTAGTAAAATAGCAACACCCTTGTATACTCTCTTAACCAAAGATGTTGAATTCCAGTGGACAAAAGATTGTGCCACAATATTTTCTGATTTGAAGGCAACTTTGACTCATGCTCCTATACTTAAGGGACCTAATTGGGAAATTATTTTTCACATCCATACTGTTGCATCAGACTATTCTATAGGAGCAGTCTTAGGATAGAAAGAGGAGCCATAAAAAATTCCATTTATTTTGTCAACAAAAACTTACAAGGAGGTGAATTCAATTATACAGTAACAAAAAAAATGTTGGCAGTAATCTACGCCGTGAACAAATTCATGCACTACATAACAAGCTACCAAATCTTTGTGCACACTGATCATGCAACCATTAGATATCTCATGAATAAACCCCTGATCTCGGGAAGGTTAGCCAAATGGTTATTGCTGATGCAGGAATTTGACATAACCATTGTGGATAAACCAGGGAAGGCCAATGTTGTTGCAAATTTTCTTTCAAGACTTACCACATTAGAAGATAATCAAGCCATAGATGACTCTTTTCGTGATGAGCATCTATTTTCCATTAGTGTGCACACACCCCGGTATTCTAACATAGCTAATTACCTTGTGACAGGGAGAGTTCCTCCTCAATTCTCTCCAAAAGAGAGAAGAGTGTTCATTGAAAAATATTTTCCTTTTACATGGATTGTTGGATGTTTGTTTTATACTGGACCAGATCATGTTATGAGAATATGTGTGAGGGAAGATGAGACATATGACATTTTGCATGCATGCCATGATGAACCATGTGGAGGGCATTTTGCAACCAAAAGAACAATAATGAAGATTTTGAACACAGGATACTATTGGCCTACACTCCACAAAGATGTAGGAAGATATACAAGGAAATATGATAGGTGTCAAAGAATGGGCTGACCAACCAAAACAGATGAGATGCCACTCTACCCCCAAGTAGTAGTCACTCCTTTTGACAAGTGGGGATTGGATTTTGTGGGACCCTTTGATCTCCCATCAAATGGTAAGTCTTATATTTTGGTATGCACTGATTATGTAACTAAATGGGTAGAATTCAAGGCCATGAAGCATGCAAGAGATAAAAAAGTTACAAAATTTATTTATGATGAAATTTTCACACGATATGGAGTGACAAGAGAAATAGTAACTAATCAAGGAGCTCAGTTTACCTCAACACTTGTTATAGCACTAGTCAATAAATATAACATAAGGTACAAAAAGTCTACTCCTTATCATCGCCAGGCCAATGGACAAGTTGAGTTGACCAATAGAGAAATTGAAGCCATTCTAACCAAAACAGTGGCTATTCATAGAAAGGATTGGGCAAAAATATTATTAGAAGCAGTTTGGGCCTACAAAACCACCTAAAAAACTACTGCAGGCTTCACTCCATTTGAGCTACTATATGAGAAGACAGTTATGATGCCTATTGAATTTGAGCATAAAACTCTTAGAATTGTAGTAGACTTAGGGATGAATAGTTCAGAGGCACAAAAATAAAGAATCATGCAATTGAGTGTTTTAGATGAGATGATGAAGACAACTTTGCACCACACTGAAGTCGTGCAGAATCAAAGAATCAAATGGCATGACAAATTTATCAAAGAGAACAAAATTCAGCGAGGTGACTGGGCGTTGCTTTATGACTCACAATATCAGGACAATGCAAGAAAATTGCAGACAAGGTGGCTAGGACCATATGAAGTTGTTGAGGTCTTTCCAAATGGAGTTTTTCAGCTCACCACCATTGATCTTGTTATATTCAAGTTACTATTCAATGGTCATTGTCTCAGATTGTATCAAAATTTAGCTTCCAAAGAAGAGTTCTTGCAGTAATTCAACCAACTTGCAACACCCGAGCTTCCTGCAACCGAAGGCAGTGGACCTAGTATCCATCCTTTTGGCTAATTAAGGTACGTACTTGTCATAATAAATACTTCTACTTTTGTAGAAGTCCATTTCTTCACCCATTTGCTCATCTGTACCACATTTCTCTCTCTTCCATCACTTCATTCCACCTCACATCATTCCATTTCATCAATATTGATTGCTCAATTTATTTTTAAAAAAGGCGAACGATACTTTCTCCACGATCTTTGCAGCATATCCTCCACAAATTCAGGTATGTGTGGATTAATTTCTCTCTTAATTATCTTTTTAGTGCATTCATTTAATCGTTGTACGATTAATATGGACGTTCACATAATTTTCATACCCCTTATCAAATCAATACTACCATCTCGCATGTGTGGACACATTTCCAAATTTAGGTTGGGGGGAAAGGAAAGATGCGGGTACATTGTCCACATGTCAGTCCATGACTTGTCTGCGTCAACAATCTAGTCGAGCTGATTTAAAATTTGAAATGAGGGACGGATTGTATTTGTGAAGTGACACTAAATTTCCATTACCATTCCTTTTCATCATAACTCATTTTATTACCTCGTCTTTTCCATTATTGTCCCCATCATAATCTTGAATTGCAAAAGGTAAAAAAAAACAAAGAAGGAAAATTCAATCGACATTGGTGCAAGATAATTTTAGCTAACAAGTGTTGCAGAAAGGAATTTTTTTTCAGACAGGAATTACAGGAAAATAATTTTGCAGAGTGATAGTGATTGTAGAAAATGGGAGGCAGACTAATTCAAAATGAGTCTTCGGCTCATGATACCTTATTGCAGGATGCACTTTGCCTGGCTGAATTTAGAAACTGTGGTTGGTTGGACTACTTCTTAAAGTTGGACAGTTTCAATGAAGGCATTGCATTTGAGTTCACCCAAACATTTTTAGAGGGAAAAGCTACAGTAAAAGGACTGGAGGTTGTGGCAATTGATAAAAAAAAATTGCAGAAATTACAAGGTTACCTACTGACGGTGAGCATTACCCTATTTCTAGAGACGTCAGGTTGGCAAGCGCCATATTCACAATACATGGTGACCCTCCAATCAACATAGACAAGCAAGGTGCCAAAAGAACCTCTATGTCTGAGTCATGGAAGCAGGCAACCGTCTACATTATCAAGTACCTCACTTGTGAAGTTTAATTTTCAAACTTTTGAGTCACATGAGGCACGAAAGAAGGATGAATGTTCCTAACGTCTTATACAACCTTCTCTCCATCATGGTGACTGAAACTCAAAAAGGTAGGGACAACTTTGTCTCACACCATTGCCTATTTAAATTGTTGGTTGAAAAATATTTGCATGATGTAGCACCCGAGATGACCTGGGAGGAATTTGTAAATATTAATTAATCTAGATCTGAGTAGCTGCAATCTAGGGCTTTACCTCAGATAGGTAGGTCTAGTAGGATATTAAGCAAGGTTAAAGCTACCCCTGGTGCTTCAACCTCGGTGCTAGTATGAATCCTCCTATAGAAAAAGGGGCCATAGACATTAGTTCCTCTGAAATAGGGCACTTTGAAAAAGAAAGTTCTTCATCGAACTCTGATGATGATATTCCACTTGAAGCCCTAGTAAGAACTAGGGAACAAAAGAAGAAGGAAGAGGAAAGAAAAGGAAAATCCAAAACACAACCTATGGAAAGAGAGGTGTTGAGTCCTAAGAAGAGAAAGGCTAACACTATTCATCTTGCAACCAAAGGAAAATGTGAGAGCCCTCTTAAGAAATCAAAACCAATTGTTGATATGCCTTCGTGGAAAAACCCTAAGGTTGGAAGGACATCACACGAGAGAATAGAAGCCCCAATGGGGTAGGAAAATGTCAAAGAAAAGGATGTATTCAAAGAGGCAGCAAAAGTGACCTTGGTGGATCTTGCTGCCATTGCAGAGGAAGTTGAAATTCGAGAGCATGAGGAAAATTCAGAGTTCCTACAGCAAGACCAAGAATTAGATCAGGATTTCTTGTAACAACTAGAGGAACCAGAACAAGAGGCCATGCAACAAGAAGTAGGAGAATAAATTGTACCTCCATAACCTGATCCAATAAGATAGCCTGAATCTATGCAAATAGTGTTATATGGGGTGAAACCATCGACAAAAACCTTGGTAGGAATTCATAATCCTCCTGATTTTTTAGTGCATACAACAATTTTAAATTTATGGAAAGAGATATAAAGGTGAGAGGAACAATGGAAAAAGGAGAAGCGAAGATTGAAAAAGGAAATTCAAGAGAGGGATGAAATTATTGAAGAAAAGAATGAGGAGATTTCCTCTCTAAAAGAGAGGGTGGGAAAAATTGCAACCCTAGTGCCACAAATTTTAGAATGCAGAACACCTCCAAGAGTTTATGCTCTGCACCTGAAGGAAAAATATATCTCTTTTCAGCTATCAAGACACATCTCAGGTTTGAATCCCTCAATTGAGACCCCCACTGAATTTTTTAATGCTTATAGAATTGCCTCCCCTGAAATTAAGAATTTGTTATGTGATTTTTATTTACATAATTTTGTTGTAACTCAAGACCAAGACTGGAACCCGTTGTTGTATGTTGGAGATATCCAACTAAGATCGTTCATGTCTTGGGTGCAAAATGAGATTAGCTGGGGAGAGCAAAATAATGCTTATAGGAAGATGGAATCCAATATCCCTTTGGCCATTAGAGCGAAATCAAGAAACCCCAAGGATATTTATAGAGATTGGAACAAAATGTTTTTCAGGCCTAGTTATGGTAACAAAATTATGCCTTGGATTGAGGCAATTTACAGTGAATATGAGGTAAAGACAACAAAAAAAGAGGACGCCATGAAAGGATATCTATCACAAAGATGGAACACTTTGACTGATGAGCTGAAATAGGCTAAACCTCATTCCATCGTGAACTATCATGCATTAATAAAGAGGATTGAAAGGTACATTCATCTTGGGAGAGCAAAGGGCCGAGAGTGGCTTCCCTTGACTTTTCAGCCACCTATCCTCTAGTGGCATGTTCCAAATTTCAGATTCTATAATTATGACATTGTTGAAGAAAGAAAAAGATGGAAAAGACTTAAAAAAATGGGAGGATTTTATTGGGACCTTGACTCGCACTCAGTAGACACTGATATTGGACAACTATCAGTTGCAAATTTTAGAGCTTTGACAAGGAAAAAAAATAGTTCTTCTCCTGTTGGAGGACCAACATGACGTTAAGTTGGGGGGAGTGATGAGCCTAGTTTTTGGTCCAAATTTGGGGAAGTTGACATGAAATTTGATATTAAATGTTGATATTTCTATATAGTTTCCCTCAAACCATAGACATTGGGTTTAATTCCATTTTTTCCAATTTTAATGACATTAGCTTATTATGTGGACTATCTATATTGATTTTGTATTTGGTTGATGAATGTTCTTTAAGGTGGTTATAGATGTGCAATTTTTATGTGTACTAACATTTCCATGCAGACATACTTGAGGATACTAATTTGAGGAATGTAGCCGCTAGTTGGACATGCAGAGGAATCATTTGAAGGTCAAATAAAGGACAATGATGGAGATTCCCCATGTCAACCACATGCAATCGCCTTGCATTAATCTTTCATGAAGTTGAGAAGTTACGGGCGTTACTACAATGTTGAGTCTATTGTTGGACTTGCATGTCTAACCGGATTCCCTGCATGTGTAGCCGCCCTTCCATTCTTTTCTCTACTTTCCCTAAATGGTGTCCTTCCAATTAGTGGGAGTTGACTACCATGTTTAGTTGGTAGGATAAATAAGGTTCAAATTCTCCTTCTTTGGGATTTCGAAGGTTATTGAGTTGCTAATTATTGATGTTGTACAATCTAATAGTTTACTAAGCATTTCCATATATGATACTCTTTTGTAATTGCATTTCTGAATGAATAAGATGAAGTTTTGAGTTGACCATTTGAGTTTACATTAGTTTTATAGGATACTCATCCAAGGGGGCCCACTTGGTGAGTAATTCATCCTTTAGTTTAGTTAGACTAGTTATTAGTTTATGTTTAGTACTTAGTTCATAATCTGGCACTGATTGTTCCTACAACCACTAGAATTCCATCATGTGATTGTTCCTGGAACCAAAGTAGACATAGTAGTCCCCTATTTGTTTTTCATATTTCCATTCCTATCATGCATGTTCATCTTAGTGTAATTGTTGAGTGATGTTCAACATTTACTTTGTTCCTTTCCATGCAATTTACTTTCAGTATTGAATCTTTCGTAGTTGTAGAATGAAGATGACTATTTTGAAGTTTCTAGTGCACATACTGTGCTAACCCATTCCAAGTTCATGTCCCTGGGTTGAAAATTTAAATGCACCTTCATGATGGTTAAAATGGTTATTCAAGTTAGATGTCCAATATCTAAATCATGGTTGTAAAAGCTTAGTTATTAAAATCATTGTAGGAGGCCTATATTGATAGTGCCACTCCACTCTTGTAAATATCAATCCCTATTTTGTAGGAACAAGACATGCATTATTGAAGTGTTACCAATCCTCCAAATAGTTAATTGAAGCAAGGTGGATTCCACCTTTCATGTGGGCGCCCCATGTGCTCCTATTATTTAGGAACTCATATTGTATGTCCCCACATGTTCCTATTATTTAGGAATAATTACAAATGTCAATTTACATGTTCATTTCATTCAAATTTAATCTCTTTCTAATCGCAATGTTGGTGAAAACTTTCCAAGGACTTAGGAGATACATAAATATGTTTAGGATTGCAATTAAATGACATCTTATTCCCAAAATTCTCCCACTTGACATTATACATTACAATTATTCTAAACAAGGAATCATTATTATAAATCAAGTACAAGACTCAAGGCCAATGGCCTTCCTGCACCAAGAGAACTTATCTGCAACATTGATCAGAGTATCAAATTTCTCAATCAATACCTTTCCCAAGTCTCTGTAACTAAATTATCATAGGTATAACTTCATGCTATCAACATAATAACCCAAATCTACAAACAAGTCCCTGTATATCCACCATCCTGCAAAACAAGACTTCAATGTAATAACACACATAGACATGCAATAAAAAACCTCTGAAGTAACTCACTGTAGTAAAGTGTAACCAGTCCAAGAGAGGTGCCCCTCTCACACATAACACATATACATTTTGGAACTCCCAATACACAGGTAATGTCAAATATGGAAACACGATCATAACATTAACAAGTCCTCCTATAGCACTTCACATAGAGGATGTGGCTAATTCCTCTATCATAGTGTTAAAGAAGCATATGATGATATGCAAAATACATCTCTCTTAACACAAGAACCTTCAAGAAGAAGACAATATTCCCACAAAGAGAGAACTTGTAAATCAAACCATGTTCTTATACCATACTAACATGTGCCAAACTGTGTAAAGTAAGATCTCCTTCAACACTCCCAAACTAAAAGGATATCAATATCTAACCATTCAACTTATAATGAAACATGAAAAAAATTAGATGTAAACCTCTCATAGAAAGTAGATCAAACTTAGCCAAACATTCCCATAACAAAAAGGAATATGCCCAAAGCCACTAACTATCTCTTGTACCTCTCCTACCCAAATCCTCAAAACTAACTCAACTTCAATATTGCAAGGAGGATAATGGGAACACATAAAATCATGCGTCTACTTCTCAACAATACCTCAAAACTCAATTTTCAAGACTAATGCATAAGAGAATTCAAGATACATATAAATAATGCATCTAATAATTAGGCGGGCAACACCTCTTAGGTAATTTACCTACCGAGTAGACCAAGAGTGGGATACAATACTGTCATGTGCATACAACACCAAGCAATATAGGCTTTGAATAAAGACAACCTTCTCATCATTTCTATGATGGAATCACATCCATTTCCAGGTGTAGGCTCCTTGGTCTTTACTATTGAATTTTTTTTTATAACAAGTAACCATTCCAACAGATATCTCTTAACATAAGAAATATCTAGCCTAGCCCAAGTCTCTTTGGTATCCACGAGCATCCACCAATCAATCCATGCCAACTTCAAATACAACCTGCATAATCATGAAGCTCCAAGCAAATGATTAATACTCAAAATTAAAAAAAGATTTGCATCCTCTCCAAAGGAAGAACAATAACACCTTTACCAAAGACTCAAAGGGTCTTCTATGAAACAAGATGTTAAAACCTCTTAAAATTATATGAAGATAACCATATCCTACCAAATCTCCCACTGAAAAAATCTATTGAATTATCAAATCCCATAAAAGTCATACAGGAAAATATGTTGTGGAAATCCCACCAATAAAACTCTATGTAGCCTCAAAAAAGAATTTTTTTAATTAATAATGTGACAATTTGGAGAGGATAGTCATTGAAAATACTTCCTATTCAAATTGGTAGGGCTTCAAAGATATAAAATTATAGCATATATTATTTACTTTATAATTTTATTTCTTAACCTTCTAATTATGAGGCTAAAATTTCATGAATTTGATAGAGAAACATTTATTCAGAGCTTTGGGATGAGCCTCTTGTTTCATTGCCACTGATTGGTAGCTTTGTCCAGTTTATTTTCCACAAGGCCCCAATGGACAAGTAATACAATTGTTCGAATATTTCCTACTACCTACGTTGAATATTGTTATACTATTTTAGGTAATTTGTGCTTTTGTTTTCTTATATGTACACCTATGTTGATTGTAGGGATTTTATACATTTGAACGAGGCTTAATTGGTACATTCTCTCCATTTGGATAATGGACTCAAACCACTTTGTTAAATAGGCCGCATTTGAACAGTTGTCATGCTTTTTCCTTGCAGCCCATTCAAATGATAAAGGAAAGGATTTATACCATGTTACAAGACAATGTATGGCACTATTAAGGTGTTTGTCTTACCTCTTTCTAGTAAGTATTCTATAAGGTTATTATAATATTTTACTCCTTTGTAGTTTATCTTTCCTACTCCACCAACATCACAAAATGAAAACAATATCAAGTCTATCGAAGAAAGATTTATTAGCACATACTAGAATCCTGTGTCGAACTAGTAAATTTATGGAACATATGATTCCTAGCAAATATACTTGTTATCTCTTAAAATTGTACCCGAACTGAGTTGTGAAACTCGATTAGCTAGAGAAACATGGGAGCATTCTTGGGTTGTGGATCACCCAAAATGAGAATGAACCTCTGGATAGGCCGACTTCCTAGCTGGTTATCACCTATACTACTAATTTTTTTAAAGGAGAGGGGAGAAGGATTGCTGAAAATGAAATGCTAAAACATGAAAATACTGGGTGATACACCAAACTAACGAGAGACAATGGAATTCAAAACTTTACACTCAGCTTGAAACTGGTTAAAATTAATTTTGCTTAACTCGTTACAATTTGATCATGCATAAATATTTTATTGATAGATCAAACACCACAACCTATAAAAGGAAGAAAGACTTCAAAATTATCAAGAAGCTTGTATTTTATAGACACAATTAGTAACCTGAATAAACACACTAATCATAGAAAAGGTATAACACATGAGACAAAGTTGTAAAGAAATAAAGATAACCTTCACATACAACTTGATCAATCATTAAACATACACTAAATTGTGAGAACAAATAGGCAAGGGTTTATCACCAGAAATAACTAAGGTATCCACTGTATTCCATATCTCATGAGTTACAAAATTATACCAATACTGTAACAAAAGACTGTAAAAGTCACAATGTCTCCAATTTGCATAATTAGAACTAACTCTAACAAGAGTTACAAGTGTGTATATGTAAACATCTCCAAAACACAACTCCAAGAAAATAGCTCCTAGAAGCTTCTTGGGTCAGATGCAACAATAAGGCCTAAAATCTAGCATGTTGATCTTCTCCACAAAGGCTCTAGAATGTTGAAATGGTCAATTTTGACCATGTCAAACATGATGACAACTCAAAAAGACTCCAAGATTCCCTCCAATGCTCATAAAAGGTAAAAAAACAACCCCTACATCTTTGGCATGTGTTGAAAATTGATTCTCAACCTCCCTAGATACTCTCCTCATGTTGGCAAACTGAAATCAACTCCCCAAGATTCTTGGCATGTCATAACTCAAATCATATCTCCTCGTTTTCAATCGAATGATTTAGCCATATAGTTCATGCTTCACATGTTTTGCATTTAAAGGTAATGCTTAAATTAAATGATTTATAAATCATCATTTAAATTTAATTATTTACAATATAAATCAAATGCAAAAATGAAAGACATCTATACACTCGGTTAAAGACATTAGAAAAAGGTTTGGCTAAGTCAAAATACATACAAAAACCTAAGATACAAAGCAAAGACATAAACAAGTCACAAGCCATATAGTCTTAACCCATGGGCATTAGTTGTCACACAAATTTTTAAAAGAAGGCAAAAAAAACGCCTAACCTTTATCGGCCACATAACATAGGCTTAGGGTAAAAACCCTTAAATGAAGGAAAAAGAATGAAACATTATCATTTAATTCATTTTGAAAGAAGCTTCATGAAGAAGCTGTGGCTGACACCATGAGGGTTTCTAGAAACTGTCACAAAGCTTCTTCTATGTAATCCACAAGCTCATTTCACAAGCATTCACTTGCATTATCTGTCATTTCTCCTTCAGAAACTCACATTGGTAAGTATTTTTTTATGATTTCACTAAGAGATTTGGAAATTTTCCATTTTAAAGAGCTTTTTTGAAAGTCTTAGCTACGACCTCCATTCATGAGCTTACTCCTTTGTTGTGTTGTTATGATGGCCGCCATGGAGACATCCTAGCCGAGCTTTGTGAAAGAATCTCTACCAAAAACATTTGGAGGAAAATTGACATTAGCTAGGTAAGCTCCCTTTCAATTTCATTACATTTTTGAAGGAAAACTGGCTCGAAATCGAGCTCCACTTGTAGAAAAATGCATATGTATTCCTATTTCTGCTCTTCTATGCTTTGCCTATTTATATTTTGTATATCACTTTGCATTTTTCGAACATGAAGAATTGTTGCTTCCATGGACACGACATTCTCTATGCATATTTGAATTTTGTGGAGATTACATGATTTTATAAGAAGAAATCTGAAGGTTTAGTAAAACTCAGTGGAATATATTGCATTTTCCAGAAACCCTTTTTGTGCTATATGCTTTACTTATTTTGTGCTTCTCAATGAAGGAAATGAAAAACCCCTTGGTCTGTAGATCCATTTTCAGGTCGTGGCCAACTTAGAAATTGGGGCTCTCCTTTTTTAACTCTTTGCATTTCTCAGTTTCTCCTATATATCTTTGAAACCTATGAGATTTTCCTTGTAGCTCGAAGCTATGAAACTTTCATTTTTTATTTCTAGGTAATTCCATACTTTTATTTTCTAATATCATTTTTTTAATTTTATCTATTGTGCTTTTAATATCTAAGGTGCCATCATTCCCTTTCAAAAACAAGGGTTTCTATTTTTGTATTATTTAAAACCTAGAGGGTTTCAAAACCCCAAGCCATGGCTTTGTGTTTTAGGTTTCAAAAATATGCTATGGGTTGATAGAATCTATGGCCCACATCTGTTTGCAACTTCTCATGTTACACATGGCTGAGGGTTATACTTTGTTTTCAAGCAAAAATATTTGAAAATCTTCACTTCTATAGCATATTTTCATTTCACTAAAAATGATGATTAACATTTGTACTTAGCTTAGATTTTCACTCAGAATTTTGGATTTCACTTTCCCACACTTGAAACATGCCTTCCAGCTTTCAACATAGTTCCTTCAACTTCAGAGATAAGCCCTTCTTCCATCTTTCCATTAGATTTCACAAATTGGATTAATTCAAGAATTCATGCATGTGCTTTTGACTACCATGATATTTTGCATCATTATCACCCAATTGAATGACTGTCTTTGTCATTGATGGATAATATCCGCCTTACCTTGCTAATTACAGATCAACCATTAGGATTTGACTTAATTGACAAAATCCACTGTACCTTTACACATTTCTGCAGGAGTTTTTTTTCTTTTACTATTGAGGAACAAGGTTATTGCTATACTTTTTGCATTGACCCAAATTTTGCTTCTCCTACCAGAAAATAGAATAGATTCTTTTATCGTTCAATCATTTGCAACAAACACACACATCAAAATGCATTTTAACATGTATTAACTACTTCTCCTTGATTGATGATGGTACAATCCCCTTGATTGATGATGGTATAGTCCTTTGTTCTTTATCAAGCATCTTAGGGATGTTCTCTAGTTATGTATTCAACAAAGCTATCGCACTCATATTTGAAATCTGCCATCCTAGGCAAAATGTCATGAAATTTTATGTCCCACCAAAATATTCATCATATTTTATGTATTTGAAAATTGGCTCATATGATATGCACACCATGGGATCCATGTTTTTCCATTCTTCCCACTGTATTGTGCATAATTCGGTGTATTATGGCATGTACGACTGTCTCATTTGTTTACTGACTATGCATTTCATTATGACTATTTGATAGATCCTCATTAAGCTCATCCACAAAGTGATTCATCAAATTCTTATATTATTGTGGATTATCATCTCCTTTTTCTCATGAAATTTCTATACCTTGATTACTACAATGATGACTACTCTCTCCTTCACTCATCATGGCATTTTCTTGTATTGTCTATTGATGCAAAACTATTCATTTTTTGATATGAATTTGTCTTATGAAACTGCTTTCCATATACAATGATTGCCCTTGAGTGATTGTTATGCCTTAAAAGTGTGAAAAAATAGATCTATCTTTGTCTTATATGACTTTCAGGTTGTCCTTCTGTGCTTATGCAATTTGCAATCTACATTCAAAACCAAAAATGATCCTTGATATGTCCTTATGATCTCTTGACATTTAAAATAAGCTAATTCTTGTCAACTTAAGATATCATTTTAACATTGATGAATAACATTGTTTAGTTTTATAAAGCATTGTGATTCCATTATGCATATATCTATTGCTTATATTAGTGAATATAAAAAATTCACTGCTATGAATGATAGATTTATCTTTGATTGTATCACAATGTTTTTTTTTTTGTAAAACTTAACAAGCTTATCTCATCAAAATGTTGAACGTTGGCATGTTGGGCTCTACCCTTGTGGGAGCCACATTTATCCCACGTGTTGTAATAAGATGGATTAAGACAACAATTTAAATTTTCCTATATCTACACAAGAAACAAACAAGTTAGAAAAACATGTGCATGTTTTAGGTGTGTTAGATGACTTTGATGGTTCTCCAAGACACCTAAAGTATGCTTTCTTGTTTAATGCATTTTCAAGATCAGTTTATACATGCATAAGTTTTTGTTCATGTAAGGTTTGAGACTTTTCATTTCTTAGAGCATTTCTCTAACACCATTTCTATTGCTAGATGCAGAAACTAGGAGAAAAATGGAGCTAAGAAGGACATAGGCAACACAAAACAACAATAGGAAATGATGACACAAGCAAATCCAATCATTCTCAAGTAATGACTGGTCTCCCTCCTTACATGCACATTAATTTTATTTACTCATTCATATATATAATTTTATTTATTTGCATTGAATAAGTAAAGTCAATCTCACGACTTGTGTGAGATAATGTACATTTTTAAATTCAATAAAGATTACTACTCTTTTTCTGGAAAATACTTGTGTAAATCCTTCTTATGTTACATGCACTTGTATGGATGCAGTAATTTGTAAAAATGCAATCTTTTAAATTATTCATTTATGCATTTGAATGTAATATAGGGAAGAATAAAATGAACCCATTTCTTAGTTTAAAATCAACAAGCTTTACCTGATTGAGCTATAAGTGAAAATATGGTAACAATACCCACAACTGTGGGCTCTACAAAATATTTCCACAACATATTTTCTTGTATGATTTTTATGGGATTTGATAATTCAATAGATTTTTTCATGTTTGGCCACCCTTCAGACCTAAGTAAATGGGTAGCAAAAAACATAGGCTCCACAACGAAACAAAATGATCAGTTTGACACCCATTAGGGTATTCCTTAGCTATCTCAAGGAATGCAATAATTCTTTGAATGGCTGACGATTCTACAAAACAGGTCTCCTAGTGGAAAACTTCCAACTTTCAACCCAAGAATAGGTTTCTCACCTTCTTCAGTGTGGGTGCAACTATTCATGCTACACCATAAATTAAGATGTAATATAGTAAAACCACATAGAAACTATCTTAAAATGGGAGATTTCAAATGTATACAAAAGTTTTAAGTTGTGTCACAAGGTTCACCAAATTTCAGCCACATCAAAAATTTGAGACAAAGGCACAGGTCCAATGTAAGTCCAAAGCATGCATATGCATATGGCTTGCTGAGAGCAGGCATAAAAGAAACAAATTCCCATTTCACTGGTTGTTTCTATCTTAAGGTTTAAAACAATTGGGAACAAATATAGTTGAACAAATTAAAGCATGAAACTTGGTCACCAGAGTTGTCTGAGATAAATATCTGATGGAAATCAGCTATTGAATGGGATTTTCTTGCACAATGATGTTAATGAAACATTTCAAACAAAATTGTAGTATTTGGATCCCGATTTATCCAATTATAACAACATATGCTCAATTTGGATGTTCTTGAACCTATGCTAGATTGGCTATTGGATCAAATAAATCATGAATTGTTAGCCTAAAAGAAATCGAATCAATGGGTTTTAGCATTTGTCTTTACAATTATCATGCAAACGCTATTAAGGTTTCTAAGATGACTTGTTATCCATGAGTATGCTTATAGTTATTTTTATACTTTTCCATAGATTTCAGATTTTGTAATTCAAATATCTAAAAGATTTATCACTAGCATTTACAATGTGTCATAGACAATTCATGATTCTAATATGCCAAAGGTATTTTTAAGATGTGTTCTCACTGTATGTGTTTGACAACTAATTTATTAAGGACTTTCTTTTCTTGATCTGGATACTTCCCATGGTAGAGAAGAACAACATATTGTTGTATATGGAAAATTGAATCCAAATTCATATGCAGATAAGTGAAATTTGAATCAAACTAAATGGAAAAAACCAGATTACATAGCAGGTAGTTACTGAAGAGTATAATAGATAGCACTTACATTAACGGGCTGGAGAAAATCTCCAGCCACATCACCAGTTTTAGCACATAAAATTTGAAAATTATAGTGGAATGCATGTGTAATATCAGACAACAATACGTTAGCTAAATGTGTAATACCTGACATGTCTACTAGGCAAGTCGCAACTACAACATCTGTCAAAATCTCTTTATCCTTCATATTTTCATGAATGTCAATACCATATTCCAAAGCTACCATTTTTGCACAAACAGAGACGATGCTGGCAAAGGTTGTGCAATTTAGATTTACACCTGTGAATTGCATTTGATTAAAAGTTTCTAAAGAATTTAAAAAAATCCATATTGTCCATATCCCGCAATGATAGCAGTCCACATGAGCATATCTCTTTGAACATGCTTGATTCCTCAACATGAACATGCACACAAAAGTATGTGCTTGAAATGTTTTGAGTAAATACAATTACATAAGTTGTTGGAATGTGAACTCAATTAGGACTCTGCTTCTGTATGTGTCATACAAGTTGTCTTCAATTAGGACTTTGTTCCTATATGTTTCATACATGTAGCTGAGTGAGTCATATTGTGTTGACTCAGTAAATTATTAAGTGACTCATAGTAGAATCAAGTTGGAATCTATATGTGTCAACCTTGTAGATTATTGAGAGCCACATATAGGCTTAGTCAATAATATGACTATAGTGGTGGCATTGGAAGGGTTAAAGGTGGAAAATTTGAGAACTTAATTATAGCATTAAGTTTCTCAAATTTGTATATAAATAGAGGAGCTTTCCCTCATTTGTAAGAAGAAGGCTAATGGTTAGAATAGATTTGAGAGGTATTATTTCCCTCCTTTTAAAGAAGGGGTTAGAACTCATTTGAGATTGTTGTAACTCTGTAATTCTTGAGAATCAATACGAAAGATATTTTGCTCGTGGTTTTTTACTGATATATTTTTACCAAGTTTTTCTACGTAAATCTGAGTGTTATGTGACTTTGTTATTCTCTATAATTTTCTACACTTGTATTTTTCCTAACAATTGGTATCAAAGCATAGGTTATTTGTGTAGAAGTTATTTAATTTGAGAGGTGAGCAATGGAAGGAACTACTATTACCAAATTTGAGGTGCATAAGTTCGATGGTTCTAATTCAATGTTGTAGAAGAGAAATCTGCTCATGACTTATGGAATAAGCTTGCAAATTTATATGAGACAAAGCCATTAGCAAACAAAATTCTGCTACGAAGATAATTTATAATTTGAGGATGCATGACAATTCATTAGTCACAATTCATCTCAATCATTTCAACACACTGACAAGCAAGTTGGCTTCAGTGGGTGTGAAAATTGATGAAGAAGATAAGGCGACAATATTACTATGCTCCTTGCAAGATAGTTGGGATCAGTTGGTAATTCTCTCAATAATTCCACACCAAGTGGGAAGCTGGTCTTTGAAGATGTGGTGACTACTTTAATTTCTGAAGATTCAAGGTGGAAGACATCTCAAGGGTCCTCTTCAAATGAAACCCTTTTTGCAAGAGGTATAACTCAGGAAAGAGCAAATACTAAGCATGGACAAATCAAGTCCAAATCTAAGGGGCATAAAAAGTTAAAATGTTGGAACTATGAAAAAAATGGGCATGTCAAGAAGGATTGTAGGTTAAAAGCAACCAAGGAGAATCCTAGTACACCAACATCTGAGGCAAACATTGTTGAAGTTCAAACACCATTGGAAGATGGAGAGGTATTAACTGCTAACCTGAGAAGCTCTTTACTTCATGTTTGGATTCTTGACTCTGGTGCTTCCTTTCATATGACACCACACAGAGATTGGTTTTCTAGTTATCGGTCTTGTGTCGGTGGTATGGTTTACACGGGAAATGAAAACCCATGTGAAGCTATTGGTGAAGGAGAGGTAAGAATCAAGATGTTTGATGGAGTAGTTAGAACTATTCAACATGTTAGGCATGTACCTGGTTTAAAGAAAAAATTACTTTCACTTGGAGTGTTTGATTAACAAGGTTATTGATTTAGTGGTGAAAATAGTTGTCTCAAGGTAACAAAGGGAGTTTTGGTGTGATAAAGGGAGAAAAGTTGGCAATCTCTATAGGTTGGTTGGAAAAATTGACATTGGAGAGGCTATTGTGGTATCTGATGCAAAGATGGACTCATTATCAACCTGGCATCAAAGGATAGGCCACATGAGTGAATGAGGTCTTAAGGTACTACTAGATAGAAATCTTCTCCTAGGTGCAAAATCTAAAGATTTGGGTTTTTGTGAGCATTGTTTGTTTGGGAAACAAAATAGACTGAGTTTTTCTAGAAGTACTGCCAAAAGCAAAGATGTATTAGATTTAATTCATTCAGATACTTGGGAAGCTCCTATAGCATCTATTGGAGGTTTATCATATTTTGTTTCATTTATAGATGATTATTCCCATAAGGTTTGGATTTATCTTCTCAAGAAGAAATCTGAAGTGTTTTCTTGTTTCAAGAGGTTTAGGTCTCTGGTAGAGAATTAGAAAGGTAAGACAATAAAATGTCTAAGAACTGATAATAGAGGTGAGTTTTTCTCAACAAAATTTAATCAATTTTGTAGAGAGCATGGAATTGCAAGGCAATTGACGGCTATGAGGACACCGCAACAAAATGATGTTGCTGAACGCATGAACCGTATAATTATGGAGCGAGCTAGATGCATGTTGAGCATTGTTGGTTTGGAGCATAAATTTTGGGGTGAGGCTGTAAATACGACTTGTTTCTTGATCAATAGATCTCCCACTATTTCTCTTGATAATAAAATTCCTAAAGAGATATGGAAAGGTAAACTAGTTGATTATTCATTTCTTCATGTTTTTGGTTCTGATGCTTATGTACATATTCCTAGAGAGAAATAAGTTGGACAATAAGTCCATAAATGTATTTTTCTTAGCTATGTAGAAGGTATAAAGGGGTACAAATTGTGGATATTGCTGCCCACAAGATTTTTGTTAGCCGAGATGTTTATTTTAATGAAAAATCAATGCAAAGAGGTGAAGAACAACAATGTATGGAAGTTATTCCAGTAGAGGTGGAAAAATGTGATGATTATCTAGATGTGCTTGATGGAGAGCAACTAGATTAAGATCAATGAGAAGAACAACAACTAGTTGAGTCACAGGGTGAATCATCACCTATTTTAAGGAGATCCAGTAGAGTAATCAAAGTACCTGTAAAGTACTCTCTTACTTATAATTATGCTTATGCATTACTAATTGATGTTGGTGAACCTAGTTCATATCAGGAGGCTTATGAAGCAAAATATGCAAGCAAATGGAGAGTTGCTATGGAAGAAGAGATGGAAGCTCTGCACAAGAACAAGACATGGGATCCTGTGCCATTGCCTAAGGGAAGAAAATCTATTGGGAACAAGTGGGTATTCAAATTGAAGAGGGATATAAATGACAATTTGGAGAGATACAAAGCTCGGTTGGTGGCAAAGGGGTATGCACAAAAGTCTAGTATTGATTTTTATGAAAAAAATTCACCTGTTGTACAATTAAGTATTGTTAGATTTTTTTTAGCTCTTGTTGCTAGTCTTGATTTGGAGTTAGAACAGTTAGATGTTAAAACATCCTTCCTGCTTGGTGATCTCTCTGAGGAGATTTATATGTGTAGACATTGAAAATTGGTCTAGGCTTGTGAATACCACTTTCAACATAATTTTCTAATGTCCATGGTCACGATTAAATAATGTTAATTATTTAATTAATTCATTATGACCCTTATTCAACTTTGATTAATTAAATAAATCTTATTTGTTTAATTACATCGCTAATTAATTAATTCTCTTTCTGAATTAAATAATTTATTATTTAATTTACCCTTTATCATATTTCGACTATAATTAAATATTCTTTTCGAATTATTTAATTATTCAATTAACCTTTTTGACAGTCAATTAAATAAATCATTGTTTATTTAATTAAATATTTTCAATTTCGAATGTTGAATTAAATAAATATTTAATTCATAAAAAGAGTTATTTTGTCATATTCTTCTATCGCCTACTTAACTAATTATTCACTCACCATCTAACTCGAGATCTATTTAAATCCATCAGTTATCTCTTGATTTGATATCTGATCGTCTCTGCGAAGAGACTCTCTGTCTTGATCAGTCAGTCTAATTCTCCTACATGAACATATTTATTAATTGAATATCTTTATTTATTTAATTAATTCACGTGTACATTCAAAAAAATCGTTGTCGAGGTCTAACTTTATCCTTTTCATTCAAAGTCTAATTCTTCTATTTATTTAATCTTAATGTCTATTCTTAAATATTGTTGAACAATCTTAACACTAGAATTATTATTTAATTTAATCTTTATCCTACAAAATTTCCTAACTCACTTTCTAACTGATCTCACATCACATGACATTCACAATCTCTATCGTTGATCTCTCTTTTGAATATGAGTCGATTGTTCGAAAACCAACTTTCTACAAATTGGTTGACCTTTGTCATTATTCCTCCTCCCAAAATCTATATACTTTGGAAGAGACTTGTTAATCTTCTATATTTTACTATAGTCACATACATCAAGGCTATACTTGCACACTTATGAAAATCTGAGGGCAATTATACTATAGAAGGCAAAATGGAGAAGGATAATCAAGATAATTCGAAGGAGTTTACAGATATTCGGTGAGACTATTTTATGTTTTAATTTAGTTTATTCTTTTGTGCTTTGTTGTTTAATTTAGATTAATGCATGTTTATTAGATTTAACCGATCTTGCTTGCAGTTCTTTTTATCTACGACATTTGGTGAACCCAATGTGAAGACCTCAAATCTTCGCAAATTCTAGATAGTTTGATTTTTTTTTGTAGGTATCGTACGAAACGATGCATCTGACTGACAAAATGACACAATTGTATTTGTGAACTGCATTTGACTAATCTCAAGATGCATCTGACAAAACTTGATGCATCTATGACTTTTTGTGACGTAATTGACTGATGAAACTTGCAACGCATCTATAGTTCTAAACAACACATATGGCTAGTAAATTAATTCAAGTTTCAAAATTCCGTTTTACGATTTTTTAAGTTTCGTTTTTCTTTTATTATTTTTGCTAATGTTCTATTTGCAACGTGTGATTTAGGAGGATAACATAGTTTTTGCAGGACATAGCATAGAAGACATTGAAACCAAAACCCTTTTTTTCTGCAGGACAAATGACGAAGAAAAACATGAAAACTACTAACAAATTGCATGCAAAACCTATTGTCGAAGGCTTTATTTTGTAAAAAGAACATTTTATTTGGTAGATTATAAAAATGTCATTTGGCATTAAAATTAACCATTGTCTACTACGAAAGCGCATTTTTTATTACCCTCACGATTCGGTATATCGAATTATCATCTCCCCTTGCGCATTCGTGTGATCTTGGGTGCAAGAGAAATGATTACTGACTCTAGAACTTGGGTCTGTCTTGGTGGGAAAAAGTACTCACCCCAAGACAACCTAGACCGGTAGCATGCTAGATGCCAAGCGACTTCCAACCGGTATATAAAAGTGGATTCTTGTGGAAAGTCCAAGAATCACGCTCACTATTTCGACGAGAAGGGTAACAATGGTCTCTCGCCGCATGGATGGTGCTCCACAAATGGAATTAACTTACTAAAAACCTTGTAGTTTTTGCAAAAATCCTAATCTATTTACTAGTGCAGTAGGTCAGACCTGTGAAGCCATCTCATATCTTTACGGTCATGTGTAGAGATGAAAATTATGCCATGGGGAGTTCATGGGTACTGTAGCTTGGTTGCCCTAAGAATTTTGTGTCATGGAGGGGAGCTAGTGGGGTCAATATACTAGTCATCTACCTTGAATATACGTAGTTGGGGAAACCCAATTAAGAACTTAGTAAATATTGTCCATCACAACCTAGGATTGTACATGTCTTTTGGTTTTAACAGATTCATACACATCGAAATTGAAAAGACTTTATCTTTTGTGTTTGTTAGTTTTTATTTGTCAAAACTTGATCATAAAATGGAGTAAGTTTATATTATCATTACCAAAAAACCATAATTGAAAACTAAGTCACAACTGTCAAATTCAAAATCGCATGTGTCATTACGATTCACAACTGTTAAACATAAAACCACATGTGTCTGCCAACAAAATTAGTTTTCACATGGTTTAGATTCTGAGTCGCATTCTCTTACTGAGTCACATTTGATTGGTGAGTCACGTCTATCATATGTTAAACTGCATCTATTTGTGAAAGTCGCATTTTCCTGTCAACAACCAAGATTATATTTCATCAATTAACCGCATCTAAAACTTGCAACGCATCTGTCAATTTTAGCAATGCAACTGCAACCTAAACCATAATTGACTATCAACAAAATAATCAAAAACTGCACACTTAGTCTAAAAACAACTGTCATTTTCACCTCTCTTTCTTACGGTCAACCTTGGACAAAAATTGGAAAATTACTCAAAAACCTTGCATTGTTTAGGTGTCATTTACATCTTGGAGATAGTCATCTTAGTTGCAAAACTTAATTACCCCATAGGAATTTGCATACCCTAGAATAGAACAACTTTCCACATTTTTGGATAATTTCATGCTTTGATTGTCATTATCATTGAACCTAGTCACTTTTGTCTTACTAGTGAATCCTTCCAACTCATAAGTCTAGTTTGGAAATTTCACCTTATCAGTTTGTCCTAGTCCTACATCAGGTTCCTTGGTAAGATTACGTCATAGCTTGGGATTATTCCATAGGTGGTAGGTATTACCCGCTTAGAATCATTTACCGTCATAGTCTACTTGAAACTTTGCATATTGTCATCCTAGCATACGTCATTTTAGAAATCCATAATTTTAGTGACATCCTTTATATTCAGAAAATTCCAAAACCATAGACTAGATCATTATCAGTTTAGGCATAGTGGGCATCACCTCACCTTGAGCAAATTTTTCATGGTTGAAACAAGGTCTAGGAAGAAACAAAGAGAAATTCCATACCCCAATGACTTCATCAATCCTTTCGGAAACCAACCATCAGGTAAAGTGTTAGAACCCAAAATTTCCATCATGAAACTAAATGATTTTCCCATTTTGAACCTAATATTTTCACTATCTTTCTCACAAAAAATCATTTACTGCCTTTTACAATGCTAGTAATGGCTATGTTACCCCTATTAAAATCCATTTTCCTATATTTGTCATGAAATAATTCGTTTCCCCCCTTTCATAAAGCCAAAAAATGAATTATACTGCTTCCTTAGTTTTAAACCCCTAAAGGCTTTTGTCGTTTACTGCTATACCATGACCTCTTGCAAAGTGGCATGCGGTCGGTTGAGCACAATCTTGATGGCTGTCATTGCTATACCGCACACAGTCTTCCAACCAACTATGGTGGCACGGTATCAGTCGATGAACAAATGGAAAGTAGTGACAACGATGGTGGTGGTTAGTTAAGTGGTTATCGTGATACCGTGGATGGTCAGAAAGTTAACTACAGTAAGGCGGTGGATGGAGGTAGTAGTCAATCAACGACTACCGCTACACTATGGAAGGTTGGAAAGTAAACCACGGTGACTATAGTGAATAGGTAGGCAGTCAGTGGAAGTTGCTGACGGTTTGTAGAGAGCCTATCGCGGTACCGCTGGTAGTCAGGCCAGTGACCGTGGTAGCGCAGTGAACAATGAGCAACCGAGAAGAAGACACTGCGGTACCGCACGCGGTTAGAATGTAAACCATGGTAGAGCAGTAGGAGGAGAGGAGATGACTAACGATTACCCTGTGGTACCATGAGAAGGCATCGAACAGACCACGGTAAGGCGGTAACAATGAATGATGACAGTGAAGGTCAGTCACCACAGACGGTCAAATGGTTGACCGTGGTATAGTGATAAATATAAAGGAAAACTTGTAGCATGTAAAGAGAGATAATAAAGACACGAGAGAGTGATGTATTAAGCCATGGGTAAAGTTTGATGAAAAATACAGGCGGTATAAAGTTATAAAGTAAAATCAAAAGAGATTATAGTTAAAATATTTAATTTGCCGATAAGGCAATTCAATTAAATATGTTAAACTCTATTGAAGAATGTAAACGGTTTTACCAGACAAGTGAAGGGTCGTGACTCTTCCAATATGATGTATAAATATTTTGAAAATTCAAGATAGTGAGGGGAGAGATAGTAGGTAGAGTAGGAGTTAGATTTTTCCCGAGAAGGGACTGGGATGGAAATCATGTACAAAATTTTCTTGAAGCAGAAGCAATGAAGACTAATGTTTTAAACTAGTGAATCTCTCTTTGGTGTTCATTTGTTGTGATAAAATAATACATATTCTTTATTTTTGGTTGTCTCCAACTTGAGATCTTTTAATCATTTAAATCAACATATCAAGTATATCTCTCGTTTATCAAAATGCACTCTCATTTTGTGTGATTTTATATTAACTGGTGTCTGCAAGCCAAAATTAAACTCTCTTAATAAGTCATAGTGATTTTAAGATTTCTTTTGAATAGTTAAAGAAGAACCTGATAGAGAAACATTCAACACTATTTATGCAAGTCATAGATTTAATGAAGTTTTATGCTAGCCATAGAATTTTCAAAGTGCCTAACAAATAGAGTTAAACCAATAAGAGGAAACACATATCATCTTTATTTTTTGACTCCATTGCCCACGTGGATAGAAGGCACTAATCTGCCTCAACCCAGAGATAAAGTTTCATATCAAATGTCATTTTCAAAAACCTTTCATTTGTGTAGTAGGAGTAGGAGTAGGTGTAGTAAATTTATCTATCCACTTCCCTTGCCATTGTGGATAGATTATTTCACCAGGAAGTACATTTCAATCTGCATCATTCATATAGGTTCACCCACCTAGGTTTAGTAGGGCCTGAAGAGTAGAAGGTTCAATTATATCAATTGGGCTTGTACGTTGGCCAAAAGCGTTGTGAGAGCCTGGAAACCTCTCATGGTTCAAACTTGCATTTTTGAGACCCAACAAAAAGAGAGACCACATCAAAATTTGCTTGAAAAACACGTCACTAGAGACACACATGGAAAAAATAAATCTGAAGACATAGATGCCGATGTACAAGATCTTGAGTTTGCATCCTTTATGGATGAGTGTTTGAAAAATGATCCCCAACTATATCTAGTAAAGTTGCTAGTAGAAGGTGCCACACTACCACCAAGATTTGATGTTCACACTTTGAAAACAATATCTACTCAACCAAAACAAATCATGACATCAAGCATCTCCATTCCTCAAATTATCGCAGCAATACCAACTGGCATACCTACTCAAACATCATCAATTGTAAACATAGCCCCATTCAATATAACACAAGGTCTACAATTCATTGCGGGAGCATCCTCATTAAACCCCTTTGGCACAAACACCATTGGTAAACAAGCCAAAGTTGGCATGAATACAACACAAGATATACCTCATATCAATACCAGTAGTGCCATTCCACACATGGGGGCTACACAAACAAGAAATATTCCTATACCAAATCAGAACATTCAAACAAGAAATTTTCCTATACCAAACCAAAACATTCAGACAGGATATATCCCTACACCAAATTAGAACATTCAAATAGGATATATACGCTCGCCAAATCATAATCCATCACAAAATATTGCATTCTAGAACACTTACATTGATCCAAACAACACAATCAACATACAAGCAGATGTTCTCCAAAACAAAATGCAAGTTCTCCAACAAAAAATGGACACTATGTCTATGTCATGCAAAAAAACTATCTTAGCGCAAGATTTATGTCCATGTCCCTTTTGACAAAGCGCTATACATGACACCCTACCCACACGAATACATTATACCAAATTTTCCTAAGTATAATGGGAAGAGGAATCCTTTGGAATACATTAGAGAATTTTCTACAACATGCATGGACATCTCATATGATCCCACATACTTAATGAGACTCTTTCCGTGAACCCTTGTCGGGATAGCATTGGAATGGTTCTCTAAATTACCATATGGCATAAGATCATGGGGTGAATTAGCTAAGAAGTTTTTCAAACACTTTGCCTTCAACATAGACAATGAAATCATGATACCTACCTTGTGTCACACTATGCAAGAAGAAGGTGAAAATTTCACCACTTTCTTTTAGAGATGGAGAATTTTAGCTAGTCGATGTCCAGTTGAGATACAAGAAAAAAAAATTCATGATATTCCTTGAAAATATTCATCTGAAATTAAGAAGTGACTTAAGAGTACATTATTGTACCTCATTCCTAGACTTGGTGAAAAAAGGAATTATACTTGAAAAAGGCCTTATTGACAAAGGATACATTAAGGTACTAGGTAGGAACCCAGTTGTTCAACATCAAAATGCTCCCAACGATAGAAACAAATTTTGGTCTAGGAACAAGAATGTAACAAATGATGGTATTGTTGATGCTAAGACCCTACATGTGGGACCTTTCATCACACTTGGAGGTTACAACTCCAATCAGGACATGACTGATAATCTAGATCAAACAACGAAATTTTTCCAAAATTCGCAACAACAACGACCACAAAGGATATTTCCTAAACGTGAATTTACCCCTTTGGGGGAACCAATCGAGACAATTTTCAAAGAACTGATTAAACATAATCTCCTAAAACCTCTAGAACCAAAATAGTATGATCCTGGACAGTTTAAACCATCATGGTGGGATGATAATGCCTATTGTGAGTACCATCAAACAAAGGGACATAACCTACAACAATGCCGACAACTTAAAAACATCATACAAGATTTTGTTGCAGACGAAACCATAGAAGTCAATCGAAAAAAGAATACCAAAAATAGTGATCACAAGGTCTTCATGGATTCATTACATGACCATGGGAAAGGAAAGGCCTCCAGTTCAGGAACTAAGAATAATACCTCGACCAATTATAATAGTGCTAAGTACAATTATAAACCAGGTAACATCATCAATCATATCCGAGTTGTTGATGAAAATACCAATACCATTACCATAAAGAAGCATCCTGAATGTGCGATCAATACATGCAGAACTAAGATAGCCTTCCAAGTCCTTCATGACAATTATACCAATGCTAAGTATGATTATAAACTAGGTACCATCATCAATCATATCCGAGCTACTGATGAAAATATCAATACCATTACCATAAAGAAGCATCTTGAATGTGCGGTCAATACACATAGAACTAAGAAAACCCTTCTAGGTCCTTCATCAAAACCATAAACATAGTTTTCCAAGATTAAGTATAATTTTCTTGACCAATTGGGGAAGACCCCAACATAGATATCCATCTTTTAACTATTGACTATATCACCGAATCATCAAGCCATTCTTGACAAAGCCTTGCAAAGCACAATAGTCCCTACCAAGATAGATGTCAATCATTTTGAAGAAATGGTAGGATACGTATCCAATTCCCATCATGCCACATTCTCTCAACATGACTATTCAACTAAGAAGACCAATCATAATGATCCATTACACTTTGAAGTTCTTTTCCATCAAACCAAAGTCAAATGAGTCTTGGTAGATGGAGAAGCAAGGTTGAACCTCTACACCTTGAAATTGGTTAAGGCATTAGGATTCTCAGAAGCATGTGTGGACACCACTAAGATTATAGTCATTAAGGCATATGACGATGAGGAAAGATCATCCAAAGGATTTTTTATACTCCCTATCAGGATTGGCCATGTTTTTATGGACACTCTCACCCTTCCTTATAACCTTTTGTTGGGTAGACCTTGGATACATGCAATGAAAGCCGTACCTTCCACATATCACCAGTGTAATAAATTCTCGTATAATGGCACCAAAGTCACCATTGATGGTGATCCAGATCCTTTTCAATACTAAACAAGCCTACACAAAATACCACAACGACAGGTGCTAGTCAATCAAGAGGCTTCATCCTCCACCTTATCCCTATGTGTTGATCCATAAAATCTTACCAATTCCATTGCATCTCAACCACCATCATCCACTCCTAAGGTCAAGATCCAAGACAAGGGTTGTGGAGAATATCACATGAAAGAATATTCTTTTGTCAGTCAAATGGTTCCACCTAAGTCATATGGTTTTCCCACAACAGATAGGAAACATTCAATTGTCACATTCCATGTCCCTCATACAATGACATTGAAAAAATGGGGAGAGTTAAGTCAAGAGGTCGTAGACCAAGAAGATGTCACCTCCTAGTTGTATACTAAAGACAATGCAAACCCTCCACTATCTATAAAAATATCTAAGGATCAATATGGAAAAGGCTTCACGATCATGCAAAGCAAAGGATATGACGGGCATAATGGTTTAGGGTTACATCAGAATGGAAGGATTGAACCAATCATTGTCTCACCACGACCAAAAGGACTAGGCCTAGAGTTTCAACTGATTAGAATTGGTTTTCCTGGTACTCCATTATCATTACAAGAGGACCTAAGTTCTTTTGAAGACATCAAGATATCTCACGAACCACTTCGCCTAGTTTATGATGACTCCCCTGACTCAAGCAACTACAAATAGGATTCCCTTTCCTCTACCAGTATGATGGACCTAGATAAGTTATTTGGTGAACTTGATAGAATGCTACAACCCTTACCAAAACCATCTAGCCCTCATTCTACAAAGTCCTTGTCTAAAGAATATTTGCTTAAAATTTATTATTGGGAAACCCTTGATCATGAATCCTAGGCACCTAATGAACCATCTTCCAATGACCTAGCCCTTATAGTGGTCCCACCCCAAAGTAAACCTGTCCATAAGAAAAAGAACAAAAAGGAGTTAGTACAAAACTTTTGTGACCATGTTAACCACTATATATTCACCTTTTCAACCTCCACATTTTATAGCTCTGATGATGACATACCCCTCATATATCCCCAACTTATCAATTGGGATCAACAAGGTACACCCATCTTAAACATATTCAAGAACGACAAAGTGATAACTGAGTTCACGGGCCTTCGAGAAGACATACCTAGAGGGGATCATAAGGTTGGATTTACCATAAAATTGGATGACAATGCATATTTTGGGGAGTCTGTTCACAACTCTAGTCGCAAAAATAAAAATCAAGAGAAAAATAATGAAAATGATCAAAATGACAAGTCCCTAGGTGAAAACCGAAAGGCGCCTTTGGATGAAGAAATAGTAAAAATAAAGGATGCATTTGAGGGAAAAAACCTCTCTGAGGCACCCAAGGATGGAGGTTTGAAAATTCTCCCAGTTGCTCAGGAAAAGTCACCAATGTTAGTAGAAGAGTTAGTTGAGATCAACATAAACATAGAACAAAACCCTTGGGTAATATATTTTGCAGCATCTTTGACAAATACAAAGCAACCAGATTTTAGAGACTTCTTTGCAAAATGACAAATAAATTTTGCATGGTCATATGCTGACATGCCTGGGCTGGATCCACACCTTATATTGCACCATCTACCATTACAGCCAGATATTAAGCTTGTCAAGCAAAAGTTAAGGAAAATGCATCCACAAATTGCTCTACTGGTCAAAGTTGAACTTAAGAAGCTATTGGATGTTGGATTCATTAGAACCATAGACTATGCAGAATGGATATCAAATCTTGTGCCAATAACCAAACCGTCTAGGGGCATCCGCATTTGTATAGACTTCAGAGATATCAACAAGGCATGTCGTAAGGATGACTTCCCTTTGCCGAACATTGACATGATAGTAGACCTTATAGTAGGATATGAGATGCTATCCCTCATGGATGGTTTCTCTAGGTATAATCAAATCAAAATGCAACTGAGGACCAACACAAAACAACTTTCACATGTCCACGGGGAACATACTACTGGAATGTTATGCCTTTTAGGCTCAAAAATATTGGAGCTACATATCAATGTGCAATGATGACTATTTTCCATGACCTTGTACATACTCTCATGGAAGACTATGTCGATGACATAATAGCTAAATCATTGACAAGAGAAGATCATTTGAAAGTCTTAGACAAGATATTCTAGAGACTAGAAAATTAAAAAGTCAAACTAAATCCAAAAAAATGCGTCTTTGGCATTAAATCAGGAAAAATTCTAGGATAAATCATGAGGCATTGAAGTGGACCCTACAAAAGTAAAAGCTATAGTGGATATGCCTCCACTAGCCAACATTGGTCAGCTAAGAACACTACAAGGGAGATTACAGTCCATCAGACGCTTCATAGTATAATTAACAGACAAAATACATCCACTTCAACATTTGCTCAAGAAGGGAGTACCATTTGTTTGGATACCCAAATGCCAAGAAGCTTTCCAAAAGATCAAGGACTATCTACTTGATCCACCTATGTTGATTCCACCTACAGATGACAAATCTTTGATACTTTACATTTCAACAACTTAGCCAGCATTAGGAGCCCTACTCACACAAAATGATGATCAAGGTCTTGAAAGGGAAGTGTACTACATTAGTCGTACTTTGGTGGGATATGAACTAAACTATAGTAACATAGAATGTGCCTATCTTGCGGTAGTCTTTGATACTCAAAAAATTAGGCACTATATGCTAAACCGCCAAAATATGTTGGTCGTAAAGATAGATCCTCTAAAATATCTTCTAAGTAAAGCAACATTAAAAAGCCGATTGGCTAAACGGGTGATGATACTTAGTGAATATGACATCCAGTATGTGGAAAGGAAAGATATAAACGGGAAAGTAATTATAGACCAGTTAGCAGATACACCAATTAAGGTAGACCATCCTCTAGTGGCAAATTTTCCTGATGAGTTTATCTTCAAAGTTGACAATAGAACCACATGGAAACTATACTTTGACGGGTCATATACTAATCATGGTTCAAGAGTAGCCATAATATTTGTTACACCTCAAGGTGATACTATTCCTAAGTCATTTAGAATTGATTTCCCTTGCACCAACAACATAGTGAAATATGAAGCCTTAGTGACAGGACTAAGAATGGCAACCCAATGGAAGATTAAGAGTTTACATGTTTATGGAGATTATCAGCTAGTAGTCTAGCAAGTCAATGATGAATATGAAACTAAAGATGAGAAAATTGCTCCCTACAAGTGCATGGTCAACAGTTTCAAGTAGTAATTTGATGACATCACCTTTCAATAGATACCCCGTATTCAGAATAGGGCAACAGATGCTATGGCAACCATGGGTTCCTTATTGGATATCCCTAGCAACAAGCCTAAATTTAAGTTTTTGGTCGAACAAATTTTGGTCCCTACCTATGATTTCCTTGATTCCACGATGGTGAGTACGATTGTTGGTCCTAATTCCCCTTAATTCCCCTTGGTACAAGGACATATACGACTATCTAAATTCCCAAATCCTACCTTTATATTTGTCAAATAACCAATGTAGAACCTCTATCCATAGGTCTGCCAAATATACCATCATCAGAGATACCTTGTATAGATGTACCTTACATAACACCTTGATGAGATATCTCGATGTTGAAGAAGCATAAGAAACCTTACGTGTGGTACATGAAGGTATATGTAGATCCCATTCTAGTGGTCCTACCTTAGCCCACAAGATTATGAGATTAGGTTATTATTGGCCTACTATGGAAAATGACTCATATATCTTTGTCAAGAAATGTCGACAGTGTCAGATACATGGAGATTTGATACACGCGCCAAAACAAGAGCTCTGTTCGATTACTTCACCATGGAACTTTTCCCAATGGGGACTTGACCTCATAGGTAAGATACACCCTCCATCTTCTAATGACCATAAGTTCATCATAATCACCACCAATGACTTCACCAAATGGATTGAAGCAATTCCCATGACTTACATCACCAACACACAAATATCCAAGTTTATCCTAAACTACATAATCTGTCGATATGGCATTCCTCAATCCATCATCATGGATAATGGTCGACCATTCAAAAACCATTAATTCTGCCATATCTATAAAGAATTCCACATACAACACCATTTTTCCACCCCATATTACCCACAAGGTAATGGAAAAGTAGAGGCATCTAATAAAACCATCATCAGAATCCTCAAAAATACTGTCATTGACACTCATTGTGACTGACATTTACAACTTAATCCTGCCTTATGGGCCTATCGCACAAGCATCTGTACACCCATTGGTGCCACTCCATACTCCTTAGTATTTGGTTATGAAGCTATCTTACCTATTGAGGTTGAAATTCCTTCCCTAAGGGTATCCTTGAAAGGTCATATTGACGACGAAGAATATCATGTATCTAGATTGCATGAGTTAGAATTCCTAGATGAATGAAGACAAAAGGCATTATATCATCTTAAAGCATATCAAAACCGTCTTCATTGCAACTATAATAGGAAAGTTCTAAATAAACACTTTGAAATTGGTGACTTGGTCTTAATGGAGAACCCAAAGAATCAAGTTGAAAGAGAAAAGCCAGGCAAGTTTGAACTTAACTGGTTAGGGCCTTATATTGCTATAGAAGCCTTTAGGTCAAAAGAATATCAACTCTCTACCCCTGAAGGAGAACCATTTTTATCATCGATCAAAAACCTTCATCTGAAGAGATTCTATGCGTAGCATCTAAGAACCATGTCTTAATCTTAAAAATACAAAAAAAATTGTTACCTTGATGAAAACCTGGCAAACAGGCGTGTTTATAACACCAAAAAAATTAGAAAATCAATAAAATAGTAAAGAGAAATAATCCGTCCAACAGTGAAAACCACTTTAGTCGCACTATGGATAAGTACTATGATCCTATTAAAATGTCAAGTCCTAATATGAGATGCTAAAGTGATTCAATAAGAGGAGATAACATAATAAAAGGGCACCTCAATGATTAGCCTAAGGCAAGATAAGCATAAAACCAAGATGACAATTAATCGAAATTGGTTATACCTTTATGCTTCTCCTTCCTTGGTTGGCCCTTTGATTCTTGAAGAGTTGTGTGCTCCTTGGATGACAAGCTATGTTGAATCTTCTCATCCCTAAAATGAGATAAATGATGTCACAAGTCCAAGGTTCTAGAAGTCCTTGGCACATGTAAAGTGACAAGTCAAGCCTTCTAGAACTTTGCATGGGGATGGGGAAGACTTTGGAAAGATAAAAGTGAATTAAAAATTCACATCGGGAAGAGAGGAGCCTTGGGTGAATAAATGTGAATTAAAAATTCATATGGGGAAGAGAGTCAATGCCAAGAAAGGCAAATGGAAAGGTTGACCAGAAAAGGTAAGCCAAATGTGGCTAATGACTTTGATTAAGGTTGTGCAAACACAGGATTATGATAATTAATGAGAGATTAGAAGCAAGTGGGAGATTATGGAGGATGTGACACTTAATCAAGATTAAGTGATGCACACCCTAATCATAAATTAATTAATTTAATTTGGATTAAAAGAAGGTTATGGAGAATGTGACAAGGAAAAAGAAAAAGGAGAATTAAAAATTGATTTTAATCCAAATGGGTTAAAAGACTAAATTAAAATAATTTGTCATATTTATTTAATTTAGAGAAGAAAAGGGATAAGGTAAAGTATTTAATTTATTTAATTACATACTTTAGGAACCTTAGGCAGAAAATGAAATAATGATTAAATAAATTATTTAATCACTATTAATGAAATAGAGGAATAGAGTACACGATTTTGATCATATGGAAGTGATCAAATTTGGATGTCTATATTTTTCCCCTCTTTGAAGTACCATTAGAATAACCGTGCTTCGAAGAAAAGAAAGTGCAGATGAATTTATAGAGGAAGTAACCGGAATACAATGCCCCAACATGGGGAGGAGGATTTGAGCTATCCAATTAGTGAATATAAGGTAATTTTTAAAAATTACCTCACCTCATTTGCACTGTAGCAGTTGAGAGAAGAGGAGAAGAGAGCAAGCAGATGAGGAGCAAAGATGCTGCAGGATAATGACACCGAGATCTTCCACCAGATAGACAAGGTTCGACGGTCCTACAGGGAGCAAGGTGGACCCCACCAGGTAGACGACAAAACACTCTATGCATTATTTTCATGATTTTAATGCATTTGAGATGTTTTATTAAAAATGTGAAATATGGGTTTTGTGGGCGGGTTAAGGTATAAAAATGGGTAATTAGGGAATTTTTTTTTGACAAAAATATAGATTTTTCAAAAATAATTTTTTTTTATGTCAGAGGGCGAATCCACCTGGGCTTAGGGTGGGTCTGCCCTGCGGCAAGGGTGGGTCTGCCCTGCGGTGAGGCAGACAGGTGCCGCTGTGACTAGTGGTGGTGCCACCTGGCAGCCCACGGCGACGACGCCACCCTGGCCGACCGGGCCCCCCGGCGACATGGACAAGCATCGCCGCTCATTGGCCAGCGGCGACGACGTCGCCCTGGCCAACAAGGCCGCCCTCGTTGCAGGGGTGGGTCCACCCTGGTTGAGGGCACGCCCACCCTCCTGCGGGGGCGGGTCCGCCTCACTACGCGGGCGAGCCCGCTTCGCTGCAAGGGCGGGTGCACCCCACGGCCGAGAGGAAGGAGGGAGTGGGGAAAAAGAGAGAGAGAAGAAGATAGAGAGAAAAGGAAAAAAGAAAGAGAGAAAAGGAAAAAGAAAGTCGTGGGATTAGGAAGAGGAATTTTGACGAAGAATTTGACAAGGTAGATGGGATGTTTGCAGGATTTTGGTAGATTACGGACCCACGAGTGGAGGCCAAAGGCACTGGCGGCGACAATCAAGGTGATGACTGGGGCGGACCACGCAACACTGGAGTAGGCAGGGTTACTACACTTAGTGCAGTTTCCAGAGATGAGAGCGCATCAAGCGATGCTGACAACCCTGATAGAGAGATGGAGCTCAACGACATCGACGTTTCATCTACCGACAAGAGAGATGACAATGACATTGGAGGATGTGTGGCGGATTTTGAGGATATTGATAGTAGGTCAATTAGTGAGTGAGGTAGTGTCGAGAGGAACACAATTACATGAGACTGTCCTGGTGCCATTCGGGCAAGATGAGTTGCTGATATAGAGGGGGCAACTAGATGTAGACAGATGCCTGGCCTTGGGGGTGCCAACATTACCACTATTTTTGTGTTGTATGATCAGTGGGATACTACTACTGGATCAGAGTAGATGATTATGAAGCTTGCGGTATATGGAGGTGATACGACATATCATCGAGTGGTGGGAGGGGGCAATTTTCTTGGGGGTCATATGATTGGCCCAGTTATATTGAGATATGCACGTGATTTGTTATTGGGGGATGCATAGCATGACACACAAGATGCTATTATAGGTGTGGGGGTGGGAGCACATCGCGGTGACGAGACCCATAGTGGTCAGGAGAGGAGTGTTGGATGATAGGGAGTCAGTGGCTTGGGAGTTCAGGGTAGCGAGAGGCTGCATCTTACGGTATGAGATGTAGGGAGAGATGGATCAGTGGAGGAGAGCATTTGATGAGTTACGGGAGGAGGACATCATATGGTGGCCATACATGTATCATCAGTTTAGGGGATGGAGGGATGAGGAGGATAGACATCGGGGTTTCTTTAGATGCAAATGTTTTCTGATTGGGAGTCAAGGACACATAGTAGAGCTGCATCGTCCGGACAGGGTGATGAGGTAGTTTGGACTCGTGCAAGGCATTCTAGGAGCCCCTTCTATGTTTCATTGGCTTACCAGAGAGGTACCCTGGGGGGCAAGGTTGTCAGCGAGAGGTGTGAGGGAGGCATGGGTGATGGTAGGTGGGGTTCCCTATCCAGAGAGGGGGGAGGGTCCAGAGGATGCCGGAGTGACAGATCAGTATGATCGGTGGTTTCGCAACCACCAATGGGAAAGGGTTACACCGGAGGTGCCTGTTGTGGGAGCCGTGGAGTGGGGGATAGAGGATGAGTAGGAGGGGGGACAGGAGGAGGAGCCGGAGCAAGGTGGACATGAGGATGAGGGACATCAGAGTGGCGATGTGGAGGAGGGTGGTGTGGGAGATCAGCCGACGAGGAGGGGGAGGGTCAGGAGGAGGCGAGCTGCGAGGAGGGCGAGGAGAGATGTGGGAGAGGAGATAGAGGTAGGAGGGGTAGTGATAGGGAGGGTTGGAGGAATCACTCCATGATTCCTACTCTAGGTCTTACTTGGAAGACCCCTATGGTGCCTCACTTCACCACCTTAACCTATAGGACCTACCTCTTGACTAGGCTCCCCTAGTTCTCCTTGCCAACCCAACTACCAACACATATTCTTCCAACCAAGTCAACCTTGGTGCTTTCTTTGCAATTCTTCCCTTAGCCCTTAATCCACCCTAAAGGCTAACCTACTCCTAATTCTAGATCTCAACTTGCAGGGGTGTGGAGATGTCTCTAACAGGTTCACACCATCACATTATGGTTCTTGAGAGTCCACCTTACTTCATTTTCCCAACGCTTCCATCAAACCCTCATTTAGGGTTAAAAGGCTACTAGCCCTAGGAGCTCCAATTAGCCCTCCTTCTTCGAGAAAACATGCTAGTACTCCAAAGTCTTCGAAAGAACATATAATCTTTCTAGGGGGTTCCTAGTCCTCATGCCTACCACTTTAAGATTTTGGTGGTCTTGACCCTCAACTGTCCGTACACCGGTTGGACCTTCAATTTAGCAAATTTGGCCCTTTTGAGTACTTTCCCTGACCACACAGCAGACTGTCATGAGTTTCTCTCACCAAATTGATTGATGAAGCTTCCTCCTTCATGCCAATTATTTGCAAGGCATTTGGTTGCCCTCTCCACACCGTGACTTGATAGGGAATGATCACCCCTGCAAATCAAGTGCCATGCACTCCTTGTCTTTCCTAGCTGGACACCTCTTGGCTCACCTAGGAGAAGACTTCCATGGTGGTCCCTGAACTATTAAAGACTCCTACACCTACCATATATACAATCATGGAGTCTAGTCACAATTCCCAAGAGGCCGTACATTATGTATAGAGGGAATGTGATCTAAACCTCCATTTTCAACTAACAGTCTGTCAGATCAGCAACTATGAAAGAAAACAAAACTATCTACAAATAGAATTTGAAACTGAATCAGGAATCTAAGATACTACCACAAAATGCTTAGTTAACACTCACATTACATCCTACACCACCTATAGAATCAAATTTAATCCATTCAAGCTCTCTTTTGAGTCAAAACCATAAATTCACATTAAGAACCCACTATTTTTTTACTTTGAATTCAAAATTTCAAACCAATGTAAAAGCTCCCAACCTCAATTCCATGCTGAGGTCACCCTTATATAGGGTCACTAAAGTAGTTAAGCTCAACCTTAACCCTTCCTTAGCCGCTTGTGGCTTCCTTTAAGCCTTATTTCAAAATTTAGGAAACTAATACCAAAATAGGTCTAAAAAGGTCTTAAGCCTTTCTTGTATCCAAAACCTCAACCTATCAAATGGTCAACAAGACCTTTACCAACACAATACATGAAATCAAATGCCACTAAGGCACAAACATAAAGAAATAGGAAAAGATTGCTGAGTTTGGCCTAAACAAATTGCCAAGTCATGACCTTCTAGGCTACCTAAGGTATCCTATGGGTGCTCCTGCACCATTCTCCCCCTCTGCACAAACACTAAGGAATGTGGGGAGGAATCAGTGATAATTCAAGGCCATTCTTCTTGAACTGAGCTTCATCCACCCATGTAGCCTCAGATTCAGGTTTTTCCTTCCATTTGATGAGGTGTTCCATGTATTCCTTATACCGGGTAGACTTCTTCACCCTTGAATCCAAGATCCTCTCTGCTTGAAGCTTGTCCCTAGTAGGTAAGGCTATGTTACTCACACCCTTGAAGATATCCTTGCTGTTCTAATCCATGTCAGTGACTATTCCCTTATACCTGATCAAATCAGCCACATTGAACACTGGATAGATGCCTAAATCTGTAGGTAGCTCCACCTTGTAGGCATTCTTTCCAGACTTGGCTAACACATTACATGGCCCCACTCTCTTCATCTGCAACTTGGTTGTTGTTCCCTTCTGCAATTTGGATTTGTTGAGATGGACCATGACATAGTCCCCTACTGCAAATTGTAGATCCTTCTTGGAGATATCCACCTTAGTTTTCAACTTTTGGATAGCCTCGGTGACTGTCTTCTTCACCTGCTCCTGAATCTCCTTCATGGTTTGAGAGAAATCCTTTGCATGTCCACTCCTATGCTCCATAGCTCCTAGATCCCTGAGCTCACACACACCTCTTGAATGCATTCCATACACTATTTCAAAAGGACTTTTCCTTGTGGTCCTATTTACACTGTCATTGTATGCATATTCTACTTGTGAGATGACTAAATCCCATGTCTATCCATACTCCTTGGTTAGGCATCTTAGAAGGTTACCTAACACCCTATTAACCACCTCTATTTGTCCATCGGTCTAAGGATGGTAAGTTGATCCAAAAGACAAATTGGTACCCAATCTACTCCATAAAGTCTTCCAAAAATGACTCATGAACTTCACATCCCTGTCTGAGACAATGCTCAATGGCAATCCATAGATCCTTACAATTTATTTGAAGAAAAGGTGAGCACTATAGCTAGCATCATGGGTGGTTTTGCAAGGGATAAAGTGACTCATCTTACTGAACTGATCTACCACCACATAGACACTATCAAACCCTGTCTTAGTCTTAGGGAGTCCTACCACAAAGTCCATGCTAACACACTCCCATGGTCTATTAGGAACGGGTAGGGGTTGATATAAACCTGCATTACTAGCTCCTCCCTTGGCTTTCATACGCACTACACACTTCTCCACATACCTCCTGACATCCCTTGACAACTTAGGCCAATAGTAGAACCTTTCCACTAGTTCCCTTGTCTTGTTGATGCCAAAATTTCCACTAAGACTACCATTGTGCTTCTCCTGGATGAGATTCTCTCTCATTGATTATCTTGCAACACATAACTAATTCCCCTTGAATAACAATCCACTTTGCAATGTATACTCTGAGTATTGACTATGAAAGTGATTCTCAAAGTCATAACATACCTTGTAGGCCTCTGAGAAGTCTTCATCTTCCCCATAGAGATCCTTGAAAGTCTCTATTCCAATGCTCTTTATCTGGATCTCTTGCACTGTCAGCAATATCTTGCTTAGTGCATCTGCTACCTTGTTTAACTGTCCCTTCTTGTGCTTGATGGTGAAAGTGAAAGCTTGGATGTATTCCATCCATTTCAAATGTCTATTGCTCAACTTCTCTTGAGTGTTGATATAGCTAAGTGCCTGATTGTCAGTAAAGGCTACAAAATCTTTAGGTAGAAGATAATGTCTCCACTTCCTAAGTGAGTGTACTAAAGCATAAAGTTCTAGATCATAGGAAGAATACTTCTTCTTAGCTTCATTGAGATTTTCACTAAAGAAAGCTATAGGCCTACCTTCTTGGCTTAACACTCCTCCTACTACAACTCCACTGACATCACATTCCACTGTAAACAACTTATCGAAACTAGGTAATAAAAGAATGGGCTGAGTTGCCACTTCTTGTTTTAGTTTCTCAAAACCCTTCTCAACTTCTTGTGTCCACTTGAACTTAGTCTTTAAGCCACCTTTGATGGTATCAAGGATTGGTGCACATATGCCACTAAATTTCCTTATGAATTTCCTATAAAATTGAGCCAATCCATGAAAAATTATTACCTCTGTCCCTGTGGTTGGTGTAGGCCAGTTTAGGATAGATTCCACCTTGCTTGGATCCATCTTCAATGATCCTTGGGACACTACAAACCCCAAATACACAAGCTCCGGTTTTAAGAACTCACATTTCTCTAGGTTGATGGCTAACTTCTCTTCTTCCAATCTTCTAAGAACCAACTCCACATGCTTTAGATTTTCTTCTACTGTCTTGCTAAAGATGAGTATATCATCAAGATATACCACCATAAATATCCCTGTAAAGTCTTTGAGCACTTCATTCATGAGCCTCATGAATGTGCTAGGGGCATTAGAGAGGCCGAATGGAATAAATCTCCACTCATACAACCCATCAGTTATCTTAAATGTTGTCTTCCACTCATCTCCATCCTTGATTCTGATCTGATGATATCCACTCTTGAGATCCAACTTGGTGAAGTACTGAGCTCCTCCAAGACAATCCATCAAGTCCTCAATCCTAGTAATAGGGAACCTATACCTGATTGTGATTCTATTTATAGCTCTAGAATCAGTGCATAATCTCCACTTGCCTCCTTTTTTGGTTGCTAATACCACTGGTACTGGACATGGACTGATTCTCTTCCTAATTAATCCTTGATCCAACAACTCCTGCACTTGCCTAGCTACCTCTAGGTTTTGATCTGGTGTAATCTTGTAAGCTGCTTTGTTTGGAAATGAAGCTCCTGGTATGAAGTCAATCTGATGACTAATGGCTCTCTTTGGAGGTAAGGTTGCAGGTGTACCATCACTAACTATGTCCTTGAACTGTTCTAACAACTTCTGGACTGCTTCCAGTATGACTATTTTCTTGGCCTTGTCTTCTTCTTTGGGTTGCAACATAACCACATATCCTTCACCTCCTTGATGTAGGTTGTTAATGAACTCTTTTCCACTGCTTAATAAGACATTAGGGGTCTTTGACTGTCCCTCTTCCTCATCTGATAGTGACTGCAATTTGAATGTCTTACCATCCCTCTTGAAAGAAATGGTGTTCTCTTTCCCATCATATATGGCACCTCTGTCATACTGCCATGGTATGCCCAATAGAAGATGGCATGCATCCATGGGTAACACATCACATAACAACTTATCCTTGTAACCTCCAATGGAGAACTCCACCATTGTCTGCTCATTGAAAAGAACACTCTGCCCTTTGTTCAACCATGTTACTTTCTAAGGATTAGTGTGGGGTACCTTCTCCAATTTCAACTTCCTTACTGCCTCTTTTGAGATTATATTATCAGTAGACCCTGAGTCCACTATAACCTTACACACCTTTCCAAGGATTTTGAACCTTACCTTGAATAAGGCTCTCCTTTGCTTTGGCTCTTCCTTGACCGGTTGTCTGATCAAAACTCTTCTAAACATCAGGTTCTCCCCCATTTTTGATTCAATTTGATTAACCTCTGGTGATTTGGTACTCATGGTGTCCTCTTGAGCATATGCCACTCTCTTTTCTACATTTGATGAAGATGCTTTCTCTGGGCACCTATAAGCTAGATGTCCTACTTGACCACAATTATAACATTTCATACTAGAAAAGTATGAGTTGCTTCTGCCTACTCCTCTTCCTCTATTTGATCCTCCTTGAGATCCTCTACCTCTTCCATAACCCCCTCTAGAAGTTGTTTCACTTCCATGCTCTGTGAGTTTGGATTCTCCTTGGTTTCTTTGTTCAGTTCCTCTACCTTGGTATCCACCTCTATGTCCTCTTTGATCTCTACCTTTGCCTCTACTCTTAGAATCCTGATCTTGTTTTCTTTTGCTTCTTTCCTCAATTTTAATAGCCAACTGGTAGCATTGGTGTACTGTCTTGGGACTTAATAGAGTCATCTCCTCTTGAATGTTCCACTTCAAGTCGTTAAGATACCTAGCCACCTCGAGACTTTCATCTTCTGAAACATTAGACCTCATACAAAGTTTTTGAAACTCCTCAGTGTAGGTGTTCACATCTTGGTCTCTTTGTCTCAAGCTTTGTCTCTTCTTATGCAACTGAATCTCATAATCATCTGGCATGTATGCTTCTCTCACTTTGGCAACCATACCCTTCCAAGTTGAAATAGGCTTTTTGCCTTCCTTTTCCCTCTCTATCTGAATGAATTTCCACCATGTCAAGGTAGATCCTCTCAATCTAGATTTGGCCACCTTCACCTTCTGTGCTTCAGTGATTTCATCACACTCAAAATGGTTTTCCATGCCCTCTATCCAGTCCATGACTAGATCAACTTCCAATTTCCCACTAAACAGTGGTATGCCTTCAAGTGCTTTTCCACTCAAGGATTTCAATGCCTTCAAGAATGGTTCTTCTTGCAGAACAGGGTCCGGTTAAGGTTTCTTGTCTTCCTCTGAAACCTCTTCACTCTTTGGTACCCTACCTTCCAACCTATCACTGACCTCATCGACCTTGGTTTGCACATTACTCAATGCTTGCTCAAGTTGAGCTAGTCTTTCCCTCAATCTTCTATTGTCTTCCTCTTGATCTTCAACCTTCTTGGCCAACTCAATGTTTGTCACCATGGTTGTAGAACCACTAGACTCAAGGTCTGACATACAAGTTTCTATCCCAAATCTTTAACCTAGCTCTGATACTAATTTGATAGGGAGGGTTGGAGGAATCACTCCATGATTCCTACTCTAGGTCTTACTTGGAAGACCCCTATGGTGTCTCACTTCACCACCTTAACCTATAGGACCTAGCTCTTGACTAGGCTCCCCTGGTTCTCCTTGCCAACTCAACTACCAACACATATTCTTCCAACCAAGTCAACCTTGGTGCTTTCTTTGCAATTCTTCCCCTAGCCCTTAATCCACCCTAAAGGCTAACCTACTCCCAATTCTAGATCTTAGCTTGTAGGGGTGTGGAGATGTCTCTAACATGTTCACACCATCACATTATGGTTCTTGAGATTCCACCTTACTTCATTTGCCCATAGCTTCCATCAAACCATCATTTAGGGTTAAAAAGGCTACTAGCCCTAGGAGCCCCAATTAGCCCTCCTTCTCCGAGAAAACAAGCTAGTACTCCAAAGTCTTCCAAAGAACACAAAATATTTATAGGGGGTTCTTGGTCCTCATGCCTACCACTTTAAGATTTTGGTGGTCTTGACCCTCAACTGTCTGTACACCGGTTGGACCTTCAATTTAGCAAATTTGGCCTTTTTGAGTACTTTCCCTGACCACACAGCAGACTGTCATGAGTTTCTCTCACCAAATTGATTGATGAAGCTTCCTCCTTCATGCCACTTATTTGCAAGGCATTTGGTTGCCCTCTCCACACCATGACTTGACAGGGAATGATCACCCCTGCAAATCAAGTGCCATGCACTCCTTGTCTTTCCTAGTCGGATACTTCTTGGCTCACCTAGGAGAAGACTTCCATGGTGATTCCTGAACTATTAAAGACTCCTACACCTACCATATATACAATCATGGAGTCTAGTCACAATTCCCAAGAGGTCGTACATTATGTATAGAGGGAATGTGATCTAAACCTCCATTTTCAACTAACAGTTTGTCAAATCAGCAACTATGAAAGAAAACAAAACTATCTACAAACAAAATTTGAAACCAAATCAGGAATCTAAGCTACTACCACACAATGCTTAGTTAACACTCACATTACATCCGACACCACCTACAAAATCAAATTCAATCCATTCAAGCTCTCTTTTGAATCAAAACCATAAATTCACATTAAGAACCCACTGTTTTTTTACTTTGAATTCAAAATTTCAAACCAATGTAAAAGATCCCAACCTCAATTCCATGCCGAGGTCACTAAAGTAGTTAAGCTTGGCCTTAACCCTTCCTTGGCTGCTTGTGGCTTCCTTTAAGCCTTATTTCAAAATTTAGGAAACTAATACCAAAATAAGTCTAAAAAGGTCTTAAGCCTTTCTTGTAGCCAAAACCTCAACCTATCAAATGGTCAACAAGACCTTTACCAACACAATACATGAAATCAAATGCCACTAAGGCACAAACATAAAGAAATAGGAAAAGATGTCTGAGTTTTGCCTAAACAAATTGCCAAGTCATGACCTTCTAGGCTACCTAAGGTATCCTATGGGTGCTCCTGCACCAGGCAGGTGGTGGGGAGGAGATAGAGGTGGTGAGATTGGGGAGTGAGCCAGAGGTGGAGATGCTCTGAGTGGTGGAGGGGAGGGCTGCTCAGATAGGGATTGGCGGTAGAGTACGACGATGGCGAGTACAGGTGAGAGCCGAGCAAGAGGAGGTGAGAGCCCTAGAGCCATGAGAGGAGGCGAGGGCCATAGATCCGCAGGAGGATGCATGGGCCAGAGATCCTCAGGAGGGAGTAGAGAGGGTGACAGATGTCAGAGGACATCCTGGGGGATGCCCAAGAGTAGTGGACAGAGGAGGGTCCAGCTAGTGGAGCAGGAGCCAGAGGGGGAGAGGCGGCCTGGAGGGGAGCCATGAAGATTGATGAGGGTGGGGAGGAGAGGATAGCCACAGAGGATTCGGTTGACGAGATGAGCTGAGTAGGTGGAGGAGGAGAGAGAGGGGGAGGTGATGAACTTAGATGTACAGGTGGTGGAGCCTCTAGGAGTAGTACTAGTGACTACAATTGACGATCCAGTGATATTACTGAGAGGGGCCCAGGCGAGGGTATGGGTGTTAGAGGAGGAGTTGAGGAGGGCAGAGGTGCAGAGGGTGAAGGAGATAGAGATGATAGTGTTTGATCATGTTGTGGGTTAGCTGATGAAAAATATAAAGGTGGCTGAGAGAGAGAGGGATGAGATGCGAGTAGGGATGAAGAGAGTATGGGGGTAGCTGGCTTGGGTGACATGGGACCGAGACAAGCTAGAGGTAGTGATGACGGTTGCTCAGATGCGAGGTCAACTAGAGCTAGTAGGGGGAGGAGATCATGGGCTAGTGGAATGTTCTCAGTGGGCCAAGAGGGAGATGGAGGCACTGAGATTTCAAGTGACAGGAATTCTGGAGGAGAGGACAACATTGCAGGAGAGGGTATCCATGATAGAGGCATCGTTAGAGGAGATGAGGGTGAGGGCCGAGGCCACAAAGGTCAGATTAGAAACAGTGCAGTGGGAGAGAGAGAGTGCACAGGGATAGGTGTAGGCACTATAGGGGGAGAGGGATAGTGTATAGGGATAGATGCAAGCACTACAGGGGGAGAGGGACAGTGTACTGAGATAGGTCCAGATCCTTCAGTTCCAGAGAGACGCAGCAGTGGCGCAGGCTGAGATGGCCGAGAGTGAGATTGCTCAAAGGTAGGCACACCGAGGGCAGGGTGATGGGACAAAGCTAGAGACTATGCGGGCAGAGAGGGAGAGGTCCGTAGAGCAGGTACAATGACTAAGAATGGCATAGGAGGCATGGGAGCAGGAGCGACGAGCCATTAGCATAGAGAGGGATAGGTATAGGTATGAGAAGAATGTTGCTTGATTCCAGGCTGGGCAGAGAGATGAGTACATGCACAAGGTGACATACTAGAGGGGTGCGTATGAACAGGCAGTGCCAGATCCACCACAGCGTACAACACAGTATGTTAAGCAGATACCATAGATGCCAACACCGTCCCAGTCTTTAGGGACACGTACCAGGGGGTACAGTGATTTTCAGCCGACTCCTTCATGATTTGGGACTCTAGCTCGTGAGTCGCAGGGGACCCTGACACATAGGGGACCGGTACCTCAGTTTCCTCAAAGGTCAGGTGTGGGCAACTCAGGACAGGCAGAGGACATGTGACAAGATACAGGTGCTTTTGATAGGTACCAGATGGAGGTGTAGCACATATTTTTAGAGGATGCACCTTATTTTGAGGATGGGATGTATGTGATTATGATATGACTGTATTTTGGATATGGGATGGTTATTGTATTATTTTGATGATGATATGTGATGGTTCCAATTTATATTATGCCACACATTTTTGTGATAGATGATTTATATTATGCATATGGTGTTATATTGATGTTATGATGATATATGATGTATGTTATGTATATGATGTTTTTATGGTGATATGGATGTTGTGTTATGATGTTAATGATTTATTTATGCATGTGTGGATGAGGTGATTATGGATGATGTTAATGATTTATGAATGTCAATGCAATTGTAATGATGCATAGGTGGATATGGAAATGTATGAATAAATGATCTTAAAGAATTGAATGAGCCTACATGAATTAATGCAATAGGGATAGATGAACTTAATGAATTGATGCAAATGGATAAATGAATGGATGCAAATGGATAAATGAACCTAAATGAATTGATGCAAATGGATAAATGAATGGATGTAAATGCAATATGGATAAATGAACTTAATTTATTGATGCAAATGGATGAACTTAAATGAATTGATGTAAATGGATAAATGAACCTAAATGAATTGATGCAAATGGATAAATGAATGGACCTAAACGAATTGATGCAATATGGGTAAATGAACTTAATGTATTGATGCAAATGGATGTAAATGGATAAATGAACTTAAATGAATTAATGCAAATGGATAAATGAATCTAAATGAATATAGACATAGGTGTCAATGGGTAGGCGTAGGGTGTGTGGAGCGCAATACCTATCAAGAACCATAAGGATCTTGAGAAGAAAAGTTAGTAAGAGGGAATGAGAGTTTGCACAACCAAAATTAGGAGTCATAGACGTAGGAGGAAGAATGGATGAAGGGGGAATATGCAATGAGATGAAATGCAACATGAATGGAATTCGCCATCCTTTAGACCACTAATTTTTGCTATAGCTTAAAACATCGGGCATTAGGATATGTAGACCAAGACTAATTAATGTCTAATGCATAAAACAAACACAACAAACAAGAAGGCTATCCCAATACCCCAAAGTTGCGATGACTTTGGTCAGGCTAGGTATTGGAATAACCACAAGTACAAAGGGATGCCCCCACATACCACAGGATCCGAGAGGAATCCTGGGGGGGACTACGTGGAACATCCCAGCAGACAACAATAATAACATAGTCAAGAGATGTCCCTATGTTAACTAAGAATGGGATGGGAGAGGATTTCCTCAAAAAAATATTCCTTGGCCCCATATGGGGCTCAAAGTGACAAGTGATGACTTGTAGAAATTCATCCCTTGTCAATATGGGGAATGGGAAAGGCCTTGGAAGAATAAAAGTTAATTTTTAATTCACTTTTTGGAAGAATCCAAAGGGTAAGATAAGATTCCCCTAAAATGGGGTCTTTGTCCTTTGGGTACGATGTGACACATGAGATGTCATGGGGAAAAGAAATGCATGGGGGGAATATATGTGAATTTTTAATTTACATGGGGAAAAGATCAACCCAAAAAAGGTAAGTACCAAGAAGGTTGACTTAAGGACATGTCAAATGGGGTAAGTGATTAGGATTAGGATTGTGCAAACGGATGATTAGAGGCAAGTGGCAAGTTATGGAGGATGTGACATTAATCCTAATTAAGAATATTCATACCTTAATGGATTATTAATTAAATTAATTCAGTTTAGTGAAAGGGTTATGGAGGATGTGACAAGGAGAGAGAAAGAATAAATTAACAAAATGAAAAGGATAATTGAATAAATTAAATAAATCGATTGCATTTATTTAATTTAGAGATGAAGTGGGCTTATGTATAAAATATTTAATTGATTAAATTAAATACCTTAAGAAAATTAGGGAAAAGACAACATTAATTAAATAAATAATTTAATTAATTTTGATGAAGGGGATGAAGGAAAGGGATAAATTTGACCTTATGTAAAGGGGTCAAATTTAGATGTCTAAATTTTTCCCCTCTTTGAGATGGTGTTATGAAGTAGCATCATTTCAAAGAAAATTAAAATATAGCACTTAGAAGAAGATGGTTAGATTAATTAAGATGCCCCAGTCATTTGAGGAGTGACTAGGAGGAAAGATATGGGAGTGAAGATGAAGATTAGGGATTAGGATGCCCCCTCGAGAGGACTTGTGGGTTCAAGAGAACACGAGTGTTCTCTTGAAATGGATGAGATGATGCAAAGTGATGGATGAGATAGGATGATGATATGGAGAGATAAAGGTAAGAAAAAATAGATTCCAAGACAAATATGATGTTGCCCTAGTTAAGTTACAAGCCAGGATGGATTGATGGTCGATGGAGTGTTGTTGATAAGGAACAACACAAGAATAGGGAAGGATACATCCCAATGAGAGTGTTGTTGATGAGGGAAGGATACATCCAAGAATAACACAAGGATAGGGAAGGATACATTGCACTGATGATGATAATGATAGTGTGGTTTATGAGGGAACAACACAAAAGGATATGGAAAGACACATCTCGATGAGAGTATTGTTGATGAGGGAAGGATACATCCCGCTGATGATGATGGATGAGGATGGTTGGGTCAAGGCTTGTAGAAAGGCTAGGAACAAGACCAAAGATGTGATTATATGATTTTTGCTAGATTGGATGGATTAGGATTGGATGGAGATGTGAGATGGAGGTAAAGATGCAATGCAATTGAAGAGAAAATGAAATGCAATGCTAATGCAAGTTGCCATCATTGGTGCACTGATTTTTTCTATAATATAAGACACCAGGTACCATGGTACGTGGAACCAAGGAGGATTAATGTCTAATGCATACACAAACAAGAAGGCTATCCCAACAACCCAAAGTCACGATGACTTTGGTCAGGCCAGGTATTGGGATAACCACAAGAACAAAAGGATTCCCCAACGTAACGCAAGACCACATGGATCTTGGTGGATAATACGTGGGACAACCAAGAAGACAAAAAAAATACAAATATCAAGATATTCCCCTATGTTAACCAATCAAAACACACCATAATATGATAAATCACAGCGACCTTGACAAGTGATAATAGGGAGCTCAAATGATAAACAAAATGTCAAAAGAATCAAAAGATCATAATCAAATTTCAAACGTCCTTTGCCATAGGATCAAGAGGATGGATGGGGTTGATGAGGTCTGTTAGGAAGGATACATCTTGTTGAGACCAAAGATGGAGGATAGATTGGTTGATCGACATGACGTAGGATATCCAAAACTAATTGGATCTCATGAGACTAATGACCTTTATTTTTGAAAGCACCAGCTAGGATAAGGACATACTTGTTGACATAACAAGATGATGAGATATAAGGTGACAAGATGGCAAAACAATGAGGCGACAAAAAATACACACCCTAAAGACCTAGGGGCTTGAGGGTTGATGAAAGATCAACCTTGCCTACATGAAAGCGCATAGCCCTCATAGTTCAGGAAAAGACCATGGTAAAAGTGAAAAGAGGATGATGAAGACAGAGGATGGAGGATAATGATCAAATGGATGCCTTGGGGGAAGATCAAATGATTGACCTTGCCTATGTGAAAGCATAGGGGCCACATAGTTCGACACAAGACCAAAGACAAATGACAAAAGAGGACAATACAAATAAAATATAGAACTCCAGGGGTGGATCAAATGATTGACCTTGCCTACATGAAAGCATAGGGGAAACGTAGTTTGAAAAGAGACCGACGACAGACAATGGATAAGGGATGATGAGATGACCAAGAAAAATGGATAAAAGGATGGAGCAGATATGATGAGCCAAGATAGGTCGTGTAGATGGGATGGTCAATATGTTGGATGTGTTTTATGCGAAGCTCAGGGATGGGATAGTGATCTAGATTATTAGAAGATGAATTGGGAGGATGAGAGGATGCATAGATGAATGATGAAGATTAGTAGGATTTGGAGGAAGATGCAGGAAATATATAGAAGTGATGATAGTGAGATAGCATGGCATTGGATTGCATGGAGGTAGCCTATAGCTAGATGCCAATGACAAGGGATTATGAGATGGAAGGAAAATAGATGGATTGATAAATATGGGGAGATAGAAAGATATTAGGATAGGTGGATAGAGGGAGAAAGATGTGGAAGGATGGAAGAGATTGTAGGATGGATGGATAAATGGATGAGGAAATAGAAAGATGTTAGGATGGGTGGATAGAGGGATAAGGATTTGGAAATATGGATAGGAAGATAAGGATAGGGAGATGGATTGGATGTTTAGATAGATGAATGGGGAGATAAGGATGAAAGGACGACAAAGGACTAGTGGATGAGAGGATGGAAGATAAGGATTTGTTAGATGGAAAGGGGTACTGGATGGATGGACGATATGTCCAAGGACTCTATCACAAATAAGGAGATGCCCCCACTCTAGATGTGTCATGCGTGAAGAGGTAAGAGGGATAGCAGGATGGGTGGATAAAGGAGCAAGATGGACATGGATAGGAGATGTATATAAGGAAGGGAGATGGATGGTGGCAAGATGAGATGGATGTAGATAATATGCATGGATCAGAAAAGTAGATGAGGAGGATAAGGAAAATGATAGTGGATGAGGGGAAAATATACCAAGAGATGTCCAAAGCATGTATATATATGTGCCCCTGTCTTTATCAAGATCACAAGGAAAATGGAGGGACTGGGATATGAATGGGAGATGATAGGTAAGATGTGGAAGATAGGCAGATGTAGGAGATGGAGGAAAGGAATGTGTAGGTGGAAGTTGCCCCAAATTGTGGAAGGAGATTGAATGGGGGATTTATGCATGATGCCTATTTTCCAAGTTTTCATCATGGTACTTATCCATGGTGCTTGTTTTCCAAGTTTTCACCATTGGACGAATGATTTTCTCTTTACTATTTTATTTTTGCTCTTTTGTTTTTTATTTTTATTTTTTATTTTTCTAACTTTTTTGGACTTTTTTGGATTTTTCAAAAAGAAGTACGGATGGAGATGGATGCTGATAGGGATGGATGGATAAATGGATTCAGAAGACATATGAGAAAGAAGATGGATGAAGGACTCAAGCATCAAGTTCCATATGAGGTAAAAAGAGCCCATGTGTAAAGTGACTATCTTATGTTGGTACAACCTTATTAGAATGGATGGATTAGGCAAGGGAATGGATCAAATGGATTGGATGGGGAGATATGGTTGATAGTGGATGGGGTGTTAGAAATTATATGGATGAAATGATGGAGTGGATGTGTGATGGGGGAAGGTGTTCAAAACCAATGTTAGCACATGTGGTGGATGTGAAATAAGAGGAGGGTTGATGGATGGAGAATGTGGTGATAATGGAGGCATTGGGATAGTGAATTTTAGGACATAAGGACCCAAAACAGAGTTAGGAGATGGAGGATGAAAATTATTAACTTTGGGATTAGCCACTTTGGATGTTGTTAGAGATTTTTTATGTGAAGTTATTTCATCTTTTTACTTTGGGATCCACATGGTTTTAATATTTGTATTGGTGGGCCTTTGTGGCCTATGTGTTTGATTTGGCTTTTGGATTTGATTTTTTTTTTTTGCAACATGTATTTTGAAGGGGACATGAGGAGCTTTAGATTCATGTGGATGTTTGGATTTATGCATTGTTGCTTTGGCATCCAAAGTTATTTTAGTAGAAATGGGATGGGTATGAGGAGATGGATGATATGGAGAAGACGTGGATGGAGTGATAGAGGTAGGCTTGTGATGATGGTGTGCGAATGGAGGATGCGAGATAGCATGCATGGACGGATGCCTTTGTTGATCCTGATTAGGGTTTATAAATTTAGGAGTTATTATGGTGGATGGATGTACATAAGGGCCCAAAATAGATGCAATAGATGGAGGATGAGCGATGGTGGATGGAGGCACAAAAGGACCAAAAATGGACTTAGAGGATGAAGGAGGAAGATGGATGGTTGTTTTGCGGGAATACAATGGAGGAGGAGGGATGGGAACGAAGGATTTGGTAGACCGACAAGAAGTGCCTCTCGTTCCTTTGGAAGAGGCTCGCTTAGGATGTATGGAGGTTGTACCAACATTTTTGGATTGTGAGTCTTGGGAGATATATCCAAGACCGTGCACACCTAGATGTTCTTTGACCTGAATGGGCTCTAACATTCCTTGCTCATAAAGGCCTAAACCTTTTCCTTGATAGTTCATATTCTCGAGCATGTGATCTATGATAGGATGCTTATTATTTTGGAAGAATGATGCAAGTACATTAGCAGGTGGAGGAGGAAAGGTGGTGCATATACTTTGTTTTTCTCCTGCAAAAAGACCACCATCAAATAGCGTAATGTTACCAAGGTTATATAACAGTGGTGTTGGGATGGCGAAGCTTAACGGTGATGGAGGATTGTGCAATGGAGATGAGGGGATAGCCACATATTGATTTGGAGGAGAAAGTGATAAGGGATCCGAAGATGGATTAGGTGGTATGACAAGATCTGGATTTGTGGCAGTGGGCGATAAGGGTTCATGAGATGGAGTGATTGGATCTTGAGGGCAAAGGGGATGGAGTAGATGAGCTAGGGTGATCTTGAGATAGGGTGGATGCGATGATAGGATCAAGATTTGGTTGAGGAAAGGAATCCTGAGATGGGATGGATGGAGGGATATGATCTTGAAATAGAGTAGAAAAGATGGTAGGATCTTGACTTGGGGGAGGGGATATGTATGCAGGCTTTAGATCAAGCTCTTGGCATGGCTCAAATTGTGTAGGAAGCATGACGAGGGAGGAGTGTTGGAGGGACTCCTCAAGTGTTGGATATGGAAGGACAAAGGAGTCATGAAGGTCATGGGATGGAAGTTTAGTAATATAAGGACTAGGAGGAGTGGATTGGATGTCTCCAAGGGATTCAATGGATCTAGCAGTAGAAGATGGGGATTTAATGGATTCGATGGGTTTGATGGGTTCAACTGTTTGGACAGTGTTAGGAATGGTAAGGGGAGTGATAGGTTTTGGATGGAGGAGGCCCTCATCAATAGTGACCGTACATGATAGAGTGAGAGGGAATTGTGCCACAACATCAAGATGTGGATTTGGGGGTGTATTTTCGATCATGAGTCCTTGGATGACATCTAGAAGGGATGTAGGATTAGGTGGGGTGATGTAAATGGATGGAGGATTAGGGATGGTTGGAGGAATAAGATTAGGGATTGGTGGATTAGGGTTAGATGAGGGAATGGGAATTGATGGAGGATTAAGGATTGGTGGATTAGGGTTGGATGAGTGGATGGGAATGGATGGAGGATTAGGGATTGGTGGATTAGGGTTGAATGAGTGGATGGTAATGGATGGAGGATTAGGGATTGGTGGATTAGGATTAGAGTAGAACCAAGAGGAGATTGAGGATTATGATTAGATGAGTGGATGGGATTGGATGGAGGACTAGGAGGGGATGGAGGATTAGGGTTAGGGATTGGAGGATTAGATGAGTGGATGGGTGGATTAGGATTAGGGATTGGAGGATTAGATGGGTTATGATTAGATGGAGGATTAAGTTATAATGCAGTGAAAGGGGGAGTGGTGTAAGAGGATGCAAATGATGAATTAAGATAGGAGGATGCAGATGTTGGATTAGGTTGGGGAGATTGGGATGGTGGGTAATAGTAAGAATATGTGGATGATGGATTGGGATGGGGAGATGTGGGTGGTTGATTCTTGTAGGAGGACATGGATGGAGGATTAGGATAGAAATATGTGGAGGTTGAATTAAGGTAGGGATATCGGGATGGTGGATTATGATAGGAAGGTGTGGATATTGGATTAGTATGGGAAGTTTGAGGTGGGGAAGTACCATAGGAGGACATGGATGGTGGATTGACATAGGAGGATATGGGTAATGGATTAGGATAAGAATATTGAGATGGAGGATTAAGATAAGCAAAATATTGGGATGGTGTATAGGAATGGGTGAGTGTCAGATTAGGATGAGAATATTGGGATGTGGGATTAAGGTAGAGGCGATGATAAGGATAGGAGTATGGGGATGGTGGATTACTACAGGAGGATGTGGATATTGGATAGGATAGAGGTGGAGAGGGAGGACATGATGAATATGTCGATGGTGAGGATATTGGATATCCCTTGTCAAGGTTAGCATAAGGATTGTGATTATATGCAGATGAAAGCATGGGGGGATAGTTCAGAGGAATAGTTGGATTTTGGGAGGCGAGTGGAGAAAGCTTGCTAGCAATGATAGCATCAAGGAGATCTATATTACACTCGTCATGATCGAAAAGAATTTCCTTATCATCATAAACGTAGTTAGGATTCCCCTTGACTAACATTATTGGTTGTGTAGGAGGAGAATAAGGATTGATGACGTTAGATAGAACAAATACAGATTGAAAAGATGGGAGGGAATAGACGATGGAACAATAAATAGGATGGATTGGAAGAAGATGAAAGATGAGATCTTAAGATTTTCTTCGATACCAGAAGACCTCATATATAGATGGACAAAAGCTCAAATTGGGATTCAGGTCAAGCTCAGATTAGGATCGTGTTAAAGCTTAGATTCAGGCTGGATGAAAGCTCAGATTGGGATTAGATTAAAGCTCATATTAGGATGATGGAATTAAGGCGCAGATCGAGATTGGATCGTTATGATAGGATTGATTCTAAACCGAGTTTGGGGGTTTTAACTAGAGGATGTAAGGTATTGACAATCAAAATTTTGCCAGATTTGGTAGTTTTCAAAAATTGTCAAATTTTACAATTTTAGGAAACATCACAAGCATACCTTTGAGAGTCTAGTTTTTTCCCCAAAAATACCCAAAACTAAGATAAGATGAATTGCCAACTAACATCCTAAATCTGAGACATGCATTATGAGTTATTAATAAAAACGATTTTTCAAAAATTGGAAAAAAACACTAAATTGAAATTTTGAGGGCCAAGATGAAACTTTGAGACCTCGAAAATGTGTTGAAACGGGGCCCAATGAACTTAGAGATGGTTGGGAATCCACATGCCACCTCATAACACAACCACCCGTAAAATTTCAACCAAAACCCACATCTGAGTCAAAAGTTATGGGCTTCAAAAGTTTTTGCATAAAAATCAAAATCCTCAAAACAAAGTCTAGATGATTGGGATGGATGATTTGATGATAGATATGAACTATAATGATGTTATAGGATACCTCCAGATGGTCTGGTTGATTGAAACAATAAGATCGTTAGATGACGAGATCATCAGTTTGTGGTGAATGATTTAGAGGATAAGAAGGTTTTCAATTACCTATTTGAGGGCAGAGACGCCTGTTCAAAGGGGGCTAGGGCTACCTGTCTAGGTCAGGGTCGCCTGTCCAGGGAGGACAGGGCTGCTTGTCCAGGTCAGGGCCGCTCAAACAACCTCAAGACAATCGAATGATGTTGAAAAATCGATAAAGGGACTACCAGAACAAGTGAACGGATACTCAGAACGAATGAATGGATGGTCGGGATGGGTAATCTGGTACCTCAGATAAGGGAACAACACTCAGAATGGGTAAACAGGTTCCCAAGATAGGGTAACGGCTAACGAACGGAGGTTAAAAATCATTATTTTTGAGGTCAGGGCTGCCCCTTTAGGTCAAGGCCACCCAAACAGAGGATAGGGCCGCCCCTCTAGGTCAAGGCCACCCAAATAGAGGTTAGGGTTGCCCAAACAGTGGTCAAGACTGCCCAAACAAAAAAGACAGCCAAATTTTGACTTGAACGGGCTAAATAGTTGTTGAAACAAGGGGACAAGGCCGCCCCTTTAGGTTAAGGCCACCCAAACAGAGGTCAGGGTCGCCCCTAGAGGGCAAGGCCATCTCTGTAGACTAGTTTGAACCTAACTTAGTAAAAAACAGTGATGGAAAATGATGGAAACATCAAGTAAAAAGGCCAAAAACTGATTGACAAGTACTGGTTTCTCACAAGAAGACACTTCAAACAATACAAGCTTAATTTTAGTGTTAAGGTATGGCCAACACAATCCTCAATCTAGGATTAACAAGTTTGCTAGTGGCATCCCCGATATACACAGGGTATGTGGGGCACAACCGTGAATACGAGCCAGTTTGCAAGCATGAGTTGGGAGCAACCAACGAGAGACTGGGAGCCCAAACCAACCCTTCACATCTATCTAGGTATCACCCTAGCTTTGATGCTCCGCCAAACATGACGTGACTGGATTACGTTGCAACTTTCACTCTCCCCCCTTTATATACCCTGTTGGTAACACGTGGTTGGAATCATCCTTCGAGTCATGAAACCTCGGGCAGGTCCTACTAATAAAATAAAAAAAGGGGTAAAACAGGACTAAGTGAGCTATGATTTTTCTTCACCCAGGATTGCCAAATGGTGCAAGGGGATTAGATATGTCAATAGCCCACTTTCAAGCATGTCACACAAATTATTTGACCCTTTAATTAGTCTTATGTTCCTATTTTAAGAAAAAACGAAAAGATAAGACCAATTGAACATAATTTTCCACTTGGAAAACACGTGTCAATATTTTGTTTTCTATCTTCGACAAGCGAATCTATAGGAAATAGTTATCAGAAAAAATGGAAAACAGCAGCAAAAAAGTCTGTTGTCAGGTCAGGGCCACCGCTCTAGGTCAGAGCTGCCCAAACATGAAATCTATAATAAAAAACTGTCAGAAAATAGATAAAAACAACAACATAAAAGTTTGCTGCTAGATCAGGGCCGCCCCTCTAGGTCAGGGCCGCCCAAACATGAAATCTACAATAAAAACTATTAGAAAATAGATAAAAACAACAACAAAAAATTTTGCTGCCAGGTCAGGGCCGCCCAAACATGAAATCTATAATAAAAATTGTCAGAAAACATATAAAAATAGCAACATAAAAGCCTGTTGCCAGGTTAAGGCCACCCAAATATAAAATCTACAATAAAAACTGTCAGAAAATAGATAAAAATAGCAACATAAAAGTCTGTTGCTAGGTCAGGGCCGCCCCTCTAGGTCAGGCTACCCAAACATGAAACCTACAAAAAATAGAGAAAAACAATGACATAAAATTTTGTAACCAGATTAGGGTCGCCCAAACATGAAACCTACAACTGTAGAAAAATAGAGAAAAACAACAAAAAAGTCTATTGTCAGGTCAGGGCTGCCCCTCTAGGTCAGGGCCACCCAAACATAAAACTTGCAATAAAAATTGTTAGAAAAATAAAAAATTAGTAGCAGAACTATTTGATGCCAGGTCAGGGCTGCCCAAACAGTGGGCAAGGCCGCCTCTCTGTGTCAAAATTTGCAGAAACCTTAAAATGACAATTGTTATTTGAAAAAGACCCATGACATGGGTCCCACCGGGCATGCCAAAAATATGAGCGATGAAATTTGTTATCTATTAATGTGCAAAAACTAACTAAAGAATGCAAGATAAAAACTACACTAAACCACCTCAAGATTAGGCTACATTAACACAAACAAAGGAAAGATGAAATGATCAAAGTAGATATACTTTTCTTTGTGTTGATCCTTGGTTGGCCCTTTGATGATTGATAATGTGTGCTCCTTGGATTGATAACTTGCAATGATGGCGGTAGATGGATGAATGCAACAATGGATTCTAAGATGCAAAATACAAGAGTTAAATGCTACAATAAATGACTAATATGGTTTGAAGAGAATTCGAACATAAGTTGGTTAAGAATGCATAAGGATCTTTTAATGAAGGAAGTGGGGGGGTATTTATAAATAAATTTGAATTCTCTAGAGAATTCGATTGTCTAGATTGAGCCACCATGGCCAATATGGAGGGTTGTGGTGAATTGAGGACTCACAAGCCCTCACATCTTGACATGTGGTGGGTGAGTTGTCTAAGAGACAAGGTGAGATGGACAAAGGTACAAATGATATGGAAGAGACCATGTGGTCCCAAGGTACTTGGTACTTGCAAGTACCTTGGGATGGAAGAGGATTTCCTCAAAAAATTATTCCTTGACCCCATATGGGGTTGAAAATGACAAGTGATGACTTTTAGAAATTCATCCCTTGTCAACATGGGGAATGGGAAAGGCCTTGGAAGAATAAAAGTGAATTTTTAACTCACTCTTTGGAAGAATCCAAAGGGTAAGATAAGATTCCCCTAAAATGGGGTCTTTTTCCTTTGGGTACAATGTGACACATGAGATTTCATAGGAAGAGAAATTAATGGGGGGAATAGATGTGAATTTTTAATTCACATGGGAAAGAGATCAACCCAAAAAAGGTAAGTACCAAGAAGGTTGACTTAAAGACATGTCAAATGGAGTAAGTGATTAGGATTAGGATTGTGCAAACAAATGATTAGATTAATTAATGATGATTAGAGGCAAGTGGCAAGTTATGGAGAATGTGACATTAATCTTAATTAAGGATATGCACATCTTAATGGAGGATTGATTAAATTAATTCAGTTTAGTGAAAGGGTTATGGAGGATGTGACAAGGAGAGATAAATAATGAATTTAAAAAATGAAAAGGATAATTGACTAAATTAAATAAATTGATTGCATTTATTTAATTTAGAGATGAAGTGGGCTTATGTATAAAGTATTTAATTGATTAAATTAAATACCTTAGGAACGCTAGGGAAAAGGGAACATTAATTAAATGAATAATTTAATTAACGTTGATGAAGGGGATGAAGGAAAGGGATAAATTTAACCTTATGTAAAGGGGTCAAATTTAGGTGTCTACACTCTCTTCCAAATACATAAATCTAAAGGAAATATTTGAGGAGAATTTAATGGTGGAAGAACTACAATGGAGTAAACAATAAAAAAATTAAATCCATTTAAGTGACAACTATCCAGTGGTGTAGAAGAGTCGATTGAGATGTCAAGTAAGGTTTTTCTAAATTGTAGAAGAGAATGAAAAAACAGAAAGATTACATATAAAATTCAACAACAACCATTATGGCCACGTAGCAAGAAGAGAACAACTTTTCTACCTACAAGTCTGCACACAAAATTGATAATGGTATGCAAGATTTTCCCATTCATTTCTATTCATATTTCAATTAGTTCCATTACCAACTATGGTTTATGTTTTGGGTTTTATAGAGATAAAATTTTAATGTTTTTTTTATTGTTGTGATTGTTTTTGGATTCATAGTTCATATTCAGATCTAGTTGTGAATTATAGCAATAAGTTTAAAAGGAACTTTGACATCTTATAGTGCTATTTCTAGGAAAGCTATGAATATTGCTCATTAGAATGTTACTATGATTTTTTATAGAAAAATGAATATTTTCTAGCCATATGGAGATGGAATATTATGCACCACTATTTGTCAACACCAATAACCAGAGGTTTTTCCCTTAGTTATTATAGAAATCCTTTTTTGGTATTTTAATTATGTTACCTTCTCTTCTAGTTATTTGCATTTTCCATGTTGATGTGAAGGAACTGCACATTGCTCTAGTTACTTTAGGATATTAGAAATCTTGCTACACATCTAAACGAATAAGAAAAAAAAAAATTTATAAATCTTGCTACACATCTAAACAAAAAAGAAAAAAAGAAAAAAATTGGTAACACATGTATGAACACCATTTCAATGTTTCAAATATGTCATGATTGCCAATATATGCAACTAAAAATCATGTTTTCAATGTTGATACATGCATGAAAAGAGGGTAATAATATAAGGGCATAACTTGCCATCATACACATAATATTGAGTTATTGTCAAAGGCAATCTAGAACATCATTTTTGTGATCTCAAAGGTTGAAGATCCAACATTGTCCAGGAGATGGATAGAAGCTGGGAAGCTTATAATATAGTTTTATTTGGAATTGTTATCTATTGTTTGCATTGCATGAAATATGACATTATTTTCTAAAATTTAGTGCAAACATGCTTGCAAATTAAACGATTGGATGCAAGCTTTGGATTTTCAAAATAATTCCAACATCAAGAAGTGCCTACTCTTGATGATGCCTTGAAGGTCTTTTAATGCCTTTGTATCTACGTTGTTAACACTCGATAATGAATTTGAATTCCATAACATATTTTCATTGCAGTTTGTGTCAGATGCAGTCAAGCAAGTCATTTTAGATGCAAAAGTTGGTCCCCCTCATTTTTAATAGGGCTTGGCTACATACTTTTGGTGGTAAGTGCCTTCTATTGCAACAGATTCAGTTAAAATTTAACTGTCAATTTAATTTTGTTCTATTTTATATTTCTCTTTGGTTTTATCCTTTACTTCCCATTTCTCCTTCACATGGTTGAAGCTTGTATAGTTTGTTGACATATTTCTAGATCAACAAGATTCAATGCAAAAACTACATTATTTGGGCCAAAACAAATAGTTTAGTGAGAGAATTGAAAAAGTTGTCTCATGATGTTATGGTTAGAATCTGAGTGCTTTTTATCATGTTCTTTATCTATTTTTTTAAAATCACATTTTTTTAATTTGTTTCAATATATTTTATAAATGTTCCTAGCATCTACAAAAACATGAAAATCAAATATTGCTTTAGGCAGGGAATCCAACTTGCTCACAACTCTTGTTCACATTAACTTTTGGCATGAATGTAACGATCAACAAGGTGAGCCCTTTATGGTCTTGGGCCCACATTAGGGTGATATTTGAATTCGAGTGGGCGAACTACCACACACTTAGAGCAAGTAGCCACACCACTTGAGTTAAACACCCAAGGCATAAGTGGCATGTTTTTATTAAGTATTGATATATAATTTAAATCATGTATGATTTTATTTGTATTTTGTGATCCTAATAAAATGTTGCTTCCTAAATGTGAGATGTTAGATAAAACTAATAGTGCAATAAAGAGAAACAACAAGATAATAGGGCACCTCAATGATTAGCCTAAGAAAATGAACAATATGAAAGCAAGATGAACAAGTAAATTGCTGTTATACCTTCATGTTGTTGCTTCCTTGGTTGGCCCTTGATGTTGAAGTCTTGTGTGCTCCTTGGATGGCAATGAAAATGAAGTGGATGCAAGATGAATTGATGCAATAAGGATGCTAAAATGGATGAGAGATTGAATGGAATTTTGCAAGAGTTTATTTGCAAAAGACTTGTCCTTTAAAATGAAGGAATTGAAGGGGTATTTATAGGCCAAATTGAATTCTCTAGAGAATTCAACGGTTGGGATTGATCCAACAAAGATCAAGATGAAGGGCTATGGTGAGTTGAGGACTCACAAGCCCTCACATCTTGACATGTGGAGGGTGAGATGTCCTAAGGTGGAGTGATGTGGAAATGAGGTGGAAGAGAAGGACAAGAGGTGGAAGGGAAGTACATGAGGTGGATGAAGGACAAGTACCTTTGAGGTACCTTGGGGAATGAGAAGATTTTCTCAAAAAGGAACTTCTTGTCCCCAAATGAGGATGAAAGAGACTTTTGAGGAATTTTAGAATTCCTCAAAAATCTCCATGGGAAAAGGGGAAATGTGTGGGAAGAATAAATGTAAATTAAAAATTTACATTTAATGGAGGATTCATTGGATAAAAGGAGATCTCCAAAAAGCTGGAGATTTGTCACATGTGGGAGATGTGACAAGTCCAAGGTTCTAGAAGCCCTTGACACATGTGAAGTGACAAGGCAAGGCTTCTAGAATCTTGCATGGGATGGGAAAGACCTTGGAAAGATAAAAGTGAATTAAAAATTCACATGGGGAAGAGAGGAACCTTGGTTGAATAAATGTGAATTAAAAATTCACATGGGGAAGGGAGACCATATCAAAAATGGTAAGTGGGAAGGTTGACCAGAAAAGGTAAGCCAAATGTGGCTAATGATTCTGATTAAGATTGTGCAAACACATGATTAAGGTAATTAATGGGAGATTAGAGGCAAGTGGGAGATTATGGAGGATGTGACACTTAATCAAGATTAAGTGGTGCACATCCTAATCACAGATTAATTAATTTAATCCGAATTAGAAGAGGGTTATGGAGAATGTGACAAGGAGAGAGAAAAGAGGAATTAAAATTGATTTTAATTCAAATGGGTTAAAAGGCTAAATTAAATAATTTGTCATATTTATTTAATTTAGAGAAGAACAGGGTGTAAGGTAAAGTATTTAATTTATTTAATTAGATACTTTAGGAACCTTAGGTAGAAAATGAAATAATGATTAAATAAATTATTTAATCACCGTTAATAGAATAGATGAATATAATAGATGATTTTGATCATATGGAAGTGATCAAATTTGGATGTCTACATTTTGCCCCTCTTCGAAGTATCGTTAGAATAACAGTACTTCGAAGAAAAGAAAGTGCAGATGACTAGAAGAAGTGATTGAAAGGAGATGCCCCAATGTGGGAAAGAGGATTTGAGTCATTTAGTTAATGAGGAATGGATGAAGATGCCCCAATCGTGGAAGGTGTTGATTATGGTCAGAAAAATTGGAAAATGCGAAGGGTATGCCCCCTCGAGAGGGTGACGGGGGAAAAAGAAGGGTCCCAAGCAACATCTCGATAGGAAGAAACTGATGATATGGTTGGAAAAAGGACAAAAAATTAGGCAAGTTTGCCTTTTGAACGAAGTCAATCGGACAAACGGAGTGCAAATGGCAGCCCCGGGAAGAAAAGAGATTAATCCGAGGAATAAAAGGGTAAATAAAAGGTAAAAAATACCTTTTAAAGGTTAATATAAGGTAATTTTGAAAATTACCTCACCTCATTTGCACTGTAGCAGTTGAGAGAAGAAGAGAAAGAGTGAGCAGAAAGAAGTGAAGATGCCGGGAGATAATGACACCGAGATCGTCCACCGGATAGATGAGGCTCGACGGGCATACCGACAGCAGGATGGGCCCCGCCAGGTAAGCGCCAAAACCACCCAGACATAAAATTGAAATTTTAATGCATTTTCCAATAAGTTATTAAAAAAATAAAATATGGGTTTTGTGGGTAGGAAAAAATTAAAAAATGGGTAGAAAACAGAATTAGAAAAAAATTT